>JAQQZY010000005.1:36088298-36105251 GCA_030068375.1 Ostorhinchus rueppellii
CCTAAGTAGCTGGGATAGGCTCCATGCGACCCCCGTGACCCTAGTGAGGATAAAGCGGGTATAGAAAATGAATGAATCTCACATTCTCCCTCTGGTGATGGTAAATGACATTTGTAGCCACAGCTGCTCTGGGACAGACTGATGGCTCCTCCGACCACCATACACCAGTGTGAGATGCACTGGAGGCAAGGAGGGTAAAGTGTCTTGCCCAAGGACACAACAGACTGATTGGGATTCGAACTGCCAACCCTTCGGTTATTGGATGACCCACTCTACCTCCTGAGCCATGGCCGCCAGTGCAACAAAAATCACAATCCTGCGTCCCAGGTGTGTCACTTCTGTAAACACAGTGCGCACCTGCATGGTCGCATATTATGTCGCGACCTCTTTTGCGCATGCAGGTCATTTCAAGGTCACATTCAGTTCATTCTCAAAACTGATAGAAGTCGCATTTAATGTGTAATATGAATGAGCACAGGAAAAAAAATCAGATTTCACCAACAAAATCTGAATTGTGCATGAAGACCTGCTTTCTGAACGTAGCTTTAGAGAGGCAGTTAACCTGTAGAAGAACTTTAGTTCCCTGTAGATAATGACCAATGCTTTTTGGCTTCTTCTACATGACAAGTTCCGCTTGAATTCTTGACCTACACATACTTTTTCAATTTCTCTGCGCACCTTGGAAGTAGGTAAAATTGTACTGACCCTTCTATTAAGAAGTAAAGATGGGCTAAAATTCTACCAAAATCTACCAAAAACTGCATCTACAAGTTGTGGAGCAATATTAGAGTAATGTTCTCCAACCTTAAATCGCAAAGACCTTGAATATTTCATACTTCCAGACTAAAGTGGGACCATCAGACTTACAATTATCAGTTGTATTTTCAAAAGCCTGCATCTGTGATGGTATGGGGTTACATGAGTGCTTATGGAATAGGCAGCTCATACATCTGGGAGGACACCATCAGTGCTGAAGGGTATGTGGAGGTTTTAGAGCAACATATGCCTCCACTCAGATGATGTCTTTTTCAGTGGAAGCTTTTGCATATTTCAGAAAGACTATGTTAAATAATTTATTGCATCGATTACAATGGAATGGCTTCGGAGTAAAGGAGTCCAGGCGCTGAACTGACCTGCCTGATGTCCAGACCTTCAACCAAATGAAAACACAATGAAGATGCAGGACTGGAGCAGCTAGAATCATGTGGTGTTCTCCAGTCATGTCATTTTTTTATCTTGTCTCCTGGTATTTACTGATGGTGATAGGCTTATCAGAATCAGAATTACTTTATTGATCCCCTTGGGGAAATTACTTTTAGTTACAGCAGCACCTGCTCAAAGTGCACGATTTTAAAAGATAAAAATAAGAGTTATAACAATAAAATAAAAATTCATTAATTCATTTTCTATACCCGCTTTATCCTCACTGGGGTCACGGGGGTCGCGTGGAGCCTATCCCAGCTACTTAAGGGCGAAGGCGGGGTACACCCTGGACGAGTCGCCAGTTCATCGCAGGGCTGACATATAGAGACGAACAATAATAAGATAAAATAGAAATATAGAGTGTACAATGCTTTTTAGCTCACAGACCGATAGACCATGAGCTATTATGAAGGTGCTGTGTCTGTCGTCGTCGTCATCTTCGTTATCATTTTTGTCGTCGTCTTCATTAGCAATTTCTTCAAACATCTTCTCAGATGAAACTACTGGTCCAATTTATTTACAGTTTTTTTTTATATGTAGTGTGCTTGTGACAATCTCTTCAAAGTTTGCTCACTGCTAACTCATTTGTGAACTTCTGACAAATTTTTCTAATATTAAACATTTGCCTACACTTATAATGGGCCATATTTTGATGGCTGATTAAAATGTAAATGGTTACAGACATCAATATAGTTGCTACTGACCACTAATAGGAACTCAAATATGGACTTTCATTTGGGTCCATCACCTTTGACCTCGAGTGACCTTGAAGGGCCAAACTCAAGGTCACCAATATATAATGAATATATTGATTATATTCAAGAGTCTTCTCCAAAAGTACTGATCAGATTTATTTAAAAAAAAAAAAAATCTATGTAGCTTCCTTGGGACAATGTCTACAAAACCTTTTCACAGTTTTGAGAAATTTTACATTTTTTTTATGAATTTTTGAAATATTACAAATGTGCCTTTACTAATAATGGGCCATATTTTGATGGCTTATAAAATGGAAATCATTAGAGATATCCATGCAGTTACTATTGAGCACTGATAGGAAGTCGTACATGGACTTTCATTTAATTTGTTGAGTTCTCCTCCAGTGAAAGTACCACCCACTTCTGTCGGGAGATTGATCTTCTGCATCAAGACCACAGGACTCTAACGTAGTGGCAGAACCTGACACCCTCACAAATTCCAGTTATTGATTCTTGTTTATGGTATATTGTTCCAGCCCAGACCTAATGTGGAAAGTGCAGAATGTTGCAAAATAAAATAATGGATAATTTCCCTGGAATACATAAAAATTTAGTAATAATCTCATAAGGAGAAGAAATATAGATATTTGTGATGACTGATGAAGTACCTGTACTTTGATACTTCCTATCTCTGCTATTAGGATATGAACTTGATTGAGTATCAGCTACTGTCTTACGGTATATTGTTATCTGCAGATGGTCTATTAATGGCTTTATGAGTCATATATCAGGTCTATAATTCCAGGTTACCATGGTTGGATTGTAATCATTGACCCATATTTGTCAGTCTAAACAGGAAGTAAATGAGCCCTGAACTCACAGGATCCTGAGATTCCTTTATGATGAAATTTTCTGCTGAAGACGGCCTCACTGGGGTTTTACTGTAAGTAAATGAAGGAGTGAGTGAGCTTCAGGAAAACAGGAGGGGAGCTGGGAAAGAGAAGGAGCTTGGCCCATTAGTGGCAGAGCAGCTTGAAAAAGCATTAAGGAGCAGCAGACGGTCTTTTCCAGAACAGTTCAGGTCTCGGCACAGTCTACTTCCTGGACTTGCATGACACTACGCAAGCTGAAAGGGAGCCCTGAATGGACCTGATTGGTCAATTGTGTTTATACTGGACTGGCTCAACGGGATGATGACAGCCGTGTCTCAGGGCCTGTGTGTTCTTTTGTGTGACGGTTGTTAAGTTGGAATATTTCTGTAGCGTGGGAGGGAAACGGATGACACTGCTGTATTGTTTTAACGTTTTGAATCACTTACGTTTCAGTGTTTAGTTAAGTGATGCAGTGCAGAATAATCCTTCTTGTTGTTTTTATTTAACTGTATGGAAGAACACTCTAAACTATGATGTCAGGCTCAAACATTAGTCGTCCTCAAGTCCACCACCATCTACGTATGTTCAGCCCAAAAAGCTTCCCAAGGGGTGCCGTGGTCTTTACATCCAGGTGGTGCGGTTTAGGTAGTTTCCTGGAAGTTAGCTGTAGAAAAATTGCCCTCGGCATGTGGCAGATCTATAGTTTTCTTATATAATTTTAGTATAGTTTCTATAGTCTATACATGAATGCAGCAGAAGTAGCCAAATACTAATGTGTTTTTTCTTTTAAATGCAGTCAGTTGATTGAAATGATCATTAATCATGAATACTTTTTTCATTCAGGTAAAGTTTTGTTTATACAGGATGGTCTGATGTGTGGAAATGCATCTACTAGAACAGAATAACCAGTTGACCTACAGCCAATGTGGATACCCCTGTTTATTTTATCTTTTTTTTTTTTTTTTTTTTTTTTTTTTACCAAGGAAACAAGGATATTTATAGCAATTTTAGAGACTTTTTCCTCTTTATCTTCCTTTAAATGAGTAATTCAATCATAGATACAGTGAAACAGCTTCAGTATCGCACAACAAATAAACTTTGGCCACTAACATCATTGAATGTCATCTTTTTTTTTTTTTTTTTAGTAGATAAACTCACAAAATTGAGCCATATTCAACCATTAATGTTAATCTACAGCTTTTTGTGATTATACAGATGTAAAAGGTGATTTTGCACTAACTGTGATTTGATTAATTGTGTGGGCCTAAAACATGTTAAAAACCAAAATAGCACCACTGAGTCAGATCATTTGAATAGAAATGTGTGGCTAGGTGAAATTATCCAGATTTTGACACAGTAAACAGTAAATCTTAGATTTACTGTTTGTGTTATCTTTGTCCACTCTGTCCATGTCTCCCTGTGGATGATTGACAGATAACGGTGGTCAGACCCTGTCTGGTGGCAGCAACTGGCCTCTGCGAGGGCGGAAGTGGTCGCTATGGGAAGGAGGGGTCCGGGGAGTTGGGTTCGTCACCAGTCCGATGTTAAAACGCCCGGGGACGGTCAGCCGTGAGCTCATCCACATTTCTGATTGGCTGCCCACACTGGTTGGACTCGCAGGTGGAAGCACAAACTCCACAAAAGCACTGGATGGATTCAATGTGTGGAACGCCATCAGGTGAGTGGAGGAGGGACTGAAAGGAGGTGGAGGACAGAGGTGTTTGTTGGGTTGTAGGTCAGCCTCCAACCTATGCTTACAGCATGAGCGATAGCAGCTCTGGAGTTTGACAGGCTGCCCTCTCTGTGTGCCTCTTTCCAATCCTTCCCCCATGCGCTTTCGCTCCAACTGCCTCTGCCTGTCTCCCTGACCCAGCGTCTTTTTCTTGTAGGAGCCCCTGCTCCTTCAATAAGCCCTTTGTTACTGTGGCAATGGGAGCTCAAAGAGAAGGAAATTCCATCAGTCATTCTCACACAAATCTGTAGTCCTTCCATCCTTTTCTTTTTCCCTTTTATCCTCTCTCCATCCTCATCTCTGCCCTGAGAACTCGCTATTGGATAAGCTAATTAGTTTTGGTTCAGATCCTTTTATGCGGTAACATACCTGTGATGTTATTGCTTGTAATTCTTTTATGCATTATGTACAAATTGAATCATGTCTAGTTGAATTTTTGAGTTATGTTTTGGGGAACTTTGCAATTGAGTTATTAGTGATTTAATCAGTCATATGAAAACTGTTGGCAGACCACAGATAGACTTTCCATGTTCGCTTACATACGGGTCATCACAAGCTGTCACTGAGTCCTGTTTGACTGACACATTATATTTGTAAACTAAATGTGGACATAGTGAAGGAGGTGAAATTGAGGGCTGCAGCAGAGCCCCAACAGAAAATCAAGGCTTAGCCTGAACCGCAAACTACTACTCATGGCTTCCACTTGACTCTATTGGCTGACGCACGTCAGCTGACCGCTGGTTGCAGGCGTTGCTGTGTGAGCTACACAACACAGGGCACAAACTGCTGTTTGTTTTCTCTGCTTTACTGTTTCATTTTGTTTTAATTGGCTGGCCTGTTACAGAAAACAGCAGCCCGACAGTTTGGCTGGTGAAATAAAAACCAAATGAAGGCCCAGAACAGTAGGCAGGCAGAAGAGAGTGAGAGTTATTTTAGTTGTGTTATCAGACACTGTGGTCAGGGACAGCGGTGCGTTTTCTCTGTGGTGGAGTGTGGTCTGAACATATGACTGCCTGGTGAACAACAGCCAGCTGGTTTAGATTTACAGATCCCAGAGGAGTTTACAGTGCATGAGGCACATCACGGTGTGTGTGTTGGTTGTCTGTCCTTATGTGAAAGTGTAACACTGCTTATGCTTTTATCTTACAGTAAAGGGCATGCCTCTCCCCGACTGGAGCTCCTGCACAACATTGACCCTCTGTACAACGACATAGCTCCATGTAAGTTCACACTGTTCTCTGATGTGGGTTGAGATCCATACTCAACAGAACACTTTGAAAAACTGATTGGTTTGTGGATTTGGACAAAGGTGAAGTCAAATGCTCTTTTCTGTTTGAATATATACAAATGTTCCGTTTGGAAATCTGAACTTGGGACATTTGTTGCATGAAAACACAAAATCTACTTCACTGCAAAACATATTCACTGCCACAGACCCGACAATAAACTGAGAATATTTCACATCTTAAATTCACTGAATTTCCCATAAAGCAAGACTACTTTTCTTCCATTTTTAAAAACTCTATCCATTGTCTTCATTATCTTTAACAGATCCTAATCCTGTGCAGTCGTAATGTTGTAATACTCACTGCCACACTTATCAAGAGCTGATTGTTCACAAACACCAAACATTGTGAATCCAATTGCCTCCAGAACAGTCTCAGACCTAAGACAGAGACATGTTATGTAACATTTTACCAAAGTCTCATTAGTTTATTGGACATTGACATCAAGTTTATTATGGGTGTTTATGGGAAATCTGGCAGGAGGTGAGTTTGTTCATTGTCTAGCTTTTTATCAGTGGACATCCTCAGTTCAAGTTTCAGTCAAAAGGTTATAAAATGGGTGTGTATGAGGGGGAAAATATGTTTATTTTTGTGGATAAATGCAATTTCTACATTAAGACAATCAGAGTGATTTTCTGTGATAAACGGTTAAGGATATGTAGAGTCAGATACAAAGTCCACTAACACATTCTGCATTTATTGTTTCTCCTAAACTCATATGAGCCTTTGTCATTACTGTGCTTCCCACAAATGTTATTGTGTTTATGAGGAATGCTGATAAGGTTGAAATTATAATCAGCCATTGTTGAAAGTACAATCAGTCACCAGTGTTGAAATCTGAGATGGTTGACATTTGAACACTGGGTGTGTGCTTTCGTGGAGGTTTCCAGGAAATGGGTCTTGTGACTGCAGGACTCCTTTATTTTGGGGGCTGTGAGATGCAGCAGAGTGGTCTCATTCTTGTCTAAACCACTTAATATCGGGTAGACCAAACCACTTCCATCTCTGAGGAGGTCTCGGGGCTCTGATCTGAGGCCACTATTTCTGACTTTGTGAAGGATGCTGCACCTTGGTTGCCCAGTTGAGGTAGAGCAGAAGTACATTTTTGTTCTAAAATGTTTCACAGATGTACCATAATGGGTGCACAATGGACCCTCATAAGACCAGATGTGCACCTTTTGATCTACAGTAAAGGTATACATCTAACTTAAAATTACTTTCAATTAGAAAAATTAGTAGCAATATGTAACGAAGTACTTTTAGTCAAGTACTTTACGCTCGTATTTTCATTTTATCCTTCCATTCCACTACATCAGACGCAAATGTTACATATTTTACTAATTTGTCTGACATCTTTTTTGTCAGATTACACATATTCTTAATCCCTGTCCATCTCCTTTTGAAAATTATGTATCTCCTTGTTTGATGATTTTTGATGTTACTAGTTATAAACTGAAGTTGTCATTTATAGGATTTTCTACATGGTTCTCACATGATATATGATGATCTTATAGAATATGATGCAGTCCTGTAGATGAAACTACACAAAGTATGTATAAAATACTTCCAATGAGCTCAGTATTATGCATTTATAGCAATAAAATAAATACAAAAACATAATACATAGTACTTACACACTGAAAGGGACCATTTTACCGCACAGTGACTGCTTTTGATTTACATTCATAGATTTTACTCATATTATTTACATATTTTTACTTAAGTTAGATTTGTGAGGAATGTTGGAGGTCAGCAGGAATTGTGGCTGCGAGTTACTATCTTTGTTTATCTGGTATTTGGCATTGGGTGAGTGGTAACTACGAGTTTAGCAAAGCATACTCCCAGAAAACAGCCACTCTGTTGTTGGTGTAAACACAACTGATCGAGTACTTGATATGTAGTGAGAACCAAAACAATAAAGTTAAAGGGTTTAAACAAAAACAGTTATCCGACAGAAGTTTTTACTCCCAAAAGCATCTCAGCAGACCTTCTTTACGAGTTGTTATTCATGTACTTGATGTTCATTAATGCAGCATTAAAGGGCTCATATTTGTCTAAACCCACTTTTATTAGTCTTTGGTTCATTTATTTGCGTATTTGGGCCCGAGGTGCTGCAAAACTATCTTTATATTCATTTTGATAAAAATCGAGTGGATTTCTACAACCTGTTTAATTTCTTACGTCGAAAACTAGTTACGTCATCACATTTGCACATATAAGGTCAAGACTTCTGACAAATATTTCTCAGTATGACATAATTGTTTATCGGCAGCAGTGGTTGTAGTAAAAACTGAAAATATGTCCAAATTTCGAGCTGATTACCTAAAATGTTCAGTTGTTGGTTGAATGGGACAGAGCAGCACAGATAACAACCTGGAGGGGGCGTGGCCTGAACTGGCTCATGTGCATTTAAAGGGCCAGCGCTCAAAACCACCTTTCTGGTGTCATTACTCAGAAACGGGGTTGGAGATGGACCTGTGGAGTTGAATTAATGAAGAATTCAGACACAAACATAGCATTTACAGTTTATGTAGACCACAGAAAAAGGCTTTCAAATGCATAATTCCATTTAAAAAAAAAAAAAAGCAAAATATCACTCCATTAAAGGTTCTTTATGGAAGACTGATGCATGCTAACATGGTTATATTTTCCAACTGCATTTCCATCCATGAAGGCAGCCTGTGATTATCCATTTAGAGGACTTGTTTTTTTAATGCATACTCTTGACTTCACTGCCTCTGTTTTGCTCTTCTACAGCAGCAACAGTGTCGATCACTATACTGTTAGTTTAGAAGCGTAGTCGGCTAACACTGACAAACACCCAGCTCTTGGCGCAGCACACACTCCAACACAGCCATCCCATGAGACACAAGCACATGCAGATCGTGACATTTTGAACCCTTGAAGATAACCTAGTTATAAAGAAATCAAATAATGAAAATGTCAAGCAGCATTTTCCCACTTTAAGCTAATGAGTGAGCAGTCTGACCTAAAAGGAAGCAAATATTTTAATAAATAAGCCAGTGTTAAGGCCCATCAGTGATTTAAAGTACTTTTGGGACCAGCCTGTTTATGCAGCTCAAGCCAGTGGTACTGAAATTATCCTCTAACTTTCCCGTTGGTCATTACCATGTAAATCATTTGAATGATAAGAGGGCCCAGTGAAGAGTAACACTTCTGCTTCACAAGCTTTCACAATCATGTTTTATGTCTGAATCTTTGTCAGCCACCACAGTGACATACAGCCTCCTCTGCTGCATTCCACACCGAGTGAGGTTCCTCTTTTCTTTCTCTTGCCTTCCCCTTTTTCCTTATTAACCCAGCTTCTCTTTCAGACCCTGCTCTCCACGTTTCTTCCCGAATCTTTTGGTTCCATTTTCTTCTTTGGACCTCTACCATCTATTTAGCTCATGAATAAGACCTTGGCCCTTTTGCATACTTTGTCCTTTCAAGTCCCTTTTCTTTGCCCTCACTCTGTGTGAGAAGAGGGATCCAATCTAAATGGGTCACAGAGGGGTCTCTGAACTTCTTGCTTGCAGAGGGAAACCCTGGACTGGTCCCAAGCCTTAAATCACCCCCAAATTTCCCCTCCATACTCCTCCTCTGCTCTCCTTCTAGCAATTTCTGTCTGTGTAGCAAGTCCTCTCTGTCCCTGCCCTCCCTCTCCTCCCTCCTACTTTTGAGCGCTTTTGTGAAATACCCTGCTGTGGATCCAGATGAGCAAGGCTCGCTTTGAGGTGCTTCCGTCTTGTGCTCATACAAAGAATGAATGTTAGAAATAGATGTGGACGTTGTGTGTCCTCCATGGGGATGAGGCCCCTTTTTCTTTGAAAAGAAAAGACCAGAAGAACCTCAAAATGAATTTAGGCCCAATGTTTCCTGAGTCCAAACCATTTATCATCCCACTTCCTTACATAACATCGCTCACACCTGATAGCAATGCAGATCTTCGCTTTGCAAGTCTTGCTTTAAATGAAGCTGTGATGAGTTCGGTTCAAGGATTGCTCTGCATTGAGAGCAATTAAAACCCACATGTCGTTTGAGCAATGATCAGTGACGAAGTCAACGTTGAAGTTTTTATCATGTGGTTGCAAAAATGCTGAGATCGGAAATGTTTTAATTCTCCAGTCATGTCGCTGTGGTGGAATCAGCCCTATAAAACGGGCTCCGATGGGAACATGGGCAGAGCCTGCTAAGACATGGAGGGGGAGTTGTCTATATGCAAAGAATGTGAGGAAATACTTTTTTGACAGTGTTAGGAGACAGAAATTACTTGCAAATCTGCCTAATCAAGACCATATTGTTGGGGTCAACCACAGCATGAACCTGAAAATACTCTCAAGGCCAGATCTTCTTTTTTTAAAATGTAGACATGTGTGTTCACTTCACTTCTGGGAGACATTTTCAGTAGGAGCAGAAATAGCTCGTGGCATGAGGCTACAATGATTTCTGAACACCGCCAAAATGAATTATTTTCTTTTGCCTTATGAAACTGATAAAATCATGCCAATTGGTGTGTGTGACCTGTATTCAGATCTGCCCGACTGCAGCAATGGCAAATTATTCATTGTGCTTGGCAGTAATGGGAGACTGGGTGCTGAGTTGACCACATTACCACCATATTTGTCAAATTCCTCCACTCCCAAAGTTCCATGAGTTGGAGGAAATTCATCCACTTGAAACATTTCACTTTTAATGGCCCGATTGTTTTTAATTAGTTTGTTTTTAGTCATTTTTGAGCCACTCAGTTCCTGCAGTTACACTGTTGATTTTACAGTACAGACAGCAGCCTTTCTTACTGCTGTATTTATTTTCACACCTTCTCTTGATACTATGAATCCCACGTATGTGTAGTAATCTAACCCTAGTCCACCTACTTGTATGATTTACATCCACAGAGGACGTTTTGTGTCCATTGCTGCTCCAATATCGTCTTAATCAGCAGTTCTTGCTTTGTTTTTTCCAATGGATGACCTCCATGATCAGCTCTGTCATCTGCTCTCGGCAGGTCCTGGCAGTGAGAAGAAGTTAACTTTGGCTCAGGTGGACAGTGGAGACTCCTGGGCTAAGTCTGGTTTCAATGTGTCCATTCATGCAGCCATTCGATTCTCAAACTGGAAGCTCCTAACCGGCTACCCAGGTCAGTATCTTCTGTCACCCATAATAGCATGTTTAGTCTAGGTAGAAAGCAGAAAATCGCACATGAGCACATAGTTACATTCACTTTTTTATCTCTGTTAATGTCCTTCGTGTTGTTTCCTGCAGGTTGTGACATTTGGTTCCCCCGGCCCGGCCACAATAGCAGCTCTGAAACCAGAACCTCCGACGTGGATCCACTGAAATCCGTGATGCTTTTTGACATAGAAAACGACCCAGAAGAGAGGAAGGAGGTGTCTGCTCAGTTCCCTGCAGTAGTGGAGTTTCTCCTTGACAGGCTTAACCACCACCAGAAGAGTGCCTTACCGATAAACTTCCCAAATGATGACCCCAAATGTGACCCAGGTCCCGAAGGAGCCTGGGGACCTTGGGCTTAGATTACAATAATGATCAGCTCAGTGAAGGTTTAGCACTTTGTTTACAATTTTTTATCATGAGATCAATCAATGATATCAAGAGATTTGTATTTTTTTCAGCAGCAGATTGTCTGTTTTTTTTGTTTTTTAAGAGAAATATATTCCATTATGTAACTTTTATAGAAAATGTGTGTTCCATTTTAAAACTAAACCGAATTTTTAAAAAAAAATTTCCATGAACTGATGGAGGAGAATTAGAAATTCACTGACAGATGTTGCACTATTTACTATATTGATCGATCGTGTGTCGCTGACATGCTTTTATGAGGTTTAGTTAAAGCGATTACATAAAATCTGTTGGCTACAGATGTTGCTGATTTGTGAAGACCATCTCCCTGCTGTTTCAGGTATTTTCACTTCATTTATCTACTGGTGAGAAGACCGCAGACCACTTGTATGTGTCGAACACAGAGCCGTACAGTAACAGCAGGCTGTATTTATTTTAGAAAATGATTGTATGAACCAAACAATGGTGTCTTTCACCGATTACACTGAAATAACACAGATGATGTTGGTTTTAGATTATATGCAAGTATTTTAATGTCACCTCTTGTCAAATCTTGATTTATACATTATATTACTATGTCTTTTTTTGTCAGAAAAACAATCTCTTAATTAAATGAGACCAATTTTCTTGTAGGTTGTAAAGTATTCTGCAAACTACCAGCATTTTTTAGTTCCTCTTTCCTCAATTGTTGTCTTAAAGTTAATGAGTCAGTGCCAAATAGTTTTGCACTGTATTTCTGCTCGGATGTAGAAAATGTGAGGAATTTCTTGTCTACTTCAGGTATCCCTAATGTTATGGCTTCAGCAATAACCTCCACATGCCAGTCATTCATGAAACTATGAATGTACTGTTCTTGTGGAGGTAATTTGCAGTTATTTCTCTATGGTGATAGATTTTATGAGCACCTCTTACATTCAGTCACCACCATATCCCCGTTATATGTAACATAAACACTCTACTTGTACTGAAAAACATGAAACTCCATAGGGCCATTTGCATATTTGGAGTCTCAGTGGGAGAAACTAATTTTCTTAATACATACATCCTCTTTGACCTTTGATCCCTGGGGGTTGACCCTCAAACTGCCAGGAGCATGCAGAGGACCACAGGAAAGACTCCCTGCTGAGGGTGGGTGGCACCAGCCAACGTGGGCTGTGACCCTTAACCTGCCAATGTGAATTGATTGGCAGTTGAGCAAGATAAACAAACAAATGCTTGTTACCGGGCGAAACAGTAGAGCTGCACGGCTATTTGACACCAGCACTTTAATCACTTCTTGTGAGTGTTCTGGCACAAATCAGACTAACCACCTCACATTGAATGATCTGATTACAGTATGATAGCAGAAACAGTGTATGCAAAACGCATCAGTTAATAAACCTAAAAAAATGTTTCTATTCTATTTATATTGCATATGTATTGTTTACGCACCAAAAAAACAAAAAACAAATTCCTTGTATGTCCAAACTTACTTGGCAATAAAAACTGTTCGGATTAACTAATACTAAAACTTATTTTAGACAATATAAGCCTTCAAATGCCTCTGAATATACCATGTCAACTCAAATGTTACAAAAAGTTGTGTTTTAACTGTGAAATATATGCTACCAAAATGCAGAGCCAGCCCAAGGCATAAGCGAACTAAGTGCCTGCTTAGGGCCCCAAAGAGCAATTAAGGGGGAAAAAATTGTTTTTGCATGTATGAGTGAGGATTTATGATCGAACTTATACTATTGTTCAAAAACACACATTTATGTGGTGTTGATAGGCCGAGTGATCCTTCCTGCCTCTGTTTAAATGTGAAAACGCTGCTGCACCATAATGTGTGCCTCCTGCCGTGCAGTGCACACTACACATCCAACTCATAAGTACTTCCAATCAAAACGATGTCACAAAAAAGTATGTATCCTTCTGGGGCTGAAAAAATAAAGTGGAAGAGGAGAAAAAATGCAAATAAAACAAAAAAAATGAAATAGAGGGCCCCAAAATCCAATTTTGCTTAGGGTCTGATGGAGGCTTGGGCCAACATGTCTGAATTATGTTGAGTTGCCTTTCCAGTGTATTTCTGAACTTCTAATGTTTTTGTTTTTTTTATTATTATTATTAAAGCTATCTCCCAGTAGCATTTAAGAGATGCATGTATCTGCAGAATCCGAATCTAATATTTATGATAATATTCTTTCTAATGTGTATTCACCAGAAAATGTTTATATATAGAAGTTGGAGCTGGTCACTGTTCACATAATCTGCAATGTTGCACCATCTCAGGCTCAGAATGGTCTTGCTCTTCATCTTTTGTGTTGAATGAAGCTGGGAAGGATGTACAGTTTCTAGAAATCTGCATCTTTGCATTTTTTACAGACTGAATCTTGAACACATCGTGTCAGTGCCCACATTAAACTGTCAAACAGAAACTGACATATTTCTATTCAACAAACCACTTCAATGAGTAACATCATGCAGTTGAAAGACCTGGAAGAACTAGTCAACTAACATGATTCGGTTTTGGTTTTGTTTCCAAGGCTGAGAAGGAACTTTCATGTTTAATTATTGAGGAGCTTATGGGGAATTTTAAGCCAAATTTCAATGAATTATTTATCTGGAGACAGTCGACCCATATGGGTTACCCGAGGCAAACATGAACTGCCACTAACATGTTCAAATTTTAAACGGCATGTACCAAAAAACACATTTTTGTGCATTTTTCTGCCCTCCATTGTTGAGAAAGCAAGTCACTGTACTGGCCATGTTAAAGTGTATACTTTTTTTTAACGAAAAGGAAAAAACAGTCTTGCAAAGCTGCTGTCAAATGGAATTTAAACAGGGATTTTGGTAATGGACGGCTATGAGAATACCACATGATTATTTTATATTTCTGAGAAAGTGTTTCTTACATTGCTGAGGCTATAAATTTGTCACTCCCTTGTTCTGTTAGTTTACTCTACAATCAAAACTCTGCATTTCAGGATGATGGGATAGTTAATTTAATTAGATGTTGCCAGTACTTGCCATTTATCTAAAACCGAGGCCTGTGAGTATCTCAGCTCAACAGCAGACCACTTTTGCACTTCTCATACCCTCTCTGTGGTGAATTCCTCTTGACAAGTTATTCCATCTTCCCCCCTTGTCATTATGAGCAGCCAACCTCGGCGGTGTCACAACTCGTCTCCTCATAGTTTTCAAAGTGGTTTTGGTGTGTCTTTCACACTTAATCCTGCACTTTGACTCGGCCCTGTGAAGTCTGCTTCACAGAGTGACAAACACACTCCAGTCTGATTTGCCTTTGCCAGATCAACATCGTGATTGGCTGGATCCGACATAGCCCCGACCCTGGTGTTTTTTCAGCTGTGACAGAGCTATGTGTGCCATCAGACTGTCTCTCAAGTGTGATGCCCCTGAAGATATGACAGTGCAAAGATATGGCTGAGATGTTTGGATGGTGAGCACATGAGGGACACAAAGGCCTCCACCCTTGGTTCCACTTTGGTATGTCCACAAGGAGAGATTGAAGGTCTCCACACTCTGCTGCTTGCAGTGAAGTCCGAGTGGGACTGGAATTCCAAACAGAATTGCGTCTGTCTCTCTGCTGCCAGTCTGTGAAAACAGATTAAAATCATACTGACCGGTGCAGCGAGGAATGTGTTAAACTTTGAGCCTTGAAGGGGGGAAATCCAACAGCTCATCACACCTAACAAAAGAGGGGAAAAAAATAGTCCCTCAGAGCAGACAGGCCACCAGAGAGCATGGAGAGATTGTCATTCTCAGATGGTGATTAAGCTTGGACACTTGACAAGTTCTCTATGTCATGGAGATGAGATTGGACACTTCATTGTTATGTTAATTAAAAACTTTTTTTTGGTTGTTGTTGCTATATTCAGTTGTACTTTAATAGTGTTTACAGAAAAAATAGCTTCGGTGGAAATTATCATTGCAATTCCTTTCATTAAGTATTTTACTTAAGAGTAGTTTATTTGATTTTACTTATTTTATTCTGAAGCAAAGAGTGGAAGCTGCCTCAGTCGAAACACTAAAATAAGCTTCCATGCTGGATTTTGCATGTGCGTGATATGAAATGTGTGACACTGTAGTGACCTGCATCTCAGACTGAGTTAATTGGAGGAATTGTATTGTAGGTAATTGTATTTCCAATCAGACTGCTGTGCTTTTCATTCCAGTGTGGAGCTGAAGGTCAGTCAGACTAACAATGATCCCAAGGACTGGATGGATAACACAAGGGCCATTATTATTGATGATAACTGCAGAGTTGTTTGGCCAGAAACCCCCTAACTAAGTCATGAGACTTCCCTTATGTTTTCACTCCATTCAAGGCTCATTTGACTGACAAAAAGGCACATAAAGGAGGGCACCAAAATCCTGGCACCAGTTGTCCCCCTTCCTAGTCACAACAGTCTCAAAATAGTCCATTCACACTGTCGTCTGTCATGTAAAGCATACATGAATATACAAAAGTCGTTGTCTCGCGCTGTTCCTGTCCTTCCACACATCCTCACACTGTCTTGTATGAAGAGAACCCATTGAAATTTGCAACAATAAATGACTGGAGACAGGAAGGGGGACATGCTGCATGCATATAAGACATATGTCTGGAAATAATGCTAAGTGTGGCTTTCTGCTGTGCAGCATATAGACGTGAATAGATTGAGCCTTTAGAATGTGAGCAATCTACATTTGGTCACTATAGCTGTGGGATCAGCTGTTAGACTCCCAGTAAAAGGTTAAGACTCAGATTTAGAGAGAATGTGACACGCAGACTATAATGTCCATGTAATACTGTATGAATGGCTTGTCTATAGTGGTTGTCTCTCTCTCTCTCTCTCTCTCTGTGTGTGTGTGTGTGTGTGTGTGTGTGTGTGTGTGTGTGTGTGTGTGTGTGTGTGTGCAACATGAGTAGATAGCCAAAATATTATCTCCTTCAGCTGCTTCACATGCAGTAATGCCGTACCTAATAGGCCCATATTAACATATGTATTATTATAAGGTTTCAGTTATGGTCCTACATGTATGTCACAATTTTAATGTAAAGAATTCAGCTTCATTTACCATTCATAGCTTCTCAGTTGTCAACACTTAGACTTGATGAGACTTTATGAACTGGAAGCCACATACTGGTTAATATTACAGCTTATTGGAAAATTTAAAGTAGACATTACAAGTTGCAGGATCATAATTGCTGTAGATTCACAGTGATGTAAACTGACAGCAGAATGGTGGTAAGAAAAACAAATACATGCAAATGTTGAAATTCACCTTTTTTCATTTATATCTTCCATGCTTATTCTCTTGTTTTGGACAGTTTACTATATTTTGAGCTTTCTTTTTCTTTTTCATTGTACCAAGAAATATGTAACGTCACATATGTAAATAAAAAATTAAGACAAAGGAATACAGTAATTAAGTTTACTCTCAAAAGTTTCTATGACAACAAGAAAATAAGAATGAATCATATGATCATATCAATTTATTTATTCATATGATTACGATCTTTAGTCACTTTAACAAATTTTGTATATATATATATATATATATATATATATATATATATATATATATTTTTTTTTTTTTTT
>JAQQZY010000005.1:36106958-36128828 GCA_030068375.1 Ostorhinchus rueppellii
TAGATAGATAGATAGATAGATAGATAGATAGATAGATAGATAGATAGATAGATAGATAGATAGATAGATTTATTTGCTGTTTGTACACATTCAGATACATCGTATACAGAGGTTTCAGAGTACAAGTACAAAGGTTAAAATATACAATCAAATAAAAGTCAAAGATATAAACAGTATAAAAGTATAAAAATATAGCTTTAATATTAAAAATATGAAAGTATAGACAGATTTACAATGAATAAATACAGTATCACCATTATCAAACGCATCACTTAACCCACTGTGACATTTGTTACTGTATAATATGATTATTTCCGTCTTGTAAGGTGTTGTTTTGTCTGTGTTCTTGCTGTAAGAAGGAGTTTCAGTGACGCATCTGCTGTTATCTCACTGCATAGGGACAACAGCAATTTCATAAATACTTAAAAAACAGACTTATTTGGTGTTAAATTTTTAATACGACAATGAAGTGAAGTTCTCAAAAGATGTGCACTTAATCATTGGTACGTTTTTGAACATGCTTTATGCGTATTGAAATCACACACTCAGTAGAAGTACAAAGGTTAAAAGATACAATCAAATAAAAGTCAAAGATATAAACAGTGTAAAAGTATAAAAAATATAGCTTTAATACTGGAGAAAATGGACAGACTTTACAAACTGTGACAGTACTACCTAAAAACAGAAAGTTAAATGCATGTTTATGTTACATTGGTCATCCCCAGATCGCTCTTTTTTTGTTCTTGTTCTGTAAAAAAATTAAAATACTTATAAATAGATTTTAAAAAGTGTCAAAAATATAGCTTTAATATTAAAAATATGAAAGCATAGATAGATTTTTAATTGATAAATACAGAATCAGCATTATCAAACACATCACTTAACCCAAACACCTGATCCTGACCGCTCTGTCTTTTGTGTCAGTGGATATATCATAGGTCTAATGTTGCCAAACTATTGTAACTACACAGAACAAGTAGTTGGTCAGTATAGTGTTGACAAAGTACGACACAGATTCTGGTGCTGTTGTTCCGTGTTGTGTTTCAACAGTAAACCTGAGAACGGGTCCCACCTGTAAACCAGTGTTTGTTAGTGATAGAGAAAGGGCTCCTGAGGGCACAGACCTCTGTATTTGAAGTCCACTGTGTAACCGGAGACACAAGCAGTCTCATATTTATACCTGGAAAGCCCTACTTTTCCAAACAGAAGTGATTTTTTTTTTCCCCCCCATGTGATGCTTTTTAAGGCAGTTTGAACAGATACTGTGATCATATGAGACGTGTTACTGTTGTTTCAAGCCTCTGACACTAGTTTATTGTGGGAGGGAAATATTAGAGCCATATGTCTCCACATGGAGTTTGATTTCACAGCTACTTTACCAACGGACATGATCACAGCAGCTCTCACGTTCTTGATTTTTACATTTCTCTGAACAAATATGCTAAATAGTTGTACTTCCGTTTATTGTTGTCACTTTGTCACCAACTGTGAAGTTACAGCAGTGCAGCCGCTGTGTGGTCTCGGTCGTGACTATATTCTGTAATTAGCTTGAGCCATTTCTGTGTAATTTCACTTTTTTTAAATGGCCACAACCAAGCTTCAGATGTTTAATGATGCTTAGGTCATCACTAAATGAGTGACTGCTAAACATGCAGATGGGTCAGAGTCCGCTGGAGCTTGGTTGCCAGTGGTTTGAACTTGTTTGCCAGTGCACGTGGTCCCTCAGGGCTCTGTGTTTGGCCTATTAAAAAAGCTTGGCCGTCAGTCATTACGACCCCACAGAATGCTCCCTTCCTCTGTTTTGGCCACAAAAAAAAGCAAAAATACATGCATTTCTCTCCCCTGGCAGCCTGGTAGTGCAGTTTCTTGAGGGAAAGTCCTTTCATGTCTTTTTTTTTTTTCTTCAATTTTCCTCAATACATGCATGTAGAGAACATCACCCGCCTACTTTTTGCCTGGTGCAGATGATGCATACTTGGAAAAAAAAAAATACAACACAAGTTTAACTGCATACCCGTTTATACAGACCACATCATCTGCCTTTCGTGCTTTCCTGAGCTTTGATGGCAGCGCTTTTGTCATTAGTCCAAGATCCTGGTCGTAGTTTATGGGATCGGTCAGTTTATTTCTCTTTAAATGAGGACTATTTTGAGTGGAGTATTTGATCTACATCCTCTCCACGCCTCTGGATCCTTAATGAGTTTCTGCACATCTGTATGAGTGTTAATATCATTGGATGGTCTGTTGACGGAAATCAGACCTGAGCACTATCAGTATGTGCTTGAAACTAAAGACAAGACCATAGTGTCACCATGACCAGAGTGTGAAATCCACTAATTGAACGGCTGCTCCTGTGTCAGAGGTTAAACCCGATGACTCCGTCTAGCAGAGACTAACATCTGGAATACAGTTTTCTACGCAGAGGCCCCGCTCTGGGTATCTTCCAGTGCGGATTGCCCTGATAACAAGCCTGTTTTATTTGCATCTGTTGCACTTGTACATGGAGTTAAAACATTCACTTCTCCAGCAACATCTGTTTTTGACAATCAGTGCTGTTTTGGGGTCATTATTTCACCCCACAGTATCCCTTTGTGTCTCGGTAAATGTGGTCCATAAAACTTTCAACAGAAGCATCCAGGAAGTATTCTAATGAAACCAACATATTATAAAGTTTTTGTTTTATTTTTTTTCTATGCGACTTGTTTCTCTAAAGATTGTTTATTTGACTATAAAATTGACGTAATCCTTAAGAGGACAGTCTTAAAATTCTGACCAATCTAAACTGGGTCACATTACGTTATAAGCATTTCCATTCCAGGCTTCTTGAAGTCATGTTCGGAGTGAATTAAAAGCAGCCGTGTGTCCGAGTTTGTTTTGTGTTTTATAGAGCCAGCTCAGAGATGAGCAGTTTGACCGGTTCTGGAAAAGTCTGTCTCATAGTCTGCACAGCATGAAGAATTGGGTCCGGCATGTTTTACATTTATGTCAAGCTTAGAGTCGTCATTGTTCAAGATAAAGCTGGTGTGTGATTTATTCAGATTAATCCAGTTAACTGTACTTAAAGTGGTTTTACAACATCAGAAAAAACAGCCTTACCTTCACTCACAGGTGTTTTTTTTTTATTTTTTTATTTCCAGGTAATGCAGGTGACGTGCCTTGGCATCACCATTAGTAAAGTATGCATCAACAGTTTTATTTAATAGGACAACAATAGGCGTGTTACCACTATTGAAACTTCCGGGCTGTTTTACAGGAACTTTACGGTATGCTTGTGTCTCCACTGACTGGGCCGTTCCGACAGGGCTGTTTTCGGGCCGTTTTCAGGAACCAACGGAGTACTTGCTTGAGGGTGGGTAGACTGGAACAGCCCGGTAGAATCGCTGGGCGGTACTAGTGGCTAACTCGTGCAGATTGGTTGTCGCAAATGACATTAGCAGATTGCGACAAACAACCTGCAATTTTAAAACACTATTTGCTGAAGGAATTTCACAACACGACGATCTCTGATACCATTACTGTGTACAGCAACAGCACAAATGCAACAAACATCCCAACTTCGTCCGTATCCATGTCCAGTCTTGTTGTGATGCTGCTGCTTTGTTTTGGCACTTTATGTTAGTGACGTTACTACAGAAACAGACGTGATATGATGATGTCGTCACAAGGTTCTTACAGGGCCATTACTGTAATGGAAACACGACGCCTGAGAGGACCAGGCCAACTGGCAGCCCGGTCAAAAGTACCTTACCCCAAAAAAGTCCCGGGCCAGTGTAGTGGAAACACACCTATTGCATGTGATTGGTCTGATGGAAAGTAATATTTAACTTAACACCTACTATGGCTCTGTCTTTTAATGGTAGCTCAAATTTTGTTGTTTCCTGATCACCTTGGTGTATTTCTGTTCAGGATCAACCTCCCTGTCTTTTCGGAGCACCTGCAGTGAGTTATAGTTGTTTTACGACCTGTCGGAAAACATCCATGTGAAAGGCGACAATGTCCAGCAGCCTTTACACCATGACCTTCTCACTGAAAAAGCATTTGAACTGTCTGAATGATACTTATCTTGGCTGTCTACATACAGTATACCCCCACCTCTGTGCTACACAGTGGGGCAGTCATGCAAACTGATTAGATTAGGCAGCACTGGAGCTAATCACCCTCTTCTCTCCTGCTATTCTTCTCTCCCCTGGTCACTCTTTTTAGTCCGATTCTCCCTGTCCCCTGTGGCTCCAGGAGATGAGCCTCTCCTGGGGGTACATCTGCTTCCAGTAACTCTCCTGCCTGCTGTTTACTGGGAAACTAGCAGGGTGGGGTCTTCAAAATAACAAAGCCCTCACCCTACTTGTCCTCTTTGTCAATAGAGGGCTAGCTGTGGGCTTGTGTGGAACGTCACCCTCCCCTTAAGAGAAAGAGACATCGAAAGAAGTGAATGACTTGTGGAGAGAGAATGAAGCAGGGGGGCAGGACCCTCCTGTCGGGTGAAATGAGGAGAAAAATTCAGCAGCGGGTTTTGTTCCTTTGTGACGAGCGGGGGGTCAGTCTCAGGGGAATGCGCAGCAGACAGACGGAGGGCTCTGCAGCTGCATGGCCTCCGGTGTTTTATCAAGTCCCCCAGCAACTGTTAAACTCTGCTGATCATGAGCACTTTGTCTGTGAGGCGGCATTGCACTGTCCATCCTTTTTCTTTATCAGTTAATGTTGTGGCAGACATGACTGTGTATTGATTAAGCTGGAAGAGGAGGGAGTCTCGTTTCAGCCTTACAGCTGTATTCTAATGATCGGAGGTTATGACTGCCCACAATAGGCAGCCTGTGTACCTGAGATAAGGCCCAGTCATATGTTTAGTGTGGCTTGTGTCATGGAAAAACCTCAGAGCAGAATGAAAGAGATAACAGATTGCATAATTATATTTCTGTCACGGTTGGAGTTCATAGTTTGCTTTCTTGTTCTGATTAGTTCTTTGTTTATTTAAAAAACAGAAGGCTGTAAATACAAAGACCTATTCAAGCAAGAGCTTCAATTAAGATAAAGACCTCATTTTAATAAACTGTTCTATTATACTATTACTGTACTGCTGTGTTAGTAGTGACATAAAACAAAGACAAGCAAGGCATTCATAAACATGAGAAACTAAAGCCCTGAAATGTTAAATATATTAAGTAAATGAATGAATGAAGGTAAAAATAGAAATAGTCTTTAGACTTCTTTCTGCCTTTTGTTTCATGATTAAATGTTTGGCTTTTATAAGGGGCAGAAGGAGAATCTTAAAGAGTATGACACCCAAAGTCCTAAAAGTCACATTGAATTTCTCTCTCCATACTTATTTAAAAATAAATAAATACAATTTTGGTTTAATTGATGTTATGTGGACTGTTTTCTAAAATCTACTGATCCATCTTTGAGTTATTCCTCCATTAATAAGATTTTTTGGGGGTGAATATTTTATAGACTTATAAAATAAGTATATCATTGACTTTGACAGGAACTGTGTCGAGCTTTGACATGTGACTGACGGCTACCTAACACGCTGAGTTGAACTTTCACAACTTCTGTTGATTGATTAAAATAGGTTTTAATCCTGAAATTCAGCTGTAAGGAAATGACACTTAGAAGACTGACAAGTCATTTTAGAATGCAAATATTCATTGTTAAGCTTAAATCTACTGTTGTAACATGTCAGTAAGTAAGCAATTAGCATTACTTTACCCATAATCCCTCATGCTTCCTGAGCTCCACCCTTTTGTTCAAATACTTTAATCTTCCTAAGTCCCAAAACTTGTAAAGTGTGTACAGTTCACCCAAAATCACTGCAACTCATTAGAAGAATTTACCAGAGCTGAAACACTTAAGAGTCTAATCCATTAATGAATGTGTTTCTTCATCCTAATGTTTTGTCTTTTGTTAAATGAATCACTTCTGTTGTTACAAAAGCCTTCCACATTTCATTTTCACTTTGTCTGTTTTCACCCACAGATGCTTCTGTCATATTCCTTAAGCTGAGTCACTTCTACTTGCTTCTACTATTAGATACAGTGAAGATGTACAAATTGTTCTGCTCACAACCAGTGATCTGATTCGTTCTGTTTAGGGCTTGGTTACACCCGCACCATGGAAACCCTTTTTTGGTTTGTGCTGGCACGCCGTCACTGGTCATTATCACCACTGCAGCCTGGTAGCCAAAGCACAGCAGCAGCACCGGCGGCCATAGTGTTGGCTCCGTCCCCTCTGCATCATGCCTTCCCAGTCTTAATAGAAATGAGTCATGCTAAATATAGGGCAGGTCACTGATTTGACCTAATCCTGTTTCGTCTTACTGTAGTTACATCAACTCTAACTGCTCTCTTGTTTCTTTGGTAGAGTTTTAGGAACTTCTGAGTGCAAGTCTGTAGTGAGTGGCCACCAAACACTACCTAATGATCTGTGCAGCTGTGAGGTGATTTGTAGGGTGCATACAGTCCAGGTGAAGGGGACTTCTCCTTTAGCCTGGCCTGGGATACTATTACAGCACCTGTGGGACCACACAGACACACGCTAAGGAAGTTAAGCCGGGGCCGTATCTTTCTGTTAAAATCAAAGCTTTTGTACAACAAAAAGAGCACAATCCGACTTTATTCCGCGCTCTGACTCTAAATAAGATCAAACGATACACCCCAAACCTCCGGCCTTTATACCCGGCTGATATGAACAGGCTTAATTGAATTTTAAGCGGAATTTGCCAGGCTAGTTTCCCCAGAGCCACGGGCTTGTCAACAGATGCATCCTGTTTGATTCAATCTCAGGTATGATCAGCTCCGACATGGCTCCGGTTAAATAAACACTGAAACAGTTTCAGGTTCACCTCAGAGTCAACTCTCCCTCCTGTAACTTTTCCTCTGACTGAACTTCATTTATTTTTGTAAGAAAAGCATCCCCTGCAACTGTAGTTCAGTGTGGTTTTCAAGCTTTAGCTGTAGTCAAAGTGGTTATATTTTTTAAGCTTCGAAAAGCGCTACTGTTTCATTTTTTCGTCTTTCTGTCGTCATTTGATTATCTTTCTTTTTCTCTTTTCTTTGACTCATCATTTATCTCCAAATACACCCTCTAAATAACATACTTGCTTTAGGTCAGCTTTTTTGGGGGGGAAAGAAAAAGAATGCAGGGAATGGAGGCATTTCTTTGTTTGCTGTTGTCATTTGGGGCGGCCCGCAGCAGCTAAGTGGTATTTGTCATATGAGGACAGCGGGGATTACGCCGAGAAGGGGAGTAAACACAGGCACGAGAAAAGAAAGTCACAGAGGGTAATAATAGTGGAGGGAGAGAGGGAGTAGGCATAGAGGGAAATAAGTTTTAAAGAGAAAAAGATTAAAAGGGACAGAGCAGAAAGTCAAACAAGAGACAGGGAGAAGGAGAAGGTAAGGCTTTTGTTTTACAATTAACTGAAGCGACCTCTGGGTCAGACATCTGTGATCCATCTCTCAGGGGCCGGCGTCTGGAGCCTCCTTTGTAGCCCCGATCCTCTAACTTCTTCTTGTTCTGCCTTTGCCAAGCTGCTTCTATTCTCCATCTGCCCATTTATTTGAAGGAATGGATGACTTACACTCTACATGACATCATGTCCTCACTCCTCTGACTTCTAAATTCATCCCATTTCCTGTTTTTGCCATCCAAGTAGGTTTGTATTGATCCCCTGATACTCTGTGTGTTGTGTATGTATCCTGTTCCCTTTAAGTGACCATCAACTGAAGTGCACAAAGCATACGACACGCCAAACTTCATTATTTTTTGCCCCGTCTTTTCTGGGTCATTTATTTAGTTAAATTGATTAGACAGAAAAATTTACTTATGGCTCATTTAGTTCCATAATCCACATTCACATGTCTGTTTGATTTTAGACAACATGCCAAAGGAAGTGTACGCAGTAAAACTGAGGCTTCAGGCCCCCTGATGATCGGGGGCCCATGGGTGACTGTCCACTTTCACTGATTATTAACCAAGCCTTGAGAGAGTAGAAGTATTTCAACAGAGGAAAAACTGAAATGCTGTCATGTTGAAGTGTAGTTGCAGAAAGTGGAGTTTTAATTATGATCAATGCTCATCATGTGATTGTTTTATTTTTGCAGATTGCACAATACAGGCATTTACTGCACTATAAATGACAACTAGAGAAGGAAAATGAAACATTATTTTCCAGAAGTTTGACCAATGCAATGTATTGACTCACAGAATACAAAGTGTGAAAACTGCAGGCATTGCATTTGTGGAAATGTAAGCTGCAGTGTTTTTTTTTTTTGTTTTTTTGCTTGACCTACAGAAATATTTGGAACAAAAAGTCAGGATGGATTAGTTTTGCCTCACTGATTTTGACTGTTTTGTTTTTTTCACTCACACTCTTGTAGGAAGAAACACCAGACTGCAAATGTTTAACATCCTGACAGCTTGTTTTTCCTTTTTGACATTTGTTGAGTATGTTAGCACATGGCCTAATTCAGGCCATTAAGTTGCAGGCTTGCAGTCACCAGATGATATACACACTATCTTATCCTCTTCTTTTAGGATAGTTGGGCCCATTAAAGGAAGCGTTACGGCCTTGTTACTGCAGAACCATTAGATTCCTTGTGATCAATGGGCTGTGACTCAGTGGGAATCTTTATCACCACAGGTTCACAGGTTCAGAGGCGAGACAGGGAAGATGATGCCTCTGTGTCTATTAAACAGGCCAATGCAATTTGGCAAACATGATAGAGGCTGCTGCAAAAGTGAAATCCTGAGTCGGCTAGTGTTTGTGTGTGTGTGTGTGTGTGTGTGAGCTCACGTGAAAGTCCTGTGTCCATTATGTCTGTCATCGTGTCTGAGAGAGGCTTGGCTTGAGTCCAGTTCAGAGAAATTACCCTGCTATCCGTTTTAGAAAGCACTTAATCCACCTGCCTACACCATACAGACAGACCGCAGAAATGACTTCATCACATCTTAAATAAAGAAAACAAGCGACATATAAACTAAAAACCAGTAAAAAGTTATTCTTTGCTGCTGTCTACTTCCTCTATTCTTCTGTGTCTGGTGTTTTCCCTTTTAGACACTTTAATAAAAGTTATAAAACAGTCTTGTTGAATGATGCTCTGCAGCCATCTGTTGCGTTTCAGTTTGAGCTAACAGACTAATCACTGTAAGGTGATGTCATCTCTGTGTGCTGTGTGCGGTCTGTAGTTTACAAGCCGGGCACACACACATACACACACATGTATACATGCAGGCACACACAAAAGGAAATTGGATAGAGTGTGGATAATCATTGCATTAGTGCAGAGTGTGTAATCAGCATATGCCTGCGGGAGTAAAACACACCTTGTGTTTTTACTTTACAGATGGGGTGATTTTTTTTTTTTTTTTTTTTTAAATGTAATGGCCAGCTTGTGCTGCAGTGTTAAGTGTTTTTGTGGAAGTGGAAAGGGGTGTATGTTTGTGTCATAGGGAATTAAGGGCTAAGTGAGGAGATAGATCTGGACGTTAGCACTGTGATGTCATTGAAAAAGGGGGAAATATTGCATATGATCGATTTCCATGAACAGGTAATCACATTACAGAGTCATAGCAGAGGATAAATGATGCCTTTCAAAAACAATCCAAACACAGTCTCTGTGTTTGTTGCTTCAAATTGACAGTCTGATGTTGAACATGCACATTAGCAAATCATAAACTATTTTTATGAGACTCATCATGGCTTTAAAACAACCTCTTTTTTGTCTTTAAGTCACCACCAACAATCAGCTCGCACCCGAACTCGAAGCGGAAGCTGAACAGGCACCAGAAACCCAACAGTTTTTCCTCTCCTCTTTGAAGAGCTCCTGGCAAAGCTTTCAAAGCCCTTCTGTCTCAGCACTGGCTCCTAAAATAATGTGTGGTAAATGTAATACAGCTGCCCAGCTGAGCAGGAACAGGCAACACTTATTATTCTCCACAACAATAATTGCCTTTATACCATTTTTGTGTTTCTCCATTGTCTCATACGTTCTTCACATTCTGAACGGCAGTTTCAGGATCAGTTGGCATTTGGTTTAACAGAACTGAAAAATATTAGTCTTTTAGTCCCACATGTACGATACTGAATCCACTGTGCTGCCACTGAGCGGTTTCTGCGGTGCTGATGCAGCAACACTTCTGTGGGTCCTGTAAAAATGTTCCAATGACACTGAGGAAACACACACACACACACACACACACACACACACACACACACACACACACGCAAAGATCATGTGATCATGTGTACAATGATCAATGATGAGGTCACTATTACTCAAGTCTATTTGGTATTGTGTGAATAGACAGCAGCTGTAATACCCATTCACTTCGAATCTTGAGATTGAGGCTCTTATATAACCCAGTTTACAGTGACGGCTTATATTGTGTTTCTGTAAACTCCAGAAACAGATGTTCCTGCATGGTGAACAAAAGCAAACACAGTGTTCAACTCCTCTGTATATCAGACAGGTAAGGTCCACACCTTTAAAAAAAAGGACAGCTCTGTATCGGAGTTCCTACTCAGGTATTATTATTTCATTACATTTATTATTTTAAATGAACTGTGATCGTCTTTGGTGGTTACTATGGTTTGTTTTTCTTCCTGTACTTTATGCTAGTCCCTTGTCAGAGTAACCCCAAATGTCTTGTTACATTTGGCAAATTGTTTTGTTCAGCACTTCTTTTATCTTGCGTTAGCATTATTTATGCCGTCCTTTATTTCTTAGTTTTTTTTTGTCACTATTACATTCGACATTTTTGATGTTCTACCAGCTAACATTCAGAATAGCATTAGCTAAAGAGCAGCTGTTACCTTGGGACGGCTAAGCTAACAAGAGTTTTTGTTGTTGTTGTTGTTGTTGTTGTTGTTCTTGCCCTTTAGTAAATTGTTTTCCTCAAGACTTTCCTGCTGTAAATACTTTGTTTACTGACTGTTTTCAATAGTTTGCTGTGCACAGTGCAGAAGTGGTGCAGTATTTTACTGAATGGTGTTAGTGGGTGAGGGGAGCTGGGCTTTGGCTGCTTCCTAACACCTGTGTTGTGTATGTTAGCCTGAGGGATGGGGCTCCTCCGCTGGTTATTTTAATGAGAGTACTCTTTGCTCAGCCTCACATGCCTCTTATTACTACCCAGAGAGACAGAGGGCGGAGAAGTGGGGATGATTGAAGGAATGACTAGAAAACAGAGGCAGGCAGCAATTGAAGATGTGCTTAATAAGTCTTCATCTTCCCTTTCTTGACTGCCGCTTAAATGAAAAACATATTGCAACTCGATCCTATACGGTTACCTGGAGTTTGGCTAAACTGTATTCACACCTTGCCAGTTGTGGCTCCTGCATGTGCAGCAAAAGCAACACTCAAATGTTGACAACTCACATACTTCCTTTCCATCCATCTCCCCTGTTCCCAAGGCCCTATAATACTATAAGAAAGACCCTTTTGTGGTGGGTCTGGCTGCAGTGAACTTACCTACAGATGTCCCCTGGTCCCCACATAATAGCCTACTCCCAGCTGTGGAGGGGTTCCAACAACTCTGCACCACACAGCAGCATGTAACACGGCCTTAACTCACACAATATCATGCTCCATAACTGCATCACTCTTCATTCACAAGTTACAGTTATGTTGTTCTTGTCGTTGACCTTGTTATTATGAATTTCATGGCACTTGTATGTCAGATTGCAATAGTCGATTCTATCTAACCTCCTCTATCTCCAGATCTTTGCCTGAGAAAAATGAGAAGTGGTGCGGAAACAGTTTGTTATAGGTCAGCTGTAACTGTTCAGCACAACACTGTCGAATGGAATTGTAGCGCATGTTATGGATAAAAATTAAATTCAGTGAGACAGCATTGATTTGGAGACCCGCTGTGTGATTGGTATGGTATTTATTAGTACAGTAACAGTCAGTGTTATCCTACTGAAGCTCTGTGGGAATCATTTGTTATCTTGGGGTTATTGCAGGGTTTTGGTTGCAAAATGTTGCTTGTTTTTACGCTCCAGATAATCAGTGCCAAACCTGATTGCAGCAGTCTGTCACTTGAATATAAAAATAAAGCATAGAGGTTTTGTCTCCACCTTTTGCTGTCAGTATGTTGTCAGTACAGCCTTTATTTAGGTTATTTGTCAGCGGTGTTGGTGCCCTGCGGTTAAAAAAAGCAGATTGTGGCTCCTGAAACCACTGTACTTTACTTTAACCCTTTGGAGTCCCTGGATGTGCCCTCATGTCGAAAACACACGACTGATTTAAGATGATGTAGCAACAAAACAGAGCCTCGCTGAGTCTTCTATTCAACTTGTGTGGAAAGTGCAAATGTCAAAGTAATACTGTGAAGTGTGTTGAAAGGCCAAGTAAAACCAATTTATAAGCAAGAAAACATAAATTCCTGCAATATTGTCATCACATTCGATGCAGGATTTATTTATTTATTTAACCAGGTAGGTCAATTGAGAACCGGTTCTCATTTCCAATGACGACCTGGCTGTCAAGGAAGAGATGGTAAAAACAGGCTTCTAAGGGAAGTGCTTCCATGAAAGAAAAAAAAAAAAAGTCACAGTATTTGTTGGAAATTGCATTACATCAACCAATCTGATGTCTGGTACCTTGTGACACGAGATTGTTTTGTAACTCATTGTGTTTTTTTCCCCAAAAAAAAAAAAAAAAAAAAAAAAAAAGTCAAAAGTATTGCCTGCATTTGCATGTAAATAGTTGAATATAACTTTGTTTTTTGCTAAAGTTTTCGGTCAGTATTTTGCTGTTATAAAAATGGTTCATTCTACATATTTTTTTGGTGAAAAACAGTATCTGTTTCCTACTCAGATTTCATGTTATATGTTTGATTTAGTTTTAGTGTATTAATACAGCATGTCAAATGAAAATAAAATAACTGTAAACTCACACGGTCAGGTTGTGCTGAAAAAAATATCACCAAACACATCATTTTGAGCAATTTTTTTTTATGAGAAATCTAAAGGCAACATCAAAAGTATTCAAAAATGGCCAAAATACACTCAGACTGATTGGTGCTACGGATACTGTTGGTTAAATGGTGTTCTTCATCCTCAATTGTCCTTTATGTAACTGGTCCACATGTTCTCAGAGGTGGTTTTAAGCAGTGTCAGTGGAAAGTTCTGCTAATGTTGCGACTGTATACCCAGACTGTTGAAGTGACCGTTAACTGACATTATCCATTAAAAGGTCTCAGTAGTGCTGACTGAAAGGGAAGTCAGTCAGCCATTAGTTAATTATCTACAGCCTTGTGTGTCGTTGAAGGGGGCAGTGTATCCTCAATGTGCTGCTGACACGAGGACCATACCTATTTGATAAATGTGACTTGTAATATTGATTTTCGGTTGATTAGGTCTAAGAGGATGATTGATTTTTTTTGTTGTTGTTGACAACACAGCCTGTATTTATACAGTATTGCACTGGTTTTATTAGTGATAGTGTGGAGTAGAGGCACTGCTCGAGCAGAGGTGGGCTGCCTCTTTATTCTCAGACAGTTTTTTTTTGTTCCAGTATTTCAGCTTAAAATGCACTGAATATAGGCCTGTTACAGGCAATACAACTAGCTATAAATGCTGACATAGTGGAAAATATGAACAACTTGCACAATTTATTTACTCATCAAACAGTTGGTGTTGATATTGTTCCTTATCTGTTGTTTATATGAAAATATTAAGTGCAGCTTTAACCTTTAGAGTGTGCACACAACAAATACTATTTGTTTAAAGAAAAATGCTATTGTTCCAACCATTATCTAGGCAGTAATTTGATTGTATCACAAGTTAAATTGGACTATATTGACAAAATTGACAAATCTTTTTATTCAAAGATTAGGTTTTTCAAAGAACAACAACACAGTGTCATGAGTTTTCAGTTTATTTGGGTTCAAATTATAATATTTAGTGACATCCAGCAGTGAATTTGCAGATTGTAACCAACTACATTTTGCTAAATATATCTGGTTGTTTTGTCCCTTTTGGGCTCTTCTACTTTATGAAATATTGACTCTAGTTAACACTCAAACATGGTAGGTGATGGTGATGCGCATTAACACTAGATTCCAGCTCCATGTAAAACACAGAAAAGGAAAATAGGAAGTATATTTTGTGCTGTTGTAGAAACATGGCAGCAACCTACTCCCACAGGGCATATATTCATTTTTATGTGATCATATATTAAAAAACACAATCTTGACTATTAGTATATTTCATTCCTGTTATTTAATCCTGTTAAAACCCCATCAGCCATAGATACTGAACCATTTAACAGGTTTAAGGTTCTGTTATAGAGTTTCATCATCAACACCGATTTGACATCAGTCTATAATTGAGTATTTTTTTATTTTGATACTCCTATCACGTACTGATCTGTTTTGGATTATGTCATGCACGCATAATGTGTTATGTTATGCTAAATGTTATGTAATGCTACCAGAGGGGTCACTGTCAAATGAGGGATGCAGCAGTAGTTTTCACTTTTTTATGACCATGTGAAACAGTTTAAGGCTTATTTCTCCAGGTGCAGCTGCTCCTCAGTCATAGGTTGAGATGGAAAATACCAAAGGGGAAAAGCCAACAATGACTAAACTGTTGTTCTCTGGAGATGATCTGGTTTTGTCGTTTGGACTCATCGCCTTCTCATCTGTGACATTGTTCCTACTTTCTCCACAGGTTGTAAAGAGCAAGAGGGAAGATTTTCAGCAGCAAGTAAATCTGACGAAACTGTCTGTGCTTCTGCTGCAAGAGTCCGTACAAGAGGTTGGTGTTATCATGTCTGTATATACAACAGCTCTACACCCTGACATGCAGGGTCTGAGTTTCTCCATACACCTATGACTCTTTGGAATTGGGCAGACTAGCAAAACAAATACAAATATGGCTTCCTGCTTTTCTTATGTTGAGGTTCCTGGCACCTGTTTGTTATTAGTGGATATACCAGCTGTTCCCATGGCTCCTATTGTTCCGGCCAGGTGTTATGTAAAATCAGTCTTTAAAACCAGCAATCAACAGTTCCTCGGTGCCTGGTTGCATACTCTATCCGAAATGAGAAGTGAAGACTCCTTTCAGTCTTCTGACATTTACGTATTTCTAAAATCTGTAGAGGCCCAAGTAGTTATGTGCAGTCATAATATCCATCTTTCCACTTTTGAATGTGTAGAAAAGATTTGCAGTTGTAGAAAAAGATGACAAAAACAAAAGTACATAAAAACAAAGTAACAAAAAGTTTTACGAGCACAAACTGTAGCGATACCTTTACACTTTCGGAAAGGTTATCCTCATTACTGACACAATTTATACTGACGTTTATTTTTTATCTGTTGTTATTCACAAACTTTAACATTTCTCAGCATGATACAAAACAGAGTTTTAAATAATTTCTGGAAAATACTTCAGAAATAGCACTTGTAAATAATATACCCAGTCTTTTGTCTCTGAAATGTGTTTTCAACTTTCCATATCACCATGTTGATTTTCATCATCATGAACAGCATGAATTTGTTTTCAGAGAGGTCACTGAGCAGTATCGTTAGCATCATCTTTCAGTCACCTATTGTCTGCTATGTTGAATCTTGTATATTTATCTGGACGATGTAGGAAGTGAGGGGTGTATGGGGACGGCATGTTTTTTCAATATGAAGGAAAACAATGGAGCTGGTGATATTGAGCTGGGACCACCTGTGAAGGTCATTTCAAAGTGGAAAACCCCCTGCTGTGATAATAAACAGAATAATAGTTTGTCACATTGCTCCTGAAATAGATCGACTTCTTGTCAGTGGCCCCTCTTCCTGTTATCTCATGCTTGTTTTTGAGTGAACCTGCATGAGGTAAAAAAATAAAAAAATAAAAAATGGCGGTTTTGTTTCCCTTCATGTGTTCTCATCTTTTAACCAGAATGTCTTTGCTCATTTAGTCTTGAAATATAAGACACGTCTGTTTTTACGTATCTTGGCCATGGTAGCTCAAATTCCAGCAGATTTTAGCCATTGTGTCTGCGGGATACTGAGGTGGTGTCTGTATCTGCTGTATTTTGGTCTAATGTGACATGGACAGATTTTATAAGAATGGCATGACTCCTTAACACTCATCCCTTTGTCTGCAAGTGAAAGCACTTCCACATCTCACTTTACTCCCCTGAAACCAAACAGCACGCTTCATCATTTCTCACTTTCCCACCAATTCTTTTCTGTCCCCTGTGTGTCCTTGTAGCTCATCATTTGTCTCCATTTCTCGTCTCGTTGCCTCCTATATATGCCGTTGTCCTGTTTTGCCAAAAGGCGATATAGGGATGATTTGCTTGATACTTCTTTTGTCTGAAACTTGAGCGAGAAGGAGTCCAATGCCAGTGTGCAACCCCCCCCCCACCTCCCACCCATCATTCCTCAGCGGTGCTAACTTTTGACTTTGAGCGCGGTATCAGGTTAAGCTTGGAGTGCCCACACAGCTACATGGCTCTGCCCCCAGGGGTGATTGGATAAAGCAGCCAGCAAGGTCTCAACTTGCAGGGGAGTTTGTATTGTTTTGTGCTATAGTGGGAAACTCGGTTGGGAGCAGCAGGTCAGAGCCACAGGGAAGTTAGGATTAAACTGCACTCATCCCAAGCACAAAACACAAGGAGAACAATGCTTTTAACCCTCCAGAGGAGAAGGCCAAATACCATCCACCTAGCTCAGCCCAGTGAGACCTACTGGTTTCCTGAGTCTGGCCTGGAAAACTGAAGCATGGGGATTTGAAGTGGAAGGACTTTCTCTCCTGCAACCCCCTGCATTTATGGACCCCCGGGGCTATTGGCAGGGCTAAGGTGGGGCTGGAAATGGTTAAGCATAATGGAGACAGTGTTAGGCCTCAGGGCCCCCAAACTCTGCAGCTCTAACAGTCGGAAACACGGGAGAAGTGCTGGGACTCTTCAAACTGCCAGTCCATCAGCACTGAGGCCTGAGCAGACGGAGCAAGTAGGTGTGAAGAATGTGGTCCTTAATGTCAAAAGGATATGTCACAATGTTGAATAGTTTCAGTTTTTCGCACGTACAGTTGTTTCCATGTCGAAAACACTTGCAGGTGGTTTATCCTGATAATTTGCAACAAGAGCTTCAAGTTGATCCGTGTCTGTATCGGAATTCATGAAAGTTTGAAGTAGGAAGCCATCAGTTCAAGTGTGTTTCAAGAGACACCATAAAAGTACTGAGGGTCTTTAGAGAGGGCAGACCTTTGCCAAATCCATCAGTCTACTCTTGCTCTTGTTCACCATTATTATCAAACCATGAACTAACAGTAAATAATGTTCTGTTCTCGTTGCCAGTTTGGGACACTTGTTACTGTTATCATGTTACGATCATTTCTTGTCAACAGACACCAGTCCAATATGGTGGAGGCGTGGTTCTACTGCCATGCATTGATGTTGCCTTTAAACAAAAAAAAAAAAGGTTCCATATTTTTCCACTATAAGTTCTTTGGCAGTAGAAAATATTGGGTTGAGAAGAAAGAGATGAAACTGATGGTTTTTGATAAATGCGTTCAGTCCAAAATGGTTGAAAATTCCGTCTGTTGGAATTTGTTGTTTTCTGTTACCGTCAAAATATTAGTGGTCACATAACCTCCCTGATGGTGATTGACAGTATGAAACTATGTAATTGTAAAAGGAAGTTGTTCTCCTTTATGCATTTTGTATTCAGGTTTAACACTGGGAGTCAGGCCTGCTGGTAGAGGTCATGCAAGTCAGTATTTGTGGTTGTGGTTTCAGCACATAATCAGCAGGAGTGATTGTTGCCGTGCTGTTATCGCCCTGTAAGAACCCTGTGGCACTGGGGTGAAACTTATCTGTGTTTTGTAGCTGTTCCTCGGCCTCTTTAATCCCCAGCTCAAACAGCATGGGCTGATATTGTATCTGCTAGTTCAGAGATGCTGCACAGATGGACTCAAGCAGGTACAGATAAGAAAAAAACTTCTTTGGTGACAAACGGCACAAAACAATCATTTCACAAGATGGCTATCCAGTGAAACCAACCTGGTCCATGGCGGCCCTGTCAGCCACCCACTTTGAGCCCACACTGTGATATGTCAAACGGCCTTTGTTTTCCATCACCTTCTTAACCTTCATGGCATGGGCCCGCCACTGCAAGGGGTGTTATGGTCAATATGAGAAGATGAGGGACTGTTGACCTCCACCTCGCTCTCCAGATGCACAGCTGAGGAATTATCCGGTCCCTCCTACCAAAATGAGTCTGCTCGACCTCACCACCCAAACCAGACTGACACCCAGTTACTGAGAGTGTATAAACAGATGTTTCCAAAGGGAAGCCGTTGACCACTTAAACCAAGATCAAATAGAGGTGTGCGTGTTTTTGTTCCGAGGTCCAGATGTGTTCATGTGTACAATGTTCGGGTGTATCCTACTTAAGTACTAAAAATGTCTCCTAGAATAGTTGGAATTGGTTTTTCCCCACACACCACTCTCCTCACTGCTATGGAAGATGTTATGAGTCCTCAACAACTCCACTGCTCTTGCAGGTGTGCTCCCTGTTGACCGTGAGCCTCTGTGCCTGTAAAACAGACGTGTTTCTACGCTGTTATTCCTTTCCTCTCCATCTTTGTTTCCCACGCTCCCGTCTTGCTTCCCCTGGAGCTCAGTGTTGGGATTTCCTCACCTTCAAACATCCGTGTGTTTATGCTCCAGCGGTACTCCCCAGTAAGTTCATAAATTAGCGAATATGCCGCAGAGATGTTACTCCCACACTATGATATCATGAACTAGAACCACAACTGACAAGAGAACAATGGATAAAACGATGGACTGTGACCATGCAGGAGAAATTTATTTGTCTTTTGACCTCAACTGTCACGTTAAATAAATGTATAGATGATGTTTAGTCCATCAGCAAAGAGGTAAAAGGTCCGATAGGTCCTGAGAACTGAAAGGAGTTGTTTATGTTTTTGTCGTTGAAACTAACATATTCAAGACATTTCCTTTAATGTCTTCAGTGAAATTCAGGTATTATTTCAGCGCAGGGATCAAAATTTACTAGCCCCGCCCAGACTGAACTGTGGGTTAGAAAATATATATGCTCAGTAGAAGCAGGCCTTTCCCCTGTGCATGTTAAACATCTGTCTCCATGTGCCTGTTGATGGGCCTTATGCATTCGTGGCCTTGGAGTGGCCAGATGGTCGTAGCTGCTCTCTCTGCGGGATTCAAGCTGAGCTTCTCTGATTGCACGGAGAAGTAAACGTATAACAGCGAAGACATCCCAGGATCTTTTGAGACATCTCTGAAAGATTGAAAGTGAAGGATATACGGTCTACGTACAGATGTTGCATTCAGGTATTCTCTACTTGTCTATGTATTTATTTTGCAACCAGGATTTCACCATACACTGAGCTGTCTCATTACTTTCCGCAACTGGAAACCCCATAATCTACAATCAGAGCCAAACATTCCATCTGTCCATCCCTTGCCTCCATCTTTTTCCATATGTCTGCTGTTTGCTGGCATCTCTTTCCACGGGGGCTTTTAAAGAGTGAACCCTGCTTAGCCTCTTCAGGGTGGCTGCTGGTCTGTGCACTGACGTAACGTGTGCAGGCGCAGCTTGAAAACACGTGAAGATAAAAACCTCATTGAGATATCCAAGGCATGTCCGGGATTCATGTGTTGAGACAAGCCAAAATAAAGCATTTGGTTTCTGTAGTATGAAATCAGTTCCTTCCTGACTTAGTCCTGGCTGCTTTGTACTGCTTTGGCACAATATCCAGGTCACATATGTATCAACACCAAAGTGGTACGTGTTATGGTTATCTCGCTCCAGCAATTTGTTTTACAATATCAAGATTAGTGTAGAAACTTAACCTCCATACTGTGCTCACTTTGGTCCAATGGTGCTTTACTTGCTTATAATTTTACACTTTACACTCAATAATTTTACCAGTATAATGAGAATTTTTCAGGTTTTAGTGATGGGACATGGATGAAGTTACAATATGCTGAAAGATAATTGCAGCATTTTGCCGAGTGATGCCAAAAGCTATTGTGCACTGGAGCTTTACATTAAAAATTAAAGGGAAAAACAATAAATTATCAACTTGCATGACTTTTAAAAATTGTATCTACTTCTTCAGGCCTGTTGAGGGATAGCACAGTCAGTCTGATTCGTGGCCTAATTTGATGACTACTCCTAGCTAATGGAAACATCATTGTCACTTTTTCCATTAAAACTCAACTCATGTCAAGCCAGTTAAGACAGATCTCTAAAACAATGTCTCTCGGAAAATAAAAAGGACTTAAAGAACTTAAAACTAAAGACAAATGTTTTCATGCAGTGTCAGTTTTGTCATGCGTTTACAGAAGAGACTTCAAAAGAAAACTACAGATTACAGTTTTTACTCCAAGCTGCTTTTTCTTCTTTCTTCTACATTGGAGCTAAATTATTAACCGTGCCTCTGACCAAAACCTTTATCTTCCCATTATCAGTTTTCAACCTGCTTTGCTTCAAGCCCTGCTTTGCCCTCCTTCTTCAGATCTACATGACACCACTGAAGCTGTGTAACAGGAAAGATGAATGACCAGCAGTCTTCAGCCAGATTCTCTATCAGGGTCTTTGTCAAATGTGTGTGAATGATTCCTTCGGCTGGCATGTGTCTGGTGCATACATGCGTGCAGATGTGTGTTGCTACGATTAGGACTGTTGAGGATCTTTTCTCCTCGGTCTCGTCTGATCCTCTGGTCTTTGATGTGAGGGGCCTGGGCTATGTCAAGGCTGCCAAGAGAAATCTCCCAGAGCATCTTCACTCCGGCTTCAGTGGCCCTGCTGGCCTTCCATTAATCTGTAAGATTGTACTTGTTTGTGTCTGATAAGCATTGGCACCTCCAAGTTCTAAACAAGATTAAGCTCGAAGTTTGCATACACTGTAGCTAAATGCATTCACTCACTTTCTCAGAGTTCAGATTCCCTCAATTCGTACAGGTAACTCTGCTGCATCATTTTCATGTTCTGAAAAGTGTAATATGGGACAATTATGCATTAAAATAAGGCTAACATAACAAAGCCCAGGATATACTTTGTATCATATGGAGTATTTCAGAAGTTAAGGTTTTGGGATTTTTTTTGGTGTTATATGCTCCTGACACCGAGCAATGCATTTTCGTCCTCTGAAGTGGGCAAAGAATTTGACATCTTTATTTAAAAAACAAAAATGCTGTCCACTGCAAAGGGCATTCCATTAAAAAAAAATTAAAAATGTATCTGAAAACTGTTGCACCATGTTGTTTTTAATCAAGGCAATTATTTAATGTGTAAAAGCCCAAACTGTTACTTTCCTGGGTCTCAGAAGAATATAACAGATTTAACACTCTTTCCTGCTTTTACTTTATTTATTTTTTTTATTTTTTAATTTATTTATTAGTGATGCAATAGACAAGACAGTGAAAGCAAACAAGGAACAACATATAATCAAACAAAAATGACAACCAAGACTCAGTGGAAGCAAACAAACAGGCAACAACATACAATCAAACAAAAACTGCTTTTACTTTTGAATGAAATAACAATGTGAGTAACTTTTGACGTCTGACTTTAATACACCATCTATTTAAACATGATTTCTTCCTGAGTCACATTAGTCGATGGTGGTGAAAACGACTCCCATGATCCTATGATCCTACCACAGAGCACCTACAATGGCATCTTTTATTATTATTTTTATTTTGATGAAGAGGTCACAACAGCAGAACAGAAGTTGATCTGCATTTTACAGTTTCATGTTGCACTCATACATTAAAAGTCATAGAGAATATTTTCAGCTGCAGCTCTTACTTATTTTGTCACACTCTGAGGATTTCAAGTTTACACACTTTTTTTTTTTTTTTTTTTTTTTTTTTTTTTACC
>JAQQZY010000005.1:36131427-36146648 GCA_030068375.1 Ostorhinchus rueppellii
TTTATCTAGTTCCACATCACCAAAATGAGTCCAGGGTGGTCCAATGCTAAACCATTAGATCCACCTGATACATGTCCGAACCTGAAGGAAAAAAAAAACACAGGGAGAGATCCCATGCCCCCCCTGGCAGGCCTTTGCGCCCCCCCAGGGGGGCCCGCCCCACTATTTGAGAAACACTGGTTTAGATCAATAGATGACTTTCATTCCTAGTGGATGTTTGGGTCTTTATGGGTTAAGATTTTTGTAAACACCACTCATCAACCATATGTGAGTCTTGTTTGTTGCGCAGTGAAAACTGCAACAAAAAGGGGAGTTGCCTGAAGTTTTTGCTGAGAAATGGTATTTGTGTGATATTCTAGACAATAAATGGGAGTCTTTGCATGGCTTTACAGGGCCCATTAACCACTTCACAAACAGTGAGAGGATGAGTCACCAAGATTTATTGAAAATAGGGTGAAAGGAGACGTTTTATTAGGTTTGGAATACAAGCAGCTCCATTGTATGAGACTATTTTTGAACAGTTTTGTCTTAACTTCCATCAGGACTGATAAGAAAGGCCTCTTCCTCAAGCTTTCCACGCTGCGTTCAAGTGCCCGGCCTTTCTGCTTTTCTTCCTGTTTGAGTCTGCCCCTTTTTTTCCGTCTTCATATGGAACTCATTTGTCTCCCCTGTGTGAGTGAACACAAAAGTCAGACGAGCGCTGTAGCTGACTGCAGCATTGGCTGGGCAAAGCGCTGCTGCTGTAAGCAATCTCAGGATACTCTGCTCCCGTCAGCCAGAAAGGTAATCTGTAGGTGAGACGGTGAACCATCTGCTTTGTCAGTCAGTGAACCACACATCCAGGCAACGATCTAATGTGGCAGTCAGATGTTTGATGAAATGGGGATTTAACAGGATCTGCGAGTGTTGTGGTTTATGTAGTGGCAGCAGACAGACGAGGATGAGCAGCCGTGACTGTTTTATTGCAATAAGTAAAGTTGCAGTCCTCGTTTTGGCTGATAATAACATATTGGCTGATTGAAAGGTTACAGAGAGCAATGAAAACAAAGAGAGAAGGTGAGGGAAACTGAGATTCAGAGAAATAGACAGAGAGAAAAAGACAGTGAGCAAGAGAGAGAGAGAGAGACCCTGTGCAGCTCCAACTCTTGTTATTTTAACCCAGATTCAGCACTGAAATATGGCCACCATGTGGACCCTTTCAAGAAGCGTGGCCCCCAAAATCATCCCAACCAATCAGATTAGACAGTGCAGCTCAGGAGGAGGGATGGTGGGGAGGGTCCAGGAGTCCGAGTCAGAGAGAGGCATTAAGTGTGTGAGCAGAGGAGGAGAGTCAGGGCACAGGAGCCTCATCTCCAGGAGAGCTGGACTATCCACAGACCAATGGAGACAGGTTGGACCGTTGGCTCATTTGAATTCTTTTATTACATTCATCTTGCTGTTTAATCGACAGACACGTCACTTCTAGCAGAGGAGGTTTAAATGGCTGTGAAGATGATGTTTTTGCTTTGAATTACAACCTTGCAGTGGTGTCATAGAGCTGCAGGATGCTGAGCAGATGTGCTGAAGTGTTAGGAAAGACTGGCTCGTTCGCTATGGAAAAGCTGACTGTGGAGTCTTTTGTCATAAAATGCTAACACACAGTCTGCAGTTTTCCTTAAATAATGACAAGGCGAAGAATCATCGTGTCCTCTGAAGCATACACAGAGACTTCAAAAGAGGCGTCATATAATATAATAACAGTTAATTCTTTGTTGTGTTTTGATTTCTAATTTATTAAGTCATTGCTGATCTCGTGCTTTTAATATCTACAATTGTTCTCAGCTTTTTGCGGTCTATCTTAAGTAAATGTGATATAAGACAAAAGTGTGTGACCGGACCAGTATGTGTGCTTTACTGTGACCAATCATCTCCATTCCACTCTCGTAGCTGCAGGGACTTTTCATTCAAACAGATCCTCACTGATTATAAGCACTGCCTTTGTTTCAGATTGCTTTTCTCTTGGGTCACATAAGGCAGTAGAGGTGTTGGCTGGAAGCGCCAGAATCCCAACATGTTCCTTATTGGATAATATTTAACAGAGCAATTCTACCCAGCTGTCATAGCTCATCCTATAAGCAGGTTGTAGACGTTCACCTGACCTGGTTTTAGCACTTTCTCCACACATACCTTCTGCGTAGACTAACTCCCCTTTAACCCTTCATTCAACTCTAAACAAACGCTCCCCATGGCAACGCTTTACTCTAGTCATGGCATGTCCATAGATATGCAGATTGTTTCCTGTCAGTGGCAGTGTGGAAAGGCGTTTCCTGCTGTTTTGTTGCTGTGATAAGGGAAAGGCTGAGTGGACGCTTTGAACAAGACTTGTGGATTGTAGTGCACACGTTTGCATACATGTAAACAAATGCTGTGTTGCTTCTCTGACCTTGACCAGACCACTGATCATTTGTTAACCCCGTGTTTCAGTTTGACTTTCAATTAAACAAGTTAGTCTGCACAGATAACGGAGGTCATGAAGTGTCTAGTTCACAGTTTTGGGGAGCATGTGCCAGATTGCAGGGAGTCTTATAAGAGTGTGCGCACATGGGGGTTAGTGTTGGGGAGTCAATGGGGGAGTAGATATAGTCTGAGGGCTATAAACTCTTCTGTGTATGTAAACTGAGCCTGAAATAATCCTCAGTCTCCCTCTGGGTTACTCACAGAGCATAAAAGACATCATAAATCCACCTCAAGCCTCACATATACAGACTACCGTGCTCCACTCTATCTTGGGAAACTTCTGTTCACGTTAACGGCTTAAATCTGTGTCTGGGAACAGCGAGCAGACATCTGGACATATGTCGTGACAAATTCCATATTCATTAATAGAATCAGACTTGTCCAGACTTGTCAGAGACACATTCAGGCCGACGTTAGAAAAATTCGGATCTGGTAGGTACTCTGCAACAAGCATGCACAAGATTCAAAGATACTCGACTCAAGTTGCCCCTAGCAGGTCGAAGGTTAAATGTCCAAGTCTTCAAAGCAGTTCATTTACCTCCATAGTAATCTCCCCACATGGTTCAAATTGTTTCAGGTCCAAAGTGTTTTCTAACAATATTCCTGTCAGTGAGGAATTAGTCTTTGCAACTGGCCAACAAATGTTTGACCCTAAAACACAGAGCTGCATCTCATACCCACAAAAAAAAAAAAAGGGAAAACCGTTAAACCGTCAAACATCAAGCTCATCAAAGGGCCGTTGGGATTTCCATCAACGGTCTTTGTGAGAGGGGGGAGAGGGTTTTTTCCAAAAGTCGGCATCTGTTCCTGCATCTGCTCATGGTGAGGCAATGAGAGCATTTGTGATTCATAAAATTAATTTTGGTCCAAATCCACAGGGGCGGCTGTCTGTGCCTGCTCTTATGATCTCATCTGTTTTACACAGTCCAAACATACAGTACAAAAGCTCTTACACACACATACACAAAAGCACACACATACACAAAAGCACACATCACCCTGCAAAACTGTACAGATCTGGGTCATTTTTTTTCTGTTGGAAAAAGAAAAGAAAAGAAGGGAGGGAGAAAAAAAGAGTTGTTGATGTCTCAACAGGATGACAAAGATCAAAGTTTGTGTAATACTTGTGCACACACACTGAGTCCCTCTTACTGGGATGTGGCCACAAGGGGACAACTGTGCGTCTTGCCCTTTGCTGTAAGGCCACAATGGGGGCCGAGTGAGTGATGGAAACCTCGCAGTGCGGGCGGCACACGTGTCAACGCTGGCCCCCAGCTCCCTCTGCTGCCCTGCCAAACACTGGTTGGAGAATGACTAACAGACTCCCAGGAGGCAGAAGGGAAACCGGGGCACAAAAAGAACTCAACAAAAAGAAACAACTGTCAACTCTGGCTTTGAGATGTGTTTATAACATGAACACAAAGGCATAATCTGGCTTGCAAGCTTCACTGTTGAATGTAAACCTGTTAATGTCTATAATAGATTTGACCCCAAACCTTTTATTACTTACAAACAATCAGTGTCTGAAGTGAAATCACCCTAAAATACAATAAGTGATAAGAAGACCAAAGGCGATTATCTTCAATTATCTATATATCTTACTTATGTGGATCTTAAAGTCCTGTCATCAGGGGAAAATATAATGTGATTGCTTCTTATAAAACATCTCAATCGAAACGAGACAATCACAGCCTTTTCGCTATTTCTATTTGACCAATATAGGCCATTACAGTTCACCGATACTGTTGAAACTCATCCTGTCTGTGATAGTAAAAAATAAGAGAATGCTGTATTTTAAAAGAGAATATATTAACATGTTTAAAACTAGCAAGAACATAATTGAGCTTTAAGGTATTTTAACAGGCAACTGGTTAGAAAAAGCACTAGTCTGTCCATTTTTCCTTGCTTTTCAGACGTAAAAGTAGGTGTATTTGGAACTTACTGGCTCATGAAAATGCAAATGCTGTGGGTTTTCTTATACTGGACTTGATTTACAGTTAACCATTAACTAGTTTATAAAACTATCATCCCAAAGATGAAATCAAGTTGATAGTGTTAGCTCTTGCAGGTAATGATAACTAGCATATTAACCTAGCTATCAGTGAAAGGTTTTACTTCTGGAGCCTGTCTTCAATAAACTCTGTTTTTAATTTCTTGTCAGTTAGTAGCTGAAACAACTGATGAATATGAAAGTCATGGTAAAACAGCAGGGAGCACGATCTACTAATACAGGTTAGCTCATCAGTACAGCTTTAGTAGTGACTTTTTGCTTGTAGCATATCTGATATTTGATATAAATCATCAAGAAACGCTGCTGAGCAGCAGTGTTTTCAGAACTATCACACGTATAGGGTGATGGGCTTTTATGGACTGGTTTGTTGCTGGATTCAGATTTTTTCCCCAGTATCACAAGATTTTTGGAACCCTGTTTTGTGCTCTGTCAGATTCCATGAGTTGAGTTTATTTTCATAGATTCACACTATCTGTAGTTTCATTGTCGTAGTGTTACTGACTCTGCAGTGTGGATGTCACTAGGGTTATCAACGGTCCTGGAACAGCAGGACAGCCGTTGAGGTTATCAACCGTTTGCCTGACCCCAGGTCAGCTGTGTGGGCTGCTTGATGAGAGGCCTCAGGCTTGTTTTTCTCTCTGTCTGCATCCGCTTCTCATTCTGCTTTTTCCAAGTCTATTTTAACCCTCCCATCTCCATCTCCACCTTCACCTCAACAGCACATATACAGAGGCAGATAAGTAATAGGCTACCGTTGTATTTTATGTTATATATTATCATAAATGTTTATAGTCTCAGCCATGGAGATTCACAGGGAGTAGAGTGCAAGTGTCCAAATCTTTAAATGCTCTCCAAACAGAAGAGGCTAACTTAAAACAAATACATCCCTTCACAATTCATTAGACCCTCTCCTGAAGAAATACACCCTTCCTCTTCTCTCTGCGACTCCTCCACACTTTCCTGATCCTCCAAACGTCTGCTTTTCCAAGTATAACAGATTAGAAACAGGAGATGCAACAGAGAACTGCACTTCCTTAAACAAAACTGAAATTACTGATCATCCTAGAACTTCTTTTATACATGCAATTACATTTTATACTTACAATTAAGGGACTCACCCTGTTGTTCTGTCCCTCTGCTTTTCTTTTATCTCTTAGGTGTGTCTGATGTGACGCCAGCGGGCTGGCTTGGGGAACACAACTTCAATACGATGTAGACACCAAAAACCAGACAGAGTAAGAGTCTAAAGAGAGAAGGAGGGTAAGTTAGAGGAGGAGGAAGGACAGCTGTGCCGCACAACACCACAAGAAGATAAGAAGTGAAAGAGAAGTGGAGGGAAGCTGACTGAATTATTGACCTTCTGTGCACAGTGGTGTCATCTAGCCTTTCTTCCCAGCTGTTGTGAATCACTCTGAAAGCTTCAGCGGAGAAGGATCGCAACCCTCTTTATCACCACTTTTTGAGGGCCTTTTCTCCAACGTTCCACACTGCAACAACTTTAAAAAACCTGACCAGAAGCGCATCCAGCTGCCGTCAGTATGTGCCATGTCATTGTCACCTGCCGCTCCATGCTGTGGACTCTGTTGAGTATTGTCGCTGCGTTTGGAGAGCTCATTGCCTTCATGAGCACTGACTGGCTGGTTGGATTCCCCCGCACTCCAGATGCCGTCTTTAGCCCCCATGGGGCCACCACAGCAGGAGAGGCCTACAGGCCCACCTTGGGTATCTACGGCCGCTGTATAAAACTGCCCCACCTGCACCGTGGAATTCTGTGTGGCCCATATGCGGTCCACTTTGGAGAGATAGCCAGCGGGTTCTGGCAGGCTACATCTATCTTCCTGGCTGCAGGGATCCTTCTGCTGTGTGCTGTGGCATTCATTTCCGTCTTCACAATGTGCTTCCAAAGCATCATGAAGAAGAGCATCTTTAATGTCTGTGGACTGCTGCAAGGGATAGCAGGTGAGCTGTGCACATAACCAATGTGTTATTTGTTTCAAACAGACAAATCTTAAAACGAGCTTTGTTCATCTGAGCCTTATTGTTTCATTTCATTCCTGTGGTATCCACCGTTCATCAAGGTAAATGAAAAGTTAGGCTTTCAGTTAAACACATTCATTAAGAGTACCACAACTCCCACTGCCTGAATTATGTGTCTGACTCTGTGGAGCCTTCAGTGAACTTTTCCCTAAGGAGCCAGAGGTTTTTCAAAGACAGGGGAGCTTGTTTCCATTCTCAGTTCTGAGCAACTGCCATCCAAATATTTACCTTCATCCAGTCACAGCCTTCCTGACAGCTGATTGGCTGGAATTCTAGTTCACTGCGCACGCGTATCTCGGGGGTGGGGGTGTGTGTGCATTCTGCGTTTATGGTTCTGTGTCTGACGCCAAATCTCAGGCCACTTTGACTAGCTGTGGTGAGTTATGGAAGGGAGGAGGTCATGAGCTCATACTAGTTGAACCTCCTCTTTTTTCACAGACTGTCGCTCTCAGCTCTCTGGCGGTTATGGCTGTCCTCCCCCATGGCTGTTTATTTGGTGGAGGCTCAAACAGCAGAGGTGGGCGTCTGGTGAAGGACAAGCTAAACTGTAACCAGCGCTGCAACACTCAATATTTATACCAAGTATGAGAAAGGGCAGATGAGGACTCAACATTTATATTATTGCCTATAAATTGTTTTCATCGTCATGTTTCATAATCAGTTAGTAGGTCAAAATGTTAGTAAGACCAAATGCCCCTTGAATATTACTCAGGCTGTAGGACGGTTTTGTGGAGTGTGACCAGGTTGCCAATTTGCTATAAACTTTTCAGTGGCATCTTTCAAGTCTACATGTGGTGCATTTTTAAGTAACGTGTGTTTTTTAGGAGGCATTTACAATTCCCAGCAAGCACATAAAGAAATGCAGTTCGTTCCCAGGTTGTGTGCTTACCTCCAACACATCTGACCCAGACACCACTGCAAGGCTCATGTGTACCTTTGATTTTAAGTGCTGGGAGTCTGGGCTAAGGTAATGAAAGTGGGGAAGTACACTGGTGAGACTGCTCATTGTGGAAGGGTTGAGGATGTGGAAGAGGAAGAGGAAAGGGGGCGAGAGGAGCTTCAAACAGACAAGGAGGCGGGTGCGTTTCCTTCAGGCCTCCTGAAACGAACGTCCGATAACCCTTTACTCATCTCGACTGCAGGAAGAGATAAGAGCAAACGCGCTGCCTGTCCGACTTCTGACAGTGTCACTGCGGAGGTTTCAGATTATTCCACACATCCATCAATCAGTCTGTTTATGTGTCTGTCCTTCCATCACTATCAGTGGTGATATCAACATTATTTCCACAAAGAGCGCCCACCCTCTTGTAATGAGAAAACTGGAGCCAGACGGCAGATGTTTGGGGAAGTGATTGACCTCAGATGAGAAGATTGCGATGCTGTTGCCAGAGATGGTCACGTCATTGCACTGGAGTGGCCCCAAACCCCATTAACCTAATCTTCACATCCAGTGATGTCACTTGCACTTTTACTTTATAGCCTCTTGTCCCTCTTGACACACTTTCTGAGGCTGCAGTGTCTTAGATGCCATTAAAATGACGTTTGACATGAGTCTTAGCTCAGGTGGTTAAAAGATTTCAGTCGAAGGTGAATGCATTCACTCCGCTTTACGTAAGTGAATGGGTAAAACAGACCGTCTGCTGTTGAGGGTCACTTGGGTAAACTCTGTCCTGCAGGCGCACTTTTAGAAGGCCCTTAAAGTCGCCTTGTAGCTGAATTCTTTTGCTTTTATTGAAATACCTTTTCCAGTCATCATCACTCATGACGAACTGAGCAGAAAAGAATTAAGAGACAAAACGGCAAACAAACTCCTCAGTAAAAACATCCACAGTTCTTGTTTCTTACGTAATAAAAGCACACAACACCTATCATAAACTTTCCTTTCAGTCATGAGTCACGAGCCAGTGACACAGGCTGACCATGACTAAACCCTGTGTTGTAATTGGAGAAAAAGAAACGCTGCATTTCCAGGAACTTCAGGAGTGTTAATACTAGATGATGACTCTGACATAAATAGAAAAGTGTTGAGTCTTACTGATAAAAAAAAAATGTGATTCTCGTAAACTGAATAGCTTTTGCTGGTTGTCAGTGTTGATGTTGGAGGATTTTATTGGCCGTTTCTAAAACAGAATAAGATCAACACTAAACTGCTGAGAAAAAACACTGATTAAAAAGTGAATTCTATAGAAATGTAATGTTAAATTTGTTTTGCGTGGTGCAAATCAGGAAGGGAAGCTGTGACTTTTCAGGTTTATCTCCAAAACCACATGATCCCATAATGCATCTTCCTCCTTTTATGATAAGCACTAACATCATTAAATTCCCAGTTCCAGTCTGTTAAACAGGGCTTTTTGTTGTATGTTTGAGGTTTTGCAGCCCACGTGAGATAACCCTGATGCCATCGATATGACATCAGTAGGATAATTTTACCCAAAGCTCCCTTTAATCCACACAAAACATTACACAACTGTTTTCACAGCCACAACAGCTCAAACAACATAATCTCTTGTTTTTCACACTTCATGTCTGCACACCTTAATCTTACTACGATAAGCACATATTATCAAGTTTACAAAGATGTAACATTTACAAATGTATGTCATTACAGAAATACTGTAGATCTTCCTTATGTCAGATTAAGCCTTTTGTACAGGATTACATATATTTGTGTTTTGTGGAAACTCTGCTTAAGTGATGCTGTCACAGAGATCAGAAAACTTCCCACAGAGTCTGAGATTCATAAATGTATAGTGTAGAGCAGACATGAATGATGGGAGGCTCAGTTTAAAAGCACAGTAATCGGTGATAGATAGGCTGAAGTCATGAAACAAATGGACAAAAAGGGGACTGAAACCAGCTCTAACTTCAGAGGCTTCATGATCTTTTTTTAACCTGACATACAGCAGTCTCAGTTGACATTATATTATACATTGGAGATATACTGATTAGTTACTTGGTCTTGTTAATCACTGATGAGAGTATGAGCAGAATTTGGTGCAGATGACTAATGTTAGGGCTCTAAATTGGAGATACAGACTGTGATGGAACACAATAAAAATCATTCCCGCTTTAGATTTATGACCCACAAACAGTTGCCCAGTCTCTCATAAAGTGAAAGACAGTTCATGCATATTATGTTTTCAGTGTCAGTATTGTTTTGGGGGATGGGGTGAGAATATGATCAGCCAATGAATCAGCTTTTCCCTACTCCATTTTTTTTCTTATTATTCCATCCTCTCAAAGGGGAGGCAAGGGGTATTGTTTTTGGTTCGGTTTGTTTGTTTGTTAGCACTTTAGCAGCAAAACTATTGGTTGAATTCATGCCATGTTGGGCTTAGAGATGGAATAGATACCATTACATCTTGGGAAAAGTAGGTCAAAGTTCAATTTTTTTTTTTATGAATCTATAAAATCTTTTTTCCCCCATGTATAATGGGCCAAATTTCACATGTCTATAAGAACATTAATTTTGTTTCAATTTACTTAAAACTTGGCACATACATAGAGGCAACTGATATGCTGACATCAGCACACGCACTGACATGATCACATCAGCTGGATTGATGTCAAAATAATCTGCAATACATGTGAGGGGCAGGTTTTGTTGTTTGTTATATATAAATCAGTCAACCTGTAATACACATAGAAAATAGTAATGCTAATATATGATCTGAATTACTACTGAATATGAGCTAAGATACTGGATGTTTGTCCTCCATCAATTCCTAACTCAATGCAGTGTGAGTTAATAGAGAGAATTCCTCTTCATGTGCACATGTCTGCTTTAATTGCCCTTGTCCTGCCAGTATTTTCTTTTGCCCTTTTTTTTTTTTTTATCTTCGTGTGGTTCCCAGAGGTTGCCCCAATCTGCCTTTTTAATTTTTTCTTCCTGGAAAGAAGAAGAAGCGAGGCCAGATTTCTTGGAGCAGATCAGAGCCCTGCTGTGCTGTGTTACAGGGTGGAGGCAGTGGGATCAGAGGTTACAGTGGGAGGTGGGGAGGCACCTTTCAGAGGTGGATTGATGGTGGAGAATTGACAGTTTGGAGGTTAACACAGACAAGAGCCAGAGCAGAGGGAATAGTGAGGCTGGAAGGGTGGAGTGCAGTGGGATATTAGGTTAGAAGGTCCAGCTTCATGTGTGTGTATGTGTGTGGAGGGGGGGTCTTAGAAGGGGTTGAGAATTAAAACCATACCTTCAATCCATCAGTGGAGCCGGTCTGGACGTCAGGGCAGTGCAGCAACATGTGGAAAGAATTTATGACCTAGTTTTCATTTCCTTGTTTAATACAATATCGGGTGCTTTAAGAGCGAGAGAATGGGAGGAGAAAGACAGGAAGTAGAAAGAGAAAGAGAGAGAGATTAGTAGAAAATGAAAGGAGAGGGGCACATGTTTTTATGAAGGTGCAGGACCTGCCTGTTAAAGGGAAGCTCGTTGGATGAAGACATTAAGGCTGGAACTCCCCTTTAGTTAATGGAGGACTCATTATCTGTAATGTTGTTATTGAAAATGTTTCCTTCTGAGATTTGATTGGTGGCAGGCCTGTCATCGGTCCACTTCCACAGGAGACCTAATGAGATTAAATTACATGAAGCTTTTGTTTTACAGGATTAACTGTATATGTTAGACAGAATCACCTTTGTTCAGAGTGCGCGTGTGTCAGGAATAGTTAAAGATGTTGAAGCCCACTCAGCAAAGTAGTGGAAGTAGGTCACGGTATCGCAGGAAGTGACCCTGTCCTTCCACCGAGAAGCAGGATGTCGGAGAAGCAGAGCATGAGTGGGTCATTTGGAAGGTCTTCAGCTACCTTTTCCTGTTGTTCTCCGCACTTTCTGACCTGACAAGTTCCAGGTTTACAGCTCTCTGTCCACTGTCAGCAGTCGCCATAGTGGACGTCTTTTTGTGCTCATCTTCAGACAGTCATCAGGAAATAATATCTGCCTAGTGTAACATTTTTCAGTCCTGATGGGATGTGTTGAATCATGGTAGGATGGTGTTTTAACAGGAAATATTTTGCAGCCAATAAATGCAACATTTACTGAAATGAAGCAGTAGTCATCGATGACAAACCAGAGAATTCAAGTGTGGTGTGTTTACATCTATAATATGTAATAGTTCCACTTTAAAATATGTAAAAATGACAAGATCTGTGTTTTGTTTATGTTTACTAATATCAAATACTTACAACACTCACATTCAATGAATTGTATTCAGTTTAAGAGGCTGTTTTGTTTTATCGTCACTAACACTCTGTAGTTAGCTTAGCATTAGCTGAACCTTTTCAATGAAATGACAGAACATTGGAAACCTTAATATATTACATACATGATGCCTTCAGATAGATTTTCATTGACAATGGTTTTATAATAATAATAATAATAATAATAATAATAATAATAATAATAATAATGATGATAATAATGATGATAATAACAACTAGAGAAGCACTCGGAGAGCACAGACCTCCACCAAGGCAGTGTTTGTACTTTAATCCACTAAATGGTGCTGAATGTACGGATCACCACCAAAATCTAATCATCTGTAGGATACCCAATTTCAGACAATCTGTGAAAATTTCATGAAAATCCGTCCATAACTTTTTGAGTTATCTTGCTAACAGACAAATAGACAGACAAACCAACACCGATGAAAACATAACCTCCTTGGCGGTGGTAATAATAATAATAATAATAATAATAATAATAATAATAATAATAATAATAATAATAATAATAATAATAATAATAACAGGTCTCATGATTACATGCTAATATTTTCATCTTTTTCTTTTGAATACCATCAACCTGTCCATGGACTACAGGTGGAAATAAGCTTCGGCTATAAATTGGTACCATCTTCTTTCCTCTTGACTGTCTATAAGTCAGTGTATTGCCATGCACTGTCCCTGTCCAGGAGGCAAAATTAGATCTTTGTGTGTTTATCACCTCAGGCTGAGTGGTTTTTATCCACAGGAGAACTTTTCATGTAGAGCTGCCATGTTCCTAAAGTAGCTCTGAATCGACTTCATCTTCTTGTTTTATAGTACTGGGGTTCTAAAGGGATTTAACTTTACCTGCTCTGACAAATCAAATACTATATTAAATAATATTACAGTGGGGATTTTCATGTTTTTGTAGCTGCTGTAGAGGAGGATGGAGGGTATTCAGTTGGTTTTGAGCTGCAATTTTACCACTAGATGTCAGTGAATACCACAGATTTTTAAAATGCTTTTAAGGGTTTAGGGATACACTCTGTATTTTTAGTATCACTGAATGTTTGTTTACAAAACTCTACAGTGAATCTTAAACTCACTAGTTTGTTATGAGCCCTGGAGCCTCTCAACTCTTCTCTGTGAAAACTGTATTTATAAGAAGATATTATCACACCTCTTAACAATGGTTTTCCTTGTTTCCAGGACTGTTTCTGATCCTCGGGCTCATGCTGTACCCTGCTGGCTGGGGTTCAGACAAGGTTCAGCTGTACTGCGGTCCTGACGCAGCTCCATATCGGGCCGGCCTCTGCTCCATGGGCTGGGCTTTCTACACTGCCATGGGGGGCACAGTGCTCACCTTCATCTGTGCCGTCTTCTCCGCTCAGGCCGAAATCGCCACCTCCAGCGACAAGGTTCAGGAGGAGATCGAGGAGGGCAAGAGCTTGATCTGCCTCCTCTGAGGGCCCGCCTAGTGTCGTCCTGTATGGAAAAGAAAAGACGAAGAAGATAGCGAGAGAGGGAGGGATAGATTGACACCTGCCCTTCTGCCTTTTCCCATGAGGCACCTGTGTTGTTTACCACTAAGACTGACTCTTTTTGTTCCTGTTTTGTGTTTATGTGGGAGAAATCTCCAAGTGCCAATTGTTTTTTTGTTTTGTTTTTTCAGTGCGTCCTTGTCTTTCTGCCACTAGAGGTGCTGTGTCTGTGTTATTGTATTCATGTTAAGCATGTGGATGCCCAGAGAGGCTTTGTCTGTCACCACATGTTCTGTAAATAAGTGTGATTATATATTATATTGTACATAGTTAGAGTTGCAGAATGATGGTCAGCGTGATCCAGGCTGGGCTGATGAAGTCACTCTTGCCTTAAAACACTGGTGTTTTTGTTTTTCACCAGATCCCGACCAGCAAACCTGGATCTTTCCTCCTTTTGCCACGTGTGAGTAATAACTCAACAAGGGAACCACTACTCAGTCAGAATAAACTACTCACAGAATAAACGGCTTAGTTCAGAGTGGATGTCCTTTAAAGCTTACAGAATGTACTGTCTTTTAATGACTAATGTGTTTGCAGACCCTTGAAATGTATCGACGGAAATGATTCTTTACACGGACTGCACAAGAACAAGCGAATCGAGCTGTGTGGTGCATTTTGTTTGTTCTTTATTTTTTAAGAATCTTAATATGAAGTGAGCTTAATCCTAGCCTAAGCTAAAAGACGACCTGTGAAGGGTCTGTGTCTGGTCCTCATTTAGCAGAATTCCTTGTATCTGTGCACAAATACATGGACTGAACGGCGAGGACACGTGTATGAAGTATTGCTGTTATTATTAGTAATGTCTGGTTTCAGGGAGAGTCCTCCAGCCAGAGAACTGGGGTCTGTCTTGTCATAGATAGTGTCCTGTCTATTCCAGTTTGTTTCTGCCAAACGAAAAATAAAGAGAAGGGAAAAATACGGTTTTGGTTTCAGTTTGTATGCAGCGAAAAAGGAGGGGGGGATGAAGCAAGTGGAGAAGCCAGCTTGGTGCTGAGACCTCGGTTTGGGTCTTGAGGTGGGGGTGGATACGTTTTCCAGCCAGTGGGTGATCAGTTTTTCCACTGATGCAGAACTCAACTCTCCATGTGTGTGTGCTTCTGTGTGTGGCTCATTTTTTAAAATCAACCTTCATACATTTCCTACCTTCAACATTTGTTTGTGCTTCTTTTCCGCAGCTGTCAAACCAGTTGCTGTAATTTAGCGAACTACCTGTGTGCGTGTGTGTGTGTGTGTGTGTGTGATCGCGTAACGGCGAGTCCCTTCCCAGATGTTCCTCCCTCCATGTGGACTACAGAGAAGCCTCTGGCACAACCCTGTGGCTCCCTCTCTACACCAGAGCACTCAAACTAAACACAGCGCTTGATGACTTCCAGATTAGGCACATGACAAATCATGCAATCTGAAGAGTGAAGCAGAAATTCTGGCCCGTTTCAGTGCCAGAAGCTTTCAGTTTTGCCCTATTTTCCTTTCGTAGAAGCAGTCAGAGAGGACACGAATGAGGAAATACAGACTGAGTTTTGCTTCCTTTTACACCTGACAAAGAAAGAATGTATTTTATGTAGTGACAGGCAATAACTCAGCAGATTTATGTTCCAAAAATGAGGCTACACTCTTCAATCTTGTACAAGATGAATGTTCAATATGGTGCTATTTGACCTCTAAATACAACTGTAGAGCAGAACTTATCAATATTCAACTCAATCATCAACTCTTCAGTTATGAAACATTCATTAGAAAGTTGTTCAATTATATTTTTCAGGGTCTTGTTGGTAGTTTTAATCACAAAAATTACTAAAACCAAAGATTTTGTCCATAGAAATAAAGGAACTTTTAATTTTCATTTTACTATTGCTTGATTCAGCCCTGTGATGAACTGGTGACTTGTCCAGGGTGTACCCCGCCTTCGCCCTTAAGTAGCTGGGATAGGCTCCA
>JAQQZY010000005.1:36151743-36185014 GCA_030068375.1 Ostorhinchus rueppellii
ATCCAGGAACTTTTTAAAGGATTCTTTATCATTGTGAGATAGGGCATGGTGGCACAGAGCTGCACATGAGGTCATTCTAGTGGAGGAAAGTACTAACACTACTAGAATGATTGTTAATAACTTTGTGAAATGCTAAAATTAAACTAAGTCATCACAAGGGCTGGATTGGACCCTTTGGCGGGCCGGATTTGGCCCCCTGGCCGCAGGTTTGACACCCCTGGTTTAGGTGGTTTACCTCAGTAAAAGCACTAATACAGCTAATAAAAATACTGCATTACAAGTTAAAGTTGACTTTTCAGTACAAATGTCAGTGATTTCTTGTTATATACTGTATGGTGGATTCATTTTACTGCTATACATGATGAAAGTTGAGCTCATTTCAGTGACCTCACAGCATAAGTTGCAATGAATGTCAGTATATAGTGATGTAAAAGACATGAATTCTGATGTGAGGTCACGTTGAAAAAGCTCAGAGCTGTTTCCAATTCAGAACCACATATGGAAGTGGGTGGATCACATCTGACCACATTAGATTCCATATGATTTATGTTGTTCAAGCTGTCACAAAAAACACGAAACTGAGGGAGAAGATTAGATTTATCTCAACTCCACCTGCAGTGAATGTTGCCCCAGAGACCCTGAAAATAAGACCCTCCTCATGTTTGAGAACTGCTGACCCCTACTGGTGTTCACCTGCTAATGCACCTCTATGTACACAAAGGCATTTTCATGAGTGAACAGCAGGTTAATGCCACATAAATGCACAAATTTCCAGAGAAAACAAGCAAAAACACATACAGAAGAAGAACTTTTATTTAATTGATACAATAAATATACAAAACTCAAACTAGCCAACATGCGACTGAAGGTGAAACCAGAGTGCGTCTAAAAATTACACCGAAACTTAGAGCAATAGCTGACCATCTGGAAATTGTACAAAATATACAAACATCCCTTACTATTGTTTCGATTATTTCATGAGATGCCTATGAAAGGGTCCGTTTCATTCTCAGTGTTTCTACCATGTTGATTAGAAAGCAAAGGTTAAAGCACAGTCCATCTAAAGTACATCACACAGTTCACATCGCAGTGCCTTTTTCACATTTATCATTTATTACAGAAGTCAAAACAGCAAATTGTCTTCTAAGAGCCACCCTTTCTGATTCGTTTTCAGTGATAAGAAAGTCTCATGTTCCGTATCCACACACTTTTGACTCAAATGAAGCCAGCGGGAAGTAAAACAGGAAAAAAGTAGCTAACAATAAAGGCATCTTCAGGAGGACACAACAGATTCCTTTAAAAAGAAAATCAACAGTAAATTAGAAGGATCCCAGACTCTGCCCTGCACACGGATAAGACTTTAAGGACCAGTTCAAGCTTTTTTTTTTTTTTTTTTTAACACTTCTTCATAACCTATACATATAAAGGCTTAACTGGTTTAATCATGGAAACCATAACAGTGTAATCAGACACATTCAGTCGGCTTAAACTGCTTTGCAGCTCCCACTGAGGCACACAAGTATTGTACAATTTATAGAAAAGACACATTCAAGGACATCTCGGAAGGACAATGAGTTTTAAAGTATTGATCACCACAGTATGGAGATTAAAAACACCAAGCATAATTTTAATAGTGCATCTGATTGTGGTGTTGCTGGAGTTCAGTCATAGTCAGTCCCAATGTTGAATAATATGCAAGCGATTATCAGCATTCAGAACATTACAAATGAGCATTACTGGCCTAATCTGTGGTTTTACAAGTCACTTTTATTGCAATAGATTGACTTACAGCATATATTTTAAAAACAGCCCAGTCGTTTTTGCACTGTACATCCTTGTAGAGTAATTTTTTTTTTTTTTTGATCTCATCATGCAATAGTACATCCTGAGTAAAGCTGAGGTAAATCTCCAGGACACAAAGAAGAAAAGCTGGAGACGAATTAAGACTTTGCTCTTCAAAACCATCGACTGTATAAACATGCAGCTGTATATACAGAATAGTGGATCTCATGTTAACAGTGTCATTCATTTCATCTGTTTCTTAAGTGAATGACACAAAAAGATAGGCGTCATGTAAAAATACATACTGAACTCAGCTGGTGCATTTATATATATATATATATATATATATGAAAATGGAGGACTTGTTCTAAGAGTCTAATGAGCAGGATAGTATAAGGGCATTATAAACATCCAGTGCAGTGCTAAAAAAAAAAAAAAGAATGCAAGAACTAGATTAAAGTGCAACTTGGCATGATTTCACAACAGATATGTGGATTATTAGAAGCAAAAGAATTAAAGAAACATTTATTTAGAAAGGATGGGTTAAAGTGATAATCTACCCAAAGGACAAGCAAAGTTTGGGCATCAAACACATAGTCCCTGTATGATGAAGAGAACAGAAGGCTAAAAAGTCTTTTCTAAGTTAAAGTTGTTAATAGTGAGGAAAAGCTACTTTCCACACCACTTTTGCAGCATTATGTACATCCCCACATTTCATTAATCTGGACACTGTTGTGTATAAACACTTCTGACCAAACTCTGTGGATGGTGAAAACTTACAGGGCTCTGGATTTGAAAACAACATGAATAGAATATTGGCTAAAATATCACTTTAAGGAAATATAGCCACACAATTTCAATAATCCTATTCTATGGAAAGGAAAAGAAGCAGAAGGCAAGGCAGTGATCTGGAATGCACAGCATTCATCTTCAGCAACACAATATCACTCCACCAGGGGGCAGCAGCGTTAAGACATACATGTTTTCCAAGACAACAGCAAAAGCTTGAGGAGTATATATGGAATCGAACAACCAGAGAATAGATGATGTTCATTTGTAGAGTAATAAGTTAGAAAGTAGTGATTAAAGTTAATAAATGATGGAGTAATGCTCAGTCATACGGTAATGCTTATGGGATGCACGGAACGCTGTGAAGTTTGTTCAGCTACATAAAACTGTCTACAGAGAATACATAGGCCTTAAGGAGGCACTAATGTTTAAAGAGAGACAAACATTCATGTAGTTGTCCACACTCACACAGGAGATAAAGCAGAGCACGCTGGTTGAGTGGTAGGAGTGCAGCGCCAGAGTGGGGTCCCAGAGTCAGAGATGAGAGTGCACAACATTGCCGGGGCAGAGTAGGACAGAAATGTGTGGAGACAAAGGAGCCACAGCCCTGTTTGAATGTTCCCAGCACCTAATATCTCACTGGGTGACTGGGTGGGCAAAAGCTATGTGTTAACTGCAGTGCCCACACATCAACCCAGCAGTCGGGAGGCTGTGGGGACCCTCTGTGGGTTCAAACAGGGCGCTTAGCTCAGTGGAGGCTGGAAGTCACAGGTGAGGGGTAAGGATGGGGTTGAGGCATGGACAAAAGGATGAGCAGGGTTTTTTCTGCCAATCAGACCTGCTCCTTGAAGGCATCCTGTGCAGCCCTGGAGGCGGCATTAGCAGCTGCTGTCTGAACCGTCTTGTTGGCCATGACACCTGTGGCGAACTCCTGCTGCGCCTTTTCGAAGCTGGCCCCAGTGGTGCGGTACATAGCATGGACCTATCGGAAAAAGACAAGTTAAGCACAGAACGACTTATGACATGTAAACAAATGAGACTTATTTGATGGTTTATTGCAGGCTTACCTTTTTAAACATGATGAGTGACATGACGGCCAGTGAGGTAAAGAGGGCAGCAATGAGGATCATGATAATGCCAACTGGGATGCTGGTATTTAAGCCTGTCAAAGCTGAAATCCAGCCACTGAGGGAAAAAGATAGAAACTGATGAAAAAAAAAAGAGCAAAACCGGATTCAAAGTCCTTCACAAGAGTATGACAATAACTTCAGTTCAAAGCCACATACAATACACACCACATATCTAGATTTATGTTACCAACTGTTATTGTTTCAGGCAAAAAAAACTCTTTTGTTATTTATTCTACCTTTACAGATCCAAGAAATGCTAAATGCTTAATTATAATTTGACTTCAGATCATTTTCTTTCCATAAAACCAGTTAAAACATATAGTGTTCCATCTCAATTAATGTATGTTTTTGTCCTGTTGTCTCACCTGGCGCCCCAGCCAGTGATGCCAATGCACTGGACAACATAAATGCCAAACTGACAAATGTACACAAAGAAGAAAATGAAGAATCTGAATGAGCTGTCACTCCTGCAGAAAGAAGAAGAGGACATCATCATGAATAACACAAAGAGCATAGCTAAAGCATTAAACATGCTGCTGTGTTCTATACCTGAAGGCTCCATAAAGTGGTCTGTACCAACATACAAAAGAGCAGGGTGTGAAGAGCATGAACCAGAGGATGGACAAGCCAAAGTCCACCCCACGTGATGTGTCCACACAGAACCAGGCCAGGCAGCCGAGCATGTTTGCCAACAGCGTTCCGGTATGAACTAAAAGTGGGAATGTGGCAGAAGCAGAAAGAGGAAAACAGTTGTGAGTTTTAGTGAAAGTGGGACAGTGCGACAGCCTTGGCCCGCCATTGAATATGTCAGAGAATTAAAGACAGGCTGAAGGATGGTAGTGTCCAGTGTCCTGCCAAGTCAGGCTGAGTTCAGGATGGAAAAGGACGAAACACTGACGTTTAATATTTCAACATGTAAGACTGTGCAGGCCTGAGAACAGGAACACACGCACTAATTTAATAATTCATCACTACAGTTTGTTCTCGGGGTCCTAATAGCGACTGCATATACAGAGGACCTGCTCTACTGTCTAATACCACGGTGTGAAATATTACATCAGTCTGCTGTTTGGCAAAGCAGAGCTACTACCTACAGCTCATACTGTAAAATATTCACTGCTGGCTTCTTTAAGACAAAAACAATCACATCTGTGCTTTTATTACACATTAATCTGACAATAAAGTAGCAGATATGAAGGAGGGAGACACGTTGCCTCAGAAGGCTTCATCAACTAGAACCTTTTAGTGATCATCTGACTAAGTCGCTTCATCTAACCACATGACTGCACCATGTGCCCAGTCTTATCATGTGGTTCCCTTTGGAAGCCATTCATTCTTTGTATCCTCGATGCAACCAGTCACCAGTAAGAATAAACTGCGAAGGACCTGCTCTTCAGGGGAGGGTGGGCTAAAGGTTCATATGCCAAAGAAATACAACTTTATACTGTGAGTGCAGTAGTATATATGCGAGTTTATAACATTTCTGAAGTAGTTTTGTAGCTTTAAACAGCAGTGATTCTATTTCTAGTGAGCATCTCCTGTTCACTGTACTAAAAACAATAATACTAGCTGTCTCTTGACTTAAAAAAACAGCTTCATCTGCAGATCTGCACTTCAGCAGAGACTGCAAAATACCACCCGGAGCCAGTCCAATTATTTAATTTAATCCAGGGAAAGAAATTCAAAGACAGCAGAAACATGAATAGTGCTTTAAGAATGCACAGTTTAGCATATTTTTCCAAAACATCAGAGGGCACAGCGTTAGACTAGTTATGAAAATAAACTACAATTATACAAATGGTGGTTCTGTCTTAACCCAATTTATGTGTAATAAAATAAAAACAGCTGCTTCTGAGAAAGAATCTACATAATTGCTCATCAAGTAAGGAAACAGTATCTGATATGTGGTCACTGTAGGTTGAACTGTGTTTACTGACCATTTATCTAGGGTATTTACATGTATGAATGGAATTTAAGGTAGATGAGTTGAGATCTACCAGCTGTCAAGAGACCCAACTGAGTTTTTCAGTGATGACTCTTAAGAAGCTTATCTGGGTCAACCTTTCTTCAGATGATTGATGACTGTGCAGAGATTACATCTCATCTTTACTTCACTTCCCTGTGTTGAATTAACACCTTAACATTCCTCAATACTGCTGATCAATATCAGAAAAAAAGGAATAAAAGAAACACACTTACACATCCAGAGGTAGTACATAATCTTGACTGTCTTCTGAAACTCTACAGGAATGTCCACTGTAATGTCATGATAGAAGCAGGGGCCCACAGGGAACTTTTCTGGGACTGGGGGCCAGTTGTTCTTCCTTCCTGAAAGAGGACAATACAAATAAAGGTTGGGAGTAATATACATAGTTTTAAGAAATACAGTTTAATGTTTACCTTGACAACAAAAAAGAGGTGTTCTGCATCACTAAAGACCTATACCCATCTTCTGTGTGGAACCATAGATGGGACCACATCACCCCCGTACTCGCTTCCTGTCATCTACAGAATCCAGTTTAAGATTTTATTGTGTGTTTTAACTGCCTGAATAGTTTGGCACCCCCTTAGTTTTCAGAGCTTTTAACTGTGTGCATTCCAGCTAGAGAAACATGATCCTAAAATCGACTCATTTTAAACGTACCAAATACCCATCAGTAACAAAAGGCAACATACGGACCCTCTTCAGTAGCAGGTCCAAGGCTCTGGAACGCTCTGCCCCATCATGCCACACATGCACAGTCCATTGAGCACTTTAAATCTCTTTTAAAGACACCTATTTGCATTGGCTTTTAATCCAAGTATATGACTTATTTATTTTATCTTCTGGTTGTATTTTTTAGATACTATTTATCCTACTACCGTGTATCTGTTTTAGTACATCTTATCTTCTTTATCTATACATTTTTATTAGTTTTATTGCATGTTTTATACCTATATCCTTGTACAGCAGTTTGCGCTGTTGTAAATGTGCTATATAAATAAACTTGACCTTCACCTTTACTTTATAAAAGCTAGCCATTGGCCATGTAATGTGAACACATCCCCTACTTGTTCTGGCTAGTTATTTGTGTAATGAAAGCAGTCAGAGAAAAACATACCACTTTATGATGGTTGGTATAGATCTATGATGTAATGTTATACTGGGTGCCTGCTGCAATTGAAGATCTACACCTCAAGATGAAGTACGCACAGTTTTGTCTGTGGATGTAGAACCAGTGTAATCAAAACTTTCGTCAGCACGGATCTTTTAAGTTCTAGTTCTGACCTCCTGAAGCACTGAGGGACTGCATTTCTCTCTCCCGGCGGTCCAGCTCTGCAGCCTTCTTCTCCAGCTCCTCCTGCCTCTTCAACAGCTCTGTTGCTGCTCGTGACGGCTCCTAGTCACGCACAAAAACATAGATATATCAGCAAGACGGTAGAAGCAGAGGAGCGTGCGTTTTCTGTCAAACAGACTGACTATTTTGGCAGCTCAAAGGTGCTTTTGTCACTGTGGTACTGTGGTGTATTCAGAAATTCTCTCTTTGTACATTTGGAAGAAATCCAGATTCGCTACAGGGGCAACACCAGCAGGAGGAGAGACATCACAGAAACATGTTCCCAGGAGCCTGACTATAAATGAGATGCACAGTCACAAGTTATTTTTTGTGGCTGCATTTATTTTTCTCCAAGTCGGTGTATTCCTCTGCTAGAAACCTCAGTCAACCTCCTGGGGGGCTGCGTTTCTGTCCCCAGTCTCAGCATGAAACCAAGACTCAATGTTTATGCATTTTCTAGTGTCAGTACAGTCACACTCTCAGCTGAAAATGCTGAAATAAACCGAATGAGGTGTCAAAATCTTAGTATTTATATGTATATGTGTGTACTGTGTGTAGCAGTCAGAAATACCTGTGCCTGAGGCTGTGAATAGGCTGGGGGCTCCTCTGTTGGTTTCATGATGGCAGGCTGCGTGCTAAAGGTGGGGGCTGCAGGCTTGGCGGCCATACCTGCAGACGTCTTTGGAGGAGACATTTAGACATTTATTCTTAATCCAGCTGACATTTAAGCATTTCCTCACTCACACCACGAGACTCTACATTGGTGTGACACTGCAAAAATCTACATAACTTTAACACTTGGTGCATAATGGGTAAAAAAAAAAAAAAAAAAAGGAAGTAATAATGAATAGCCGTTACAGTACTAACCTCTTCAACAAGAACAAACAAGCAAAAACAAAATTAGCAGTTTGCTTCAGTGTTGTACCATATATATGCAGAGAGAACGCAATCAAAGAGTTATGGTTAGTGGAGAGACTATTTCAAGAGAAGGATGCGCTGAACACAATTTGTGTAGTATAAAGGACAGCATATTGCCTGTTTCCAAAAATACAGTGCCAATTCAAGGAGCTCAGTGTGTATACATCTGAAGTATCAAGTTTGATCTGTTTAATCCTGATCATTATGCAAATCATGTTATTTTTTTTTTACCTGATCAGTGTATTTGAGCCACTAACTCTATTACATGTAGATGTACTCACTGGTTTGCCATCTGTGAAGGGATTGTACTCCTCTAGCCCTGGAGTAGCAGCTTGTCTCACTTGAGTTACTGATGGATCCTGAAAAAACACACAAAGCACATGTCATATAAAACATACACTTGTACACTTATAAACTGCAGAACAAGAACTTAATATCTGTAGGCACTGTGTGGCTATTTTTTGCATTACAATATCACAGTCTGTCCTTGTACTTTTGCCAAAGACAGGAGTGGAAATCTCTACAGTAAGAGAAAAATGGCATATGTGAGTGTAAAAACCCTCCATTATTCTGCCAGAGCAAGGCCAAAAGCTCTCTTTATTCAACAGGCCTATAATTCAATATGTGCAAAGACGGGATGATTCCAATAATCTTCACGGGAAGACAGTTATAAATAGCCTATCAGAGTGCATACATTTCACAAAGGGGGACACATGCCCCTGACTGTTCTCACAGAAGAAATTAAATGAATTATAATGGAGACTGAGCTTTTCTGCTTTGCTGTGCCAAAACACTCTACAATCCTTCTAACCACATTCCTGACTTGGAAGACCAGCACATTAAAACAGACTTCAACAAACAAACTGGTGAAAATGTCCTATGTAAACACAAAAGTCACATCTCAAACAGTCAGAAACAAAAAAAAAAGCCTGTGTGCACGATATTTTAATGGTAGGCTAAAACATTTATGTGCAACTCTGTAGTTGTTTTGTGTCCACTGGCTATTACTACAACAGACCAAACTTTAAATGTACAGTTTCATGTCTTTTGCCTCTAACTGCATGCAAAAATAATAACCTTACCATCAGCTGTGGTCAGTCACGCACTACTTTCATTCAAACTGCCACCGATGATTACCATCCAATCTGGGTTTTCCTGACGTTCTATCCTTATCCAGTCTCAGTGCAGTCCTCCTGTTGTCTCGCTGACTCTTAAATTTCTACGAGCATCTCTTTCACTGCCACACACACAGCCTGCAACTTGTCACCAGACCAGGGCCATGAATATTTCAAGGAATGTTGTGTTTAAAGTTTAATATTGCCCTATTGAGCAGCCAAACAAACTGATGCATATTCACTCACTGTAAAGCTGTGAAGATCTATGAAGGTAAAAAATCAAATGACTAGGTCCACCTGTTGCAGGGCTGTGTGAAAGCTAATTGTGCAAACTAATTTAAAGGTTATGGATATTCCGTCAAAGTAGAAAATGTGTATGTGCCAGAGAGCTGTACTGGCTGAAACTAATACTGTACATGCATAGTTGTAGATGAGCAGGTGCTTAAATCTGACTGGCTGAAGACAGTTTATCCAAGTACCTACACATTTCTTTCTGTGCTGTGTTTGACAGACATGCAATGTGTAACATAAAAGTACTGAGAAGATGCCATTTCATATCCATGTCTTATTATATCCTTAATTTCTGTAATTAGCCTACATCCAGAAAACTAGGACAAAACACAATGAACAATCTGATGTATGACTGGGAGAGATGAAATTTAGCAGGAAAGAAGCCAGCAGGGATTCTTGCACCACATGTCACCATGACAGCACCATATGATTTCATGAACTATTGAAAATAGCTCAGAGATGGATACAGAGCTCCATCTCTCCTCAGGCAAAAGTGTGAGCCAACAAATGACAGAAAATGGCAGGACAGCAGGGACTCACTAGTCATGTCAGTATGTTAATGGGGTCCCATGAATAATTCACTTATCATGTGGCTGCATGGCCGAACTGTGCCATCAGCATCTTTCAACGTCACATAGTGATAGAGAAAGATGGCAGAATAATATTAAGGTACATTTCTGTAATGAATAAAAGCTTCTGAATCAAAGAAAATATTTACTGCAGCCATACCCATGTGCAGAAGATAGTACGTGGTTTGCCTTGTTTGTTTGTCATCTTAACAGAATTCTGACTTTTCTCAGTGGACAAACCAAAATCACTAAAGTTTTAATCTAAAATCACAATATAATCAATTACAAAAATGCTAAATAATAGCTACTCTAAAACTCATTTTTGGTACATATAAGATGTACTGGAGAAGAAATGAAACACACAGTCTTATGTAGGTTCTCCTTTGCCCAGGCCATCATTCTTCTTGGTAGTTCTTCTAGGTTCAATTGGACTGGTTTAGCTCTTTTGAAAATATTATATCTCTCATCCAAGAGACTTCTTCGGGTCTAATAACTGGTGGGGGTTTGTAAGTCCAATTTCCCCCCACCAGTTATTACAACTGAAGAAGTCTCTTGAATGAGAGATGAAATGTTTTCAAAAGAGCTAAACCAGTCCAGTTGAACTGAGAAGAACTTACCATGAAGAAACACACATAGCAATCTTGAAAAGGGAGGAATCCACTAAGGGAGTGAAAAGCACATGACCAAATGCATGCTTTCACCCTGATGAGACACTGTAACTAGTCTTTGTAGAAATAATGCCTATATAAAGCAAACAATATAAAGAAACCATGACTGGGAGGAGACATTACAGACAGAAAAAAAAACAAAAAAACAAAAACAAACAATGTTTTTTCATCTTTTTACTAGTAAAGAAAGTCACAGAAAGACAGGTTGTTTTAAAGATTTACTTTAAAAGTTTCCATGGCGAAACCTTACCTCAAATCCTGAAGCTCAAGCTAAGTACTGTTTATCATAACCTAAACTTTGATAAAGTTAGAGGAATACAATCAAATTCAACTTTTTCACTGAAAAAGTCCTTTGATGTGCAAAAGTCCAATTGGGCATTGAGCTCAAATATACCTAACAGTATGACTCTATTCAGTTACAAATATGTATCTAAGGTAATATGTATACAGAGAAAGGTGTGAGAGAGGTATGTAATTAAAACTGGGGTAATTCCATGTTTGAAATGATAAGATTTTAAAGGAACACCATGTAATCAACCAGATGAAGTCACAGCTAGAGATAACACCTGATTTATCGCCAGGAAGGCTAATCAAGCTAGCAACAACAACACTGCCCCTCTCCTTTACAAGCTGTGTCACTCCAAAAAGGCAACATTAAGCCACAATAATACCAATACTCTACTAATAACAAGTGACCGAATGGGTTGTCAGCTGTTATTATAGGTATTAAAATGACGTACATTCTTAAAGCTGCTAGATACAACAGCCATAAAGTGGCTATTATGATCAACATCAACCTGTTCTTCATATGATATAACACAGAAGCTAACGCTAATTCGGCTAACAGTGAGCTAACCTTACCTGGAATGGGTTGCTTACGTCCGGGTCCGCGAACGGGTTACTGTCGAAATCTGACATTGTACCGAGAAGGTAGCTCTAAACGTTAAAATGAAAGCCGTGTAAATTAAAAGCTGTCACCAAAGTTAAAACTAGCTACTTGACGAAAGGCTCGGTATGTGACAGCCGTTACAGATGACACAGTCGGAGGTGGCGTTAAGAGTTGACTGGACTGTGACCAGAGACACTATCGGGACTGACTGGATACCAGCGGAGGATCAAATGTCACACAACGACACGCCACACGGAAGTAAAGAAACGTCACGTCCTAACCTGCGGAAAACAGCTGTATCTGAACATTAACTTTATCATAAGCTTGCGTGAAGACTTAAAAAAAAGAAGAAGCTATTTTGGGCTATTTTTGGGCTATGGCAAGTTCACTGTTACGTACTATGCTGTTAAAATAAAGCCTAATGTTTTGCCCTCATTTTTAACTTTTATAACATTTGAGAAAATATTAGTTTTTTGTAGTTACTACTACTGCTTTACTATAAAACTGCGCGGTAAGATAGATTTGTTGAATGTAAATTTTTATCTCAGTTTCCTCGTCTTTGATAACCGTTGTACCACTGCTACCTTGGCAACAAGCAGGCCCTAGGTGGCTCTGACATAGATCTAATCATTGTAAACGCGAAGTTCCCGGCATATTGTCAAACAGCATTAACACCGCCTTGTTGTCTCTTCTAGGTATTTTGGCTCTATGTCCCCCTGATTGCCGAAGCCCTGTCATGTGATACCAACTTGTCCAACTCACACTTCCGCTACTGCGTGTAAAAAGTTGGTTGAAATCTCGGAGAAGTTTGGGTTTACAGGAACATTGGATACAACACAACGCTGACTTTTTCCTAGACATTTGGAATATTTTTTAGCTCGAAGTTTCGATAGAAAATTATTTCTGCCAGGGAGCTGTTTTAATACTAAGCATGTCGACGGGAGCACTGTACAACGACCAAGGAGGAGCGGAGACTGCGGTGGAAGCGGGGACGGAGAGTGCCCCGACCTCCTCCAGCACCGGAGCTGCCTTCGGACTTTTCAGTGCTGACTTCAAAAAGTAAGCCACTAAATGTTACTTTTGGTATCAACTCTATTTCTTATGAACACGACAGGAACCTACAGTAAACTTAACGCGGCTCAGTCTCAGTGTAGCTAACTTTAAACAGACCAGTAAGTCCCGCCTGCAGCATCAACAAGCTAGGCAGTGATGGCGACTGACAGCTAGCCATTTTATTTATCTACTATAATAATACCCTAGGTTTAGATGGATTTTAAGTATTTACTGTGTGCTAGTGTTTCCCGTCGAGAAACAGTCACAGCTGCTTTTATGGTATTGAACAGAATATGCATAATAAGAAGTAACATTTATGAAGATAGGGATTAATCTAACCTGTGACTATCAGGTACTCAGATCATCAGCATCACTAATTTAACCTGTTCATATATCCAAAAGAGCAAAAGTCATTTAACTGTGTAGTCTTACTTTTACAATAAAGTGAGGATAAACTATTACACTTTTCATTCATATTTCCATACACTACTGATAAGCAGCTGCAAAGTGCTTTCACTGTGTAGAATGGGGTCATTTACTTACAATAGGTTTACTGCTTCCACTGAAAAACCACAGTATATTTATGATGTAAATTGCAGTCAGATTATCCTATCAATTGACTTTATTGTCAGAAATCATGTAACATGGCTGGCCTGGGAGAGATGAAAAGGCTCTATACTTGTCATACATGATACTGACCTATCAACACATATCTTTAAAAGCAAATAACAGAACTGAACATGGGAGCTGTGACATTATTTTTAGTTTAATCTCAGCACTAGAGGGCAGTCAGCCACCAGTATAACAAGCCTTTGCATTTTATATATGCTTGTAAAATGTGTTTTCATGCTCATTGTTGTTTGAAATACAGCATCACCAGCTCTACAGGTGTAATGTAGTAACTGAGGAGGAAAGAGTTACTCATATATTTTTTGTGTGCTAGTAACTGCAAGAAGTGTTTTTTTTAATCTTTTACCGACTTTTCTTTTCTCTGGTGAATGGTCTGGATAGATTACATTGCAGCAGCTCATTTTCTTATTCCATGAAAAGTAGATGGCTCTTTCTCATATGTTTAATTTTCCTCTCAAACATTTAATGTTGTTTTAAATTCTATGTGAACATCTTAAGTTGCCTCACATGACAGTCTGCCCAGTTTGGCAAGTGTAGGTCATATGTTTGGTTACCTCTCGGCCAAATACAAGGCCATGAATGATGCTTCTGTTTGCCCATGTCCATTTGACACGATTCACAATATTTGAGCCTGTGCATTTAATAATCGTCCTATTGCAATGTAATTATCTCTCTGACACCTTTCTCTCCTCATCAGTCAGTAACAATTAGCCTGAACTTTGTTCAGTTTTTGTGGAATAAACAAAATCATTTATATAAAATAAAACAACTTTCATTTTGCCATTGGAAGTTTCTCTTGCCATGTGTTAAGAATGCACCCACATTCCTGTAGTGTTCTGCAGAGTGAAATGCTTCTCTCCGCTCACTAATAAAATCTATGCCAAGTCCAAGTTAGATATGGAGTGTGAGACCCTGTTTACTATCTGTGACTAATGACAGATTTCACTGTGAGGGAGTGGTTTGTTTCTATTTATTGGTTATTTGTAGTTATTTCATTAAAGATGAGTTTTTAAACTTGAGCTTTACATTCATTAATGGGTTTCATATCCCTTCCAGGGCACATCTGGTATGAAGAACATTCATGAAAAAGCTCCAAGACGTAATAAAGACAAGATTATGCAATTGACGTAAATGGGAAAGATCTGCTGTCTCACACATTAAACAAAAATGTGTTGCATTCCTTACTCCTTGCCAGGAAGTGGTGTCAACTGTGTGTTAGATCCTGTGAGGTTCCAGCACATGTGTTAAACTCAGTGAAGTCCCATTTTCTGCATGCTTTATCGTATTTTCTGAAGCATATCATTATGGCATATCATATGATCTCTTACCTTCAATGATGAAGGAATGTTGGTCCTAATATTTTATCAAGAACATAAATATTCTGTCAGTGTTCATGACATGACTGATCGAACTAGGGCTGGTTGGCCTGTTGTTATTTTAGACAGGTTTTTTGAAATACTGTGTGAGCTCTGCATGAATCATTCACTGTCTGACACAGGCCTTTGCAAGATCAGCTTGATTCGACACAACTGTCACACCTGTAAAAGAAAATCTGGAAAGCTAACCAAGTCAGAGAAGTCTTTTCTATACTGCCAAACAGAAGCTGAATGAATGAAGAATGGAAATGTTCAAATCACACTTTGTGTTTATTTCCAGCAAATTATTTCCATTAAGTTACTGTGTTTCTAAAGAGGCTTAACAAAAATATTTGACTAAAACCATCATTATATACTATATGTTATATTAACCTGATTTATTACAGGCAACTTGAATAATGATACGTGCATGCTTTTTAAACACGCACAAGAACACATATAACATACAGGCACACAGCTTAAACTTGTGTAAAAAATATACTCACTTTCATTTTGCATGTTTTACACAGGACCTCGATCTCTTCAGTGTCCCTAAATCCAAAATAATCAGAAATATTTTAGTTAATCCATAATTGTTTGTTGCAGCATACACAGAAAAGACAAAATATCACCATACAATAGAAAACCTATTTATTATTCTGCTCCTGAAGGGGAGGCAAGGGGTATTGTTTTTGTTCAGTTTGTTTGTTAACACTAGCAGTAAAACTATTGGTTGAATTCAAAATAAATTGGGTTTATAGATTGCCAGTGATCCAGAGTAAATCTGATTACAATTACATTTACTTGTAATGGGCGGAATTTCAATTGTCTAAAAAAAAAAAAACATAAATTTTGTTTCCATTTACTTGTTTTCCATTTATTTTTTTTTTCTGTTTCTGCAATTATATCAACCTAAATACTTGTAAATTTGGACCGTTAACTTACAGTCTATTGCTATTGTGTATTTGCATGTATAGATATCTCTATTGAGGTTGTTCACTTCCCTCCTGCAATGACATTTTGTTCATCCTTGGCAATGAATAATAAATTTGTGCCAATGCCAAAATGCACCAATCTCTCAAGAAGAAATACAAAAAAATGGATAAAAGGATGCATGCATTGTCTGTATAAAATCCAGCTGTAATGCCCTCTGTTATCCCTATAATTGTAGTGCCATTTTCTTATAAATTCAATTATTTTATCCTAAATTTAAACTAACTAATAGCTGATTTATTTGACAACCACATGGAGGCATAAATCTCTCATCATCCATCTGTCCATCAATCCCCCTGGAAATGAAGAGTCCTGAAAGGTTGTCATTAGCACTTAATTTGTGTGACGTGAGAAACAAATTCAGATTAGGAACTGAACATAAATGGAAGATTTAAAAAAACAAAAAAAATACAACATTTTTTTTTTTGTGTAAGTGTGGTACCATGATATGATCTTCTGCCGTCCGGTATTGTCTGATCAAAATCTAACAATTGCATTGAAAAAGTTAAAATAAGGGCACATCATGTCCCTATAATCAGATTTATCTTGCGTTCACTCACAACAACATGACATTAAATGAGATGGATACATGTGTGGTCGATTTGTACTAAATATTCATTAGGGAACTGCCATAAGTAAATAATATTTTAATCAATCTCAGCACTGAATGGAAAAAATACCATAATCAGCCAATTTTGTCTTTTAGGTGAAGATACGAGACTGAAAGCAGTCTATTAGAATACTGTATATAGGACATACTGGACCAGTGTGTAAGAGTTAGAAGGATCTAATTGCAAAAATGGAATATAATAATCAGAATTATGTTTTCATTAGTCTGATCACTTGTAATGTTTTCTCTTCTTTAGAATGAGTCATTTATAAAGACAGAGGCAGAGACATACATCATGGTGCATTCCATGTTGCATAGACATGTTTCTACACTGACTTGGAGCATAGACCTCCTTTTCCTGTCCTTTTTTTCATTTATGGCAGGTGGCATTAAGGTGCATTACTGTCCCCTACAATGTTTGAGTGTGGAGCAGGTTGTTGAACAAAACTGATGCTAAGGAGGTCTTTTCTTGTTTCCAGTGGTCACCATAGAGCAGGGGTGTCCAATCCTGGTTCTCAGGGGCTCCTGCATGTTTTAGCTGTATCCCTCTTCCAATACACCTGAATGAAATGATTCAAGCTCTGCAGAAGCCTGATAACGATCGCCAGATGTGTTGGAAGAGGGAAACATCTAAAATATGTAGGATACCAGCCTTCGAGGACCAGGATTGGACACTCCTGCCATAGAGGGATGGTGAGGTTAGGGGTATTCAGCTGGTCGCAATCTGAAATTCCACCTCTAGATGCCACTAATTCTTATGCAATGAACCTTTAACGGTGTGCAACACACTTTCTGTAACATAGCATCTTTCAACCCAGAGCAATAGGGGACCATGTGAATTTCCATGCATTACAGATCCCGCATTTCTGTTAATTTTTATAATGAAACCTCTAAATACACTGAACAAAAATATAAATGCAACACGTTTGTTTTTGCTACCATTTTTCATGAGCTGAACTCAAAGCTGTAAGACTTTTTCTAAATACACAAAAGGCCTGTTTCTGTTAAATATTGTTCACAAATTTGTCTAAACCTGTGTTGCAGAGATAATCTGTCCACCTCACGTGTGGCATATCAAGATGCTGATCAGCCAGCATGATAATTGCACAAGTGTGGCATAGGCTGGCAAGGATTAGGTGTGCCTTGGGGTGGGGCGGGGTGGTAGTGGTCTCTGTCAAAGTGAAAGTGAAACTGAACACACTTTACAATTCCTCTTAACTCTCCAGGAAGCACAGACATGACAGAATCTCTGCGCAGCCAAAAAGTTAATACATCAGTTGCATATTGAACAATGTTGATTAATTAGTGATATGCTATAATCGGCCGGGCTGTAATTGGTTCTTTAAGTTATTCTGTTTCACTGAAATAATCTCTAATTTGAAAAAGAAACAGTTGTCACATTTTTGCATAAGTCAAGATGTCTAATGTGTGCGTGTGTGAAGTTTTGTAGCGTTTTGTGTATTCATACATTACAGTGACAACAGACCAGCCACTAATAGTGAGAGGATGTGTGTTTAGGCATATGGAAGTAGTCGGAGTTGTTAGTCAGGCATACCAATCAAAGAAAAATGTTGGAGACACATTTTGTCTCAACCAAATTATCATATAAACAACTTAAAAGGTGCTTCCTGCCATTCACTAGGGTGCTTTTATCTTTCATTTGGGCTTGTCCAGTTGGCCTTGTCAGATATAAGTGGCAGCCTGTGTACTCTCAGTGGTGTCGCGCTAAAGTGGAATTATTGTGTAGTGGAGGTGATGAAAAGTAGCTCAGTGTTTACCCACCAGTGTAGATAAGGCCCTCCTTTTTCCCCTAGAGGGAAGTCACACAGAGCCAGAGCCAGAGCCACACATGCAGCCAGAGGGCAGGTGAGATAGTCGGCTTCCCAGGGGAAACTCTGTTCTATAAGTGTAAGACCAGAACGAGAACAAGTTAACAGGAGTGGAACGTGAGCTCATGAGTTGGTACGGTCATGGGAATGTAGACTACGGGAGCAGAAGAGAGGCTGGACCAGAATGAACCGGCACTACCCTCCAGCATGACTATGACTGGTCATTAAGGCGCTGACGGGGCATCTTGTGACTTTTTTGCCTGAGAGAAGAGGAAGGGAATAGTGAATGACAGGCAGCAAGTCAGTGGAGCCTGGACTGTTTTGTCCGTTTACAGCTGTGATAGTTATGAACCAGACGAGAAGACAACGGCAAACAAAGCCAAGAGAACAGCATAAAGGGAAGTAATTACACTGCTCTGTTTTCTGTGGAGTCACTGGAACCCCCATCAGTGTGAACTGTAGGCTCTTCTTTAGGCAGAACACACACATAACTTGAGTGGACCATCTGTGGAGCTAAAGTGTCTCTGTGGATCAAAGCCAGTATGGAAGTTGGATTCTCTGTGGGAGCTGTGAGGACAGCACTGGCATCTGCTGAAAACTTACAACTTACCCTGAAAACTGAGCTGAGTCAGGAGGAGCAGGCCCTTACGAACACCAACAGTAACCCCAAGGAGGCAGAGAAAGCCGGGTACTGGTCACCCAACTGCACGAGTGCGGAAATAGTCTGTAACTTAAGTTTTCATTCATGTGTCTCAGTTCAGACTGCTTTTTCTGATTATTGAAAAGATCATTGATAATTTAAATCAATCTCAATACATGATTTTTTTTTTGGTCAAAATCACGTGCAAATTCTGAATTTTTAAATAAAATATGTGTTCAAAAATAAATGTAACCAACTACCTGAATTACATATTACTTAGATTTTTTTTTTTAGATAACAGGTAAGATGGTGATTCTCTTCACTGAACGCTGAGCCAGCATTGGCTGCACTGGTTGCTTATTCTCTCCCATGTTTTTCCATCTTGACATGACCTCTCTGTTTAGCCTGCTGTGTGCAACAGACATCGTGCTTTACAATGACATTGTGTGTTGACATTAGCATTTAGCAAATAGTCAGCGTTGTTGTGTCATGTGAGTGAAATGCAGTTGTGCAGAAATTAGAGTGTGATGGTGGAGTTCGTAAAGAGAAAATTGTGTGTCAGTGACTCCTGTTTAGCTCCTTTAGGCTAATATGTGACCCTGTAATCTGTGAGACTGCTACAGATGTTGAAGGCATGTAGCTTTCACAGTACCTTTGGTCAAGCTCTAATGTCTGCAAGTGAGTCAGCAGTGTTTGTCTGTTGCAAAGTTGAGACTAATAGTGTTTTCTGGCCTCAGGAATGAAGACCTCAAGGAGATGCTCGAGAGCAACAAGGAGTCAAACAAATTGGAGGCCATGAAAAGGGTTGTTGGGGTGAGTGCACGATGGGGATTCACGTACTGTACTAGTATTCAAATCATGTAACACAGTTGAATAACAAAATTAACAAAATATTTTCTATAGTCTGTGAGTAGTTTGATTAATTGTGTCTCATAATAATTTTTTTGTTTTTGCAGCTGATTGCCAATGGAAAAAATGCATCTGAGTTATTCCCTGCCGTTGTGAAAAATGTTGCTAGTAAGAACATTGAGGTAAGAGACGGAAAAAATAATCCTGATTATGAGTTCATTGTTAATACAAATGTGACACATGTGAGTGTTTTGCATGACACTAATGAGGAAATGGGATGTTAGTCAGCTCACTGTGTTGTCTTTTGTGTCCTCTTCATAGTCTTATTTTCCATCAGAGAAAACATTGTGAGAAATCTTGAGTATGAATGACTACTTGAGCAAGTATCACACTTTAGTAGACTCACGAGACCATTAGACCATGGTCAAAACTAAATCAGCATAGGTTAGACAGATTTCTTTTAAATAGACTTTTGAGACACAATATGCTACACCACTCATAATTCAAACCATGCTCACACCCAGCTCATGCATTTTCCTTTGATCGATCACAATGGATAGCTCTAATTCCAGGTGTGAACACATCAAGGACAAGGAGATCTGATCACTCAGACCACATTTGGTAGTGGTCTGGGCCGCATATGATGACGTTCCTTTAAGAGTGTGAGCAAAAATGTGTCCTGCCTCACACCGAAGGCCCACCTACTCAGCTGATATTTCCTGTGTGAGCTGTGGAATTCTCCAAATACCATGGCTTTTGATCACAGCAAAGCCCATAGAGATACAGTATATTACAACTGTGTCAAATATTGGGAGATTTGTTTACCTGGAACACCAAGGCATTGACCCAGTCTATGTTGTCTTCTTTAAATTTGGCCACATCTGGTCTTTGGAAACAGAAATGATGTGCGCATATTTGCATATAGAAATAGGGAGTGTGACTCGATCACAAGTAGTCACTTGAGGCAGATGTGGAAACATATTCTAATATGCAGTGTGAGCCGACATAATGTGGAGGATTTAATCACCAAAAGTGTGTGTTAATGTCAAAGGCTAAGAAGGCCACTGTTTTGACAGACAGCCCTTTGAATGGTAAGACTGTGTCTTTCAAGCCTAGCAACCAATTTGGTGTCAGCTGTAAATAATCTTGATGGCATCACTTGGTGATTTTCCTTTGTATAAAGAGCTACTGTACCTTTTAAACCACATAGACATTATAGAACTGTGTTTACTTAATAACCTGATCTTCTGTATCCTATCCTGCTGCTGTTCACTATCTTCACTCATTTTAATCAGTTTTTCTTATCCCTCTAAAATATGTAATGTGTGAACCGGTCTTTGCAGACGATTGCAACAACAGCTCAAAAGGGGGTTTCCATAGCCAGAGCCTGTGAATATTGATTAGCAGCAGCAGAATAATCGGGTAGCGTGAGGGGCAGCATGTGAGCGGGGGGCCTGAAGCCAAGCGCTGTGTGCAAGGCATGCAGCCGAAGCAGCTCATGGCAGGGAAGGGGGAGCAGGTGGGTGGATGTAATTGGCAGAGGAGAGCCCACAGTCACGTCTTGTCTCTCCCACCTCATACACACCAGCTGCTAAGGTAGTGTGAGGTCTGGGTCTATGTTTTTTTCTTTTCCTCTTCATTCTCCTATAGTATACTTCACTACAAATGGCATGTCGTCCCGTTTCCTTGTCACTGTCCCTCAAAGGTCCGAGCCTCTGTTAGCTGATATTGATCGGCACTAATTGGAAAAAAGTGCAAGAGCATGCAGGTTATTGACAGTGTTGCGTGATTTTTATGAGTGCACTGTATTTCCTGTAATTACCTCTGTACTTCATTGCAGGACCACTTATGATGCATTTGTTTGAGTAGTTTTATATTCAGGGCCCATATTTACTTTGAAGTCCATCTTAATGAGAGCTTTGTGGCCCCTGCATTTAGACACTTGAGGACAGATGGGTTGCGTCTCCTTTTATAGCAACTAATGCCATTAATTTCAACGGTAATGACCAGAATGATGATGGAGAACATTGGTTTTGCTGCTGAACGTCGATACTCACTGCATTAGAAACCATGATACTGATTACTGGACAACTTCTGGGCATATGTACTTGAATTAAAAGGAACCTTATGTCTGACCCTCATCTTAAATCGGTGGAAGAGTGAAATAATAGTTTCCAAATGTCATTTTTTTCTTAACCGTCTTCATTCCACTTCCGTTATTTATAAATTTAGAGACTTTCCCTGCATAGGGAAAGCGAATAAGCAGAGGAGCAACCTTTGACCACCAGTTTAACTTGTCAGAAAGCAGGACAAATATTATATCAGGCCTTCGTGCAAGAAAAGGAGACACTGAATCACACGACGGCGGCAAATAATTCACTGGCAGTTTCTGAACAAAAATATGTAACCTTGTTCTGCCTGAAACAACACTGGCTGGAGTGTGCAGCTACTGATATATCCAGACAGGAAAGCTTTCGTTACTACTTTTTCTTCCACCCCTTGAAATAATAAACTAGATTTCCCTCGGAATAACCTATTTGAAAGAAACCTCTTCCTGTTGAGTGCTGCATTATTGTTCTTTTTGTTTCTAAATAAACCTGACTAACTTTTAGAACACAGCTGGTTTCCCAGATAGTTTTTTTCCGCGTGTGGCATGTATCCCACTTTTGCATCTTGTTTACTGTTTGATTGAACTTTCTTTTGCAGCTGAAGAAGCTTGTATATGTGTATCTGGTGAGGTATGCAGAAGAGCAGCAGGATCTGGCTTTGCTCTCCATCAGCACCTTCCAGCGTGCTCTCAAGGTATCATCTCTTGGGTATTTCTTTCTTTATGACTAACCTGATACAGCTGTAGTGTCATAATGTATAAAACATTCTTTTGCACACTGACTGATGATAATTTCATCTCTTTATGGCAGGATCCAAACCAGTTCATCCGTGCCAGTGCTCTAAGAGTTTTGTCCAGCATCCGTGTTCCTATAATTGTTCCAATTATGATGTTAGCCATCAAGGAGGCTGCTGCGGACCTGTCCCCATATGTCAGGAAGACATCTGCACATGCTATTCAGAAACTTTACAGGTACAGTTGTGCTATACAGTTGGGCAGCGGAATTATGGAAAAAATCAGTATCACAATTATTTTGGTCAATATTTAAATTGCGACTATTCAAACGATTAATTTTGAGTTTCAAAATGCATTTATTCAGCATTTCTCTCAAAAAAACTTTTGTTATTGATTCTTTATGCAAAACATTCAAATTGAAAATAAATTTGGTCAGCAAATATGTACTTTACAGCTGTTTTGCAATGAAATGGAATGTATTGCACATGCACATCTCTCAGAAATTGTGTAAAGAAAAACCGAAAATAAATTGTTTCAACTTGATTATGAGTTTTGAGATTGTTTGACAACAAAATCGAAATCATGATCAAAATCCGATTAATTGCACAGCCCTACTATACAGCAGTTTTTGGCAAATAAACAATATACTTTTACATTTATCAGTATATAGTATCTGTAGGTTTGGCTGCGCTTTTGCTTGACTGGCTCTCTAACCAGCTTTTTCTGGGCAGTGACTGAGCAGCTCACTATTTAGTAATGTTGATATAAGGCGTTTTGCCCAGCAGTTATTGTGCTCTTATCAGCTATGTCCTTTTAGACTGGATCAGAGAGTGAAAGATGGAAATCTGACCATGTGAGATGTATATTTAATATAAGGGTTAGACCCAAGTGAAAGGTCTTTATTAGACTGAATAAGATGTAACGTTATTAGTCACCCAGTGAGTGTAAATCTTTATCAAGACAGATAAATTCCTCACATTAGTACCATAACACATCACTTTGGTTTCATGGAGACAGCCCAAAGACAAGCCACAATAGACGCATAAGCGCTATTTTGCATTTTGAGTTGGGTTAGGAATTCTATTTTATTAATATCAATGCCCTTATTGATTGTAGTTATTGGCCTGATTCTTTGACTTGTGTTATTGATTGCATTCAATTTTCTGTGGTGGGAAAGTAGGCAACACAGGGTTGTATGTACCTGTCTTCTTATTTAAGAATCTGAACATAGTCTAGAAACAGGATGCAAAAAGACATGCATGTGACTCACGTGTGACAAAAATCCAGATTTTAAATCCAGGCTTCAAGTACCTATCCCTAAATCTGAGCACATTATTTAGTTTGGAAAGTTATGACGTGTCCAGTGTGAATAATCCTTGTTCCTCAGGTGACCTTTTTCTTCTCATGTTTTTAAATCTGTTTGTCTTCAGCCTTGATGCGGACCAAAAGGAGCAGCTGATTGAAGTGATTGAAAAACTATTGAAAGACAAAAGCACAGTAAGTGACACAGTGTAGTACCTTTTTTTTTTTCCCCCCATGTTAATGAAAACCAACCACTGGAGGGCGCCCCAGTCAAACAATTCTTCTTTTAGCTCTGTATCCCACAGCTCATTCAGCAATGCCATGGTTTGTTAACACCCACTTAAAGCCACACATCTTCAGATGCTCCTTGTTAAGTGTCCATTTGGAAGGAATTTTCGCACTGATGCTAGTGTCAGCTTAATTTTCTCAAAGGCCAACTTCTCTTTTTTTTCCCCAAAATGGACGGTAAATGGAGTGGATACTAAAATTCTATGTTTAGGCCAGTCACAGACACAATGCAGGCAGCCCATTAGAAGTCAGTAGGCAGCACATTAATTTGAAGAGGTCACACTGAATACTAAGGTGTTTAAATGCCAATTTCAAATATGTAGATGTTGGCTACAGAATGCAGAGTATGTTGTGTCTCCATGCGCAGGTCATGCACAGTTTGTTATAATTATGTATTCATAGCATACACCTATCATTATACAAACAAAACAAAGCAGCTTAGGCCAAGGGGGATGGAAAGCCCAGTACCAGATGCATAGCATATTTAGCCCCAGACGCTAACGAAGACAGATGACTTCTCCCTGTTGGAGCCCACATTGTGATGTTGGGGACACAGAGAGAGGGCACTATCATCACACAGACACACAAGCACCATCAGCTGCTGATGAATAGTGAAAAACCTCAACATAGTGGATACTTAAAAGCTGGCAAACAATGCATTTTTGTGATGCTGGGACAAGAGTATGTGCCATAACAATGGTTTTGTAGCCGTCTTACCTGTACTGGCAGATGCTGTATATCTCTGAGTTCAGCCCTTTTGTGTCAGATGTGCCACAACCAAATGAATATTACTCGCCATGAGCACTACTGGCCTGTCATGCGGGAGAATATATAAGCATCTTAAATGTACACCCTACGCTTATAAGATCCACATAAACATGAAGGTGGTAACAAAGCAAATGGGCTAGGATATACCAGTCTTTATTAGAGAAACTCAGTCATAATCCTAGTGTCAGCCAGTGCAAATGGTTAATTAAAAAAGGCTGAAATGTAAATGTCCAGTCTATCAGGGGATATTGTGGATTCAGTCACTCTGGGCACAGGGAGCTTTTGCCTAAAATGAGCAAAATGAAACTTGCTTTATTTATTTATTTTTTATGAAAGCCTTTTTTAAAAAATATATAAAATTTATAAAATATATACATTTCTAAAGATCGGTTATCTATACATTTTCCTTGATAACTGAACTGAAAACCTGCAACACCAAACTGTGCAGCGCTAGTCGATATTGTCCAAACAAAAAGACTGAAACAGACATTGTTACTCTGTTTCCCAGTGTTTTCAACTTTCCTCTTTTAGCTAAGAAGTTGTTGGGGATGAAGTTATGACAGATAAACTCTATAAATGGAATTGACTGATAAATACTAGTAGCCGTATTTATAGTAATCCAGAAAGATGCCACTTGGGCTGTCCGTGCAGCTCACTGTTGTATGTTAATACATGTAGAACAATGGCTGAACTTTGAAACGCAGGTTGATTAAGGATTTGTATGTACACTGCAATACTTTGCTGAAAATAAAGAATCTCTAAACTATCAAAAGTCTGTGAAACGATCAGATCAAGTGAAAGTGAACGTCATCATGAAAAAGTAAATTTGCGCTAATCATTTTATCAAGTGGGCTCATTTTTTAGCTAAAGATCTTTATTTTATGGAACTGTTATCCTTTTTAAAACACCACATGCACAGTCCAGGAGAAGTTCCGAACTTTCTCCTAGGCTGCATTAAATCAACAAAAAGACATGCAAAAGACTATTACATTGAGAAATTAAAATTGTGTATGATGAAATTTGTGAATTTATACACTGGTCGCACTTAAAAAACTATCTGAACTGTTATAGGTAAATTACAAATAAAAAGTAATTCTTCTGTATTAGTATGGACCACTACAGGTTGTAAATGACACTGTGTTAGTATTAAATACTGTAAGTAAAGCATTTTGACTATATCTGGCTTGTTGTTAAAAAAAAAAAAGTCAACATTTTGGGTGATGCATACAATGGTAAAGAGTTGTCCACATGTTACCATGGCAACCTGTCCACGTGTTAACACATTCTTATGTCAATAAAACGGAGGCTTTTCAATATTCTACTCTAAAATTTATTTTCAGCATAGCTGAACATGATATCTAAAAGGTTTTGTCCTATTTTCCATCAGTTTCTGTCGAGAGCTGCATGCTTTGAATATTTGCGTAAAGCTTAAAGATTTGATGTCCGTTTCAAGTCCATGTGTTACCAAGCAGTAATATGACATTTTTCACCTAAAACTTTTATCTCCCCAAATTTTGTTATGCATAATGTTAAAGTGCTGATAAATACCTGCTCAAATATGTATAATATATGCATATAAATTACTGTGCCTACATGAGAGACTGTTGAACACCAAACATGTCTCCTTGTTACCGCTTGATCGGACCCGAAAGTATTTTCCTTTGGTTTGGTACACATTTGGCAGTCAAGTCTATGAGCAGCCTAGCTTTATTCTAATTAGTTTAATTTTAGTCTACCTAGCCTGTTTGACTTTAGATAGTGTAATTATCATAAGGCTAGTATAATGGGAGTCACACTTGCAGCTTAATTTGTGATGACATCTTGATTTGTACCAACAGGAATATGTCCATGTTAATTACACTTTAGTTTGTAAAATCTCAAAACACCAGCAGTAAATAAGATCTTTTGCCACTTTTTCTTTTCAGGCTGAAAGCGGTGACATTTAATGTACATAAAGCAGATTCTCCATTAACTGCAAATCAGTGACTCAGTTAGGTGGATGCTAATTCACTGATGTCACTTTGCTGCCTGTCTAAAAAGGAAACATTTGGTTATTGTTCCAGTCTGTGGCATTGTCCAGGCCTCCTGACGTTTACCTTTACAGATGTGCTGTTTGGTTAAATGCTTGTGACACATGGGGCCCTGCTTATAGGCAGGATGGTTTAAGGAGAAAATGGGAAGGCCTGATGACAGAGACAACATAGGAGTTTGTGCAGCTGTTTTACTGTGATGGATCTATTATCCAGCCATTACAAGATAAATGATCGATCCTACCCAGCGTCCCCCTCCTGCACCTTCTGCAAAATTGAAATGAGAACAGAAAGGAGGGGCAGGGGGCGGAGGGTACTATGATTACGGGCTAGGTGAGATGCCCATTAATTTAAGAGAAAGGGAGAGAAGAGGAGAGGAGCGACTGAAGGGAGGATAGGCCGACCCCACACCAGGCCATCAATCAAAAAGGCGCACGTTGTCTCTGGCGTGATGACCCAGCACTCTCTGCCTCTCTGGCACCCTAATTAGAATTCATAGCAAAATAGATGCAAGGAAACGTTTTGGGCCCTTCATAATTTTATAGGAAATTTATTGTTATTAGAAGAACCATTTGCTTAGTGTGATTTTTCCATTACCGGCTTGTCACGCAGGGTAGATAATATGGTCGAGGAGGGGGAGGAGGTGTATGAACTCCATAGATTGGGGTGTCAGTTTTGTTGATGGTGCATGTAGTTTACCTTGGAGCTGTGTCTAATGGGGGAAGTTGGGAGAGAATGCACAAAACCTCACAGGATCCTCGTACTCAGACACAGTGGTGCCTGTAATAGTCTCAGAGACAGCAGAAGCCTGGGGGAAAAGGCAGTCAGGGATGACACGTGCACACCTCTCCCTGATCCAAGTATATAAACTCAGTGACTGCTTTTAACAGTTTTAACCACAAAGATATTAACATTAATCTAAGGCTGCTACTAATGATCATTTTCATTACCCGCAAGTCTTATTATTTTGTCAATTAATACTTTTGTCTAAGATTATGTAAAACCTACTAAGATCAAGTTTACTACGAGATATAACAAAAAATCCACAGTAGATCATTTTCGAAGATGAAACTTGTGTTACTTCTGCATCAATAGATCGCATATTCAGTGTATCTGTTTTTAAAGAGGGCGACACGGTGGTGCAGTGGTTAGCACTCGTGCCTCACAGCAAGAAGGTGGGTTCGATTCCCGGACAGGACCTTGGGACCTTTCTGTGGAGTTTGCATGTGTGGGTTTTCTCCGGGTACTCCGACTTCCTCCCACAATCCAAAGACATGCACTGATAGGTTAATCGGCTAATCTAAATTGGTGTGAATGTGACAGTGATTGTTCGTCTTTATATGTCAGCCCTGTGATGAACTGGCTGAATCAGGATGTACCCCACCTTCGCCCTTAAGTAGCTAGGTCCATGCGACCCCCGTGACCCTAGTGAGGATAAAGCAGGTATAGAAAATGAATGAATGTTTTTAAAGATAGATTCCACACTGTTTCTCTTGAAATATTATTTCCTCCTGAGAACTGATATGAAAAGAAGTTATTATCTTACAACTATATTTATTAATTATGATGCTTGAACATATCAGAACACATGGCGCTGGTACAGAATTGTAACGGATGTACAAGTCAGACATTTACATATCTTTGGTCCTCAGGGTTTGTGCTTCAGATCATTCAGTTTGAAAGCTAATAATGGACTTTACATTAAAGTACCATGTCTCAAATTTAATTTCTTGCATTAATAAGGAGAGTGTCTACCTTCTCCTGTAGTGTCATTAGTGTTCGGATGTACAGGGGTTTTCTCTGTTAGACACTCAGTGAATATATTTTCTTGCATCAGTGTGATAATATATAATGTAGTTATTTGATCGTGTAGTGATTTATTCTTTTTTGAATGACACAAAGGCTGGATTCAAGGTCCAGAAAATCCACAGACAGCAGCCAGCGCACATGCACATTTCATATACACACAGACCCGTGCACACACAATCAATGCAGGCTCATGACAACGCTGATGAGCAAATGCACAGGGTTCCCACAGGGCCACCAGGGGCCAGAAAGCTTTAATTGGGAAGACCAGATTCGGCTCCCTTTCTCTTCTTCTTCACCCTCGCCTGCCCATGATAATGCTGTTTGCATATTAATACACTGCTATGTCACTCACGCTGCCTCTCAGTCAGTCAGTGAGCCAGCAGGCATTTGGGTGATGGCGGTGGCAGCGGCGGTGGTGGGGGGACTGCATGCTACAGCCAAATGGGTTTTTTCCTCCAACCAATAAAACAGAGTTGATTATTGGCTCTCTCAGGCGCTCCTTCCTCCTTGTCCTCCTTTCCCTTTCAATTGAACATAAAATGAGTTTTGTACCTGAGAAACAATATAATTGATGGGCAAAGAATTGAGAAACACACTCATTGATGGATTTCTTTCACATGGTTGCGTCAAATAAATTAGCAAAAACCTAAAATAAAAACATTTTCCATTTAATTATCAACTAACTACATAGAGGCTGAACAGTGTGTATAGTAATCAAAGCCGTAAATTGGCATTTTTTTATTTTTTTTTTCCGTCCAACTGCTGTAGACCAGGGGTCATATCAGTTAAGTGTTTTATTTCTCCTGAGACTATATTATGTCTTGTGTAAGAGACTGAGTATTTGTTCAGTTTGTTTGAAAAAAAAAAAAAACCTCCTACACATCCTTACAACTTTTTTCAATATACTTCCTTCTCTCTGTTCAACTACTTTGTTGTGTAGCTGGTAGCTGGCAGTGTGGTGATGGCCTTTGAGGAGGTGTGTCCAGATCGCATCGACCTCATACATAAAAACTACAGAAAGCTGTGTAACCTGCTGGTGGATGTGGAGGAGTGGGGGCAGGTGGTCATCATCTCAATGTTGACACGTTACGCCAGGACACAGTTCACCAGTCCCTGGAAGGAGGTGAGACGCTGGTCTTCTTTGAAACCTTAAGTGATACATGTTCAGTGCACATTTTTTTTTTTTTTTTTTTCCCCCCCTTGTCATGGACATTTTGATGGCAAATTGTTGTTTGCTCTTCCTGATTATGCAAAAAACATGTGTAGATATACTAGAAATAGGAAAACAACTCAAGTCATTTTACAGGCATTTGTAATTACAGTCGAGACTCTTCCATCAGCTTTAATTCTGTGTTATACCATTACTGAAAACATGTTTAACTGACACAGGCACATATGAGAACACTGATAGACATATAAACCTGTGATTTGGTAAATCAAATACTTTAATACTCATTAAATTAAAGGAAAGTGCTTGGATCTTACAATTTGAAGACTTTACTTCACTCTTTTATTCTATAATTGTATGTACGGTACTTTGTAATTCTGTCAGCTTTCACACAATCAGCCTTTCACAGCCTTAATATCTATATTAAAACAACAATGTGTGAAATCAAATGAAGCTGTGCAACAGAAGGTTAAAATAAAACACTTATTAAAACAAGAACATAACTCACATGTCGGAGTCAGTTGTGTGTGAAATATGCTGAAGTGGGTGTATATGAATAGTAAATTCTGTCTTTAAATATAGACCTCTTGAAATTGTTCAGTCCAACAGTGGTGTATTTTGCATTTTATTGTCATTACAGGATGCTGTTTTTGATGAGAACAATGAGAAAGCTTTCTATGACTCTGACTCTGAGGAGAAAAAAGGCCAGACTGAGAACAAGCCTTACATCATGGATCCAGATCACAGACTGCTGCTCCGGAACACCAAACCTCTACTGCAGAGCAGGAACACTGCTGTGAGTGGGCTGCATGCTGAAGCACCAAAACAAGCAGCTATCTCAAGATGAAGACACCACCAGAGAGCAATTACTGCATTAATTGTTATTATGGTGAAGTGAAGTTCAAGCTAATATTTTTGGTAGCACTTGAGATGTCTGTGACCTCAGCTCTTCATATACTGCTACTGCCGCTTAAAGGCATTCTCCAGCATTAATGAGTTTCCAGACACACACATTTTCTATATAAATACAACACATATACTATAGTAAAAGATACACAAGCATACCTGCTGTAGTGCAGCCACATGCCTGGAAAAAAAAGATGAACACCCCCCCCCCACCCCCACCCCCAAAAAAGAAAAAAACACGGGGAGTTCAGATCTCCATCACCCAGGAGTCTCAAGGTCTCTGTCGCTGTGAAGCAGCGGGAGGAAAAATGCTCCCAAATGAAAGTGTTGATTAAAATGTGACATGCTGTGTCTTTACTTGCCACAACACAGTGACATCCTCCATCTTCATTGCTGCCTGAACCCTTTCATTCTGCCTGCAACGATGGACACACGTCTTGGTGCTATTTAAAGCTCAGCTGAAAAATTACCTTTTATAAAGAGTTGTCATGAGTGCCTTTGTAGAGCATGGGAAGGAAATTGGTTTTATTTTAGCATTAGTAGATAGGTGGCAATACACTGTTGGTGATGAAATGATAGTAAAACATATGCAAAATGTGGCAAGTGTTCAAAAGCTCAAATTTAGGAATAGCAAATAGTAATAGTAAAAAAAAATTGTAAGTTCTGGGGTAGAGCTGGGATGCAGACTGAATAAAAAAGTGAATATTAAAACAAACACAAGACTCAAAAGTAAGCACCTCATTTGTTTTGAGAATGATCTAAAATTAGATCTGTTATTTCACTGAAAATCTGACAATAATACTGATATGTGACTCTATTTGTAGGTGGTGATGTCTGTTGCTCAGCTCTACTGGCATTTGGCCCCTAAGCATGAGGTCAGCATTGTCACCAAGTCGCTGGTTCGGCTCCTGAGAAGTCACAGGTAACGCTGTAATGTTTTGCTCTCGGCGTATCTCTGCCTCTGTTGTTTTGAGTTTCATCCGTCAGTTTCAATCAGTATCCTAATGTGTAATTTCCTTTTTCCTTTGCACAGAGAGGTGCAGTACATTGTGCTTCAGAACATTGCCACCATGTCAATTCAGAGGAAGGTAATTGTAGACCGTGGAACGAGCTTCATTACACTTGTATTAATGCAGGTTAAAAACATGACTTATCTCTAAACAGGGGATGTTCGAGCCCTTCATGAAAAGTTTCTACGTGAGATCCACAGATGCAACACACATTAAAACACTAAAGGTAACAGCATATCCGTTTTATCCTTCCTATCATCTAACAGTGTTTTTCTACTTCGGGGTAAATGGCATCGCCTGAAATTTCTACTAATTGATCAAAATTAAAAAAAACAAAACAAAAACCAATTACTCATAAAAAATATTTTTAATGATTCAATATATATTTCATTATGATTAAAACAACCCACAGTTTTCTTAATAAAAATCAAGTTAAAATAAAATGCAGGATATAACATCTAAGAGGGCATATCTTGATTGACCTGATCATGTGACCGCATGCATTACTACGCTTCAACTTACCTGGACACAGTTGCAGTTAGAAAAAACGGACTGAACAGAGACTGGAAGGATTTCTTTCCCCGCCTGGCCCCGCTAAGACATCTCCAAGAGAAAAAAATATCTCCGTTTTGAATGTCTGGGGTCGCCAGAAATTTGTGATGTTAAAATGGGATCACGGGCCAAAAAAGGTTGGGAACCACTGGTCCAACACATCATCTACATTTATAGACATTAAAACATCTCCTGTTTTATCTTCAGCTTGAGATTCTAACCAACCTGGCCAATGAAGCCAACATCTCCACTATTCTGAGGGAATTTCAGGTCTGTGGTTTTTTTTGTTTGTTTTGTTTTGTTTTTCTGATTACCATTTACACATTTCCTTGCTAAACTGACCTTCCTACTCTAACTTTTGCTTCTACTTATACATTATCTCATCTGTTTTAGACCTATGTGAAGAGCCAGGACAAGGCATTTGCAGCAGCCACCATTCAGGCCATTGGCAGGTGTGCCACCAACATCTCTGAGGTGACAGACACCTGTCTGAACGGTCTGGTGCTTCTGCTTTCCAACAGAGACGGTAAAAAGCTTCAAGAGTGTAGATACTGTAGCTACTGTCGTCTTATTTCACGCTTAATCCCTACTTTGTAATAAGTCACAGTCCTGTGAGAAGTCGTTGCCTTGTCTTCACAGAAACTGTGGTAGCTGAGAGTGTGGTGGTGATAAAGAAGTTGCTTCAGACCCAGCCAACGCAGCACAGCGAGATCATCAAACACATGGCCAAGCTCTTTGACAACATCACTGTATGTTCATCCTGTTCTATTCTTACATTCACACACAGCTTTTATTCAACCACCATGGTAGTAAATACAGTGCTTAGCAAATGTATTCTTCCAGCTCCACCCAGTATAAGGTGTTTTCCACTGCAGCCGTAATTTAACAGCGTTTACCAAAATATCTTTTTATGTTTCTATAATGGTTAATCCACCAGTGTATGCAAGGTCTTATCATCAAAACAATATCCTTAATGCTAAAATAGAACTGTTGTTGCTATCCATACATTTTCAAGTTTGTTTTCAAAAATGCAAAGGGAAATGCAGCAGCACATTACAATGTTTTTATGAAGTTGTACAATTCCAGTTATTCTCTTTCATTCCTGTGTAAAACTACATAAAAACAATGGCAGCAAGAATGCAAACTGTTATCTGCACCAAAGGTGGACA
>JAQQZY010000005.1:36191311-36203617 GCA_030068375.1 Ostorhinchus rueppellii
GATCGCCCGGGAATCGAACCCGGGTCCTTCTTGCTGTGAGGCACGTGTGCTAACCACTGCACCACCGTGTCGCCCAGAACCAAATTATATACTATATTTTTCTTACAACATGGGATATTTTTAAGGTGTTTTCTGATTTTATTTAGTTTATTTATTTATTTTTTGGATAATCAGGAAATCCAAAATACTTGATTATATTATGTAATAGCATGTATATACTACTTACATGCTGCTGCATAATTCTCTATATTCAGCGTAGTAGTGCATCCTGATAGACACGCATTTGGATGCTTATTAAAGCCCAAAGTTAAATAAATAAAGTTACTAAAAGTAATGCATGCATTCATACAAAACCTACAAAAGGCAATAGATGTCAGTGTAACCAGAATAGAATATGTTATTATGGCAAACAAAATGATGCTGAAACTGATGCTTGAGGTTTCTTCCATTCAACCATATTGACACCATGCTCACTGAGGGAATTCTTCTCCAGATACATGTAGTGAGAGCTCAGAAATCACTCTCTGTCCTGTGGGAAATCTCTTTGCTTTCCTGACATTAGCTTTACTTTCTCCATGCGTCTCATTCGCCCCCTCTACAGCCTTTGCCAGCCCTTTCTTACCTGTTATGCTCATCACAGTATTTTTTGCCCTCCCTCCTCTTTTCTGCACTATGAAATTCTCATTTCATACAGTTTGTCATTTGGCCATGGCCTATGAATTATGCATCTTGTCTCTCTCTCTCTCTCTCTCTCTCTCTCTCTCTCTCTCTCTCTCTCTCTCTCTCTCTCTCTCTCTCTCTCTCTCTCTCGCTTGCTCTTTCAGACCTCCATTTACTAACAAGGGTTCCGTCTCTATTACCACCACCAAGCCTACCAAGCATCAATCAGAGAAGATCTGATAAGATACGGCCTCTAACTTTATTTCGTTTGTTTTCACTCTCACTCACTCCCTGCTCCTGTTTTTTTTTTTTCCTTCCTGTCTGCTCAGACTAGAGTATGCAGAGTGGAATTTTATGGTTCTTTATGGGACGTGAATGGAGCGTTGGTTGGTTAGGAGGGTGTGGAGAAAGGGTGATAAAAGACCTCGTCTGTTTAAATGCATTTTTATTATTGCCTGTTGTGGTGCCAGCTAGAGGCATGTGTTGTAATTCCCACAAGTCAACACCTGACAAGCCTGCCTCAATCGTACGTGGTGGCTTGTATCAGTTGTGACGCGACACTGTGCATGACTGGTCATTGAAAAATCCAGACATGTTACAAATATATGCAGAGTACCTGTTTTGATGTGTGACTGTGTCGTGTCTTGAAAGACACTGTCGGTGAAATTGAAGCATTTCACCCACTGAATTGCACTTTTACACTTCCAGCGCATTGTTAGTATATTCATTTTCCCTTTTGTCTTCTCTCATGTTGCTTTATTTTTTCTCTACAGGTGGAAGTGAAATCCAAAAAGGAAGTGTCTTTACTGGATCTAGATGACTGTGAGTTTTCACTAACTCATTTAATCATCTTAATCAATCAAATGTTATGTCTTAGGGTAAAACCTGTGTTATAACAGTGGTTCATATGTTTCAGACCAGTCTATAATATTGAACAAGTCGCTCTTTGATTAGTCTATTGCAATTTGGACAATTTCAAATAAAGAAAAATTACTAGTCTGGATTTGCTCATGACACAGTATTTCCAACACTAAGCCTGGTAACGCAAGATCTAGCTTGAAATAGGTATGAATGCAAAAGCTTTCTGATGAAATGAATGGATCTGTGCAGTTTGAAGCAATTGCATGGTCACTGAAATAATAAAAAAAAAGTTCTTAATTTTATCCTGCATTCATACTTCAGCATAGCTAAACAATAAAATGTAAACATCTATTTGAAGCTTGACGTATTATGGTCTAAGTCATATTCATTTCCTCCTGTTGTCCTCATATTCTATATACACCCATGTCCTCCGGGTCAAAATGACCCATCTTCATTAAATCCCCAACATAAGCAGCTTAATTGAATTTGAAACACCAAATCTTATTTTACTTGAAGAAACCACAAATCCACAAAGGGCCAGTATTGTTCCATTTGGGTCCGATCAAAGGCAGTGCAGTCTGTGAGAAGACCACCTGTCTGTGTTGGTCACGTCTGATACTGATTGATCTGAGATGGAACTAAAACATTCTCACATGTAACTAACTGTGACTGTGATTTCAACTCAATTTGACTGTTGGGTCATTTTGACCTGAAGACGATCTTTGTATCTTTTTTTTTTTTTTTTTTTGTACAGCTGACATGGAAATACGAATAAAGGCAACAATTCACTTTTTCTAATTTTGGGGTCAATCTAGGAAAAGTCCTCAAATTTCAAGTTGAAAAACTGTCATTTAGGAGAATTTCTTTTTGATTTTTAACACAGTTGCGGGTCATTTTGACCCGAGGACAACAGGAGGGTCAAGTGTAACTTTAAAAGTAGCTCTATTTGAAATTTGATAACCCCCGCCCTCCAGTGGTTGAATCCAAAAAGACAATGTGCACAAGAGCAACAAACCTGATCCCCCTCTTTTAACCCTTAAAGACACAGAACTATTTTTGTCGTGACTTCCAATTCAATTTTCTTCTTTTTACCTTTCCAAAGTGAACCATCATCATTTATTCTAATTTGATACCCTGAATTTTGGAATTTTCAGTGAAAGTCAGGTATTTTCTTGTAATTCATTTACTGATCACATGATGTGCATAGAGTAAATCAAAAGGTTATTAGAAAGTGAAGAAAAAGGTGACTTTTGCAGCAAAATATACAAGTATATCATTAACTGGATGTAAAAACAAAAATCTACAGCTTACAAACCTAAGTATATGAGAAAAATTGAAACTCCATTTTACCCAAATTATTTAAAGGTATTGATGGGATTAGTGGTACAAAAGTGATTAATCTGATGACATTAGTAGATGCTTTTGGTAGCTGGAAACTGTTTAAATCATTGGAGGATAAGATTTGACCAGTGTACACAGACTGAATGAACTAAAGGTAACAGAAACAGACAACACGAGGGTCAACTGGACTCGTCAAACAGAAACTAGAAATAATTGAAGATGCCACGTGCTACATTGTACTGGGGCTTTAATGTGTAACAGTGATCTTTTCTTTTTTTGCTTTTGTTGCTCAGTTTCCGCTCCACCCACAAATGCACCAAAGTTCTCGGTCCTCTCTCCGAGCCTGCTCTCTGACCTCGAAGGCCTGTCTCTGTCCAACATCTCCACCACCATGCCGGTCAGTATGCTCGTGTGTGCGTCTGCGTTAGAAACACACAGGGCGACATTTCCTCCATCAACTTCAGCTGAGTGTCAATTGTTCCTTTGTGTCTGACACTGACAGAACAGCAGAGCCGCATATGAGGTGGTGAAATGAGCCTCTCTCCCTTGTGGAACATTTCTGCTCCAGACACCAACTATTGACCTTTTCTGCCTTCTTATATTTATAGCCAGTCAGGACGCTACAACTGCTGTCCCTGTTTCCTGAATCTCTTATAGTCTGTCTTTCTCACCCTCGCTGTCTTTTGCTCTTCCACACCCTTGAACTCTATTTCTGTCTCATCTATAAGTCCACCCACTCTGTTTCTCTCTCTCTCTCATCTCTCTCCTCCTCTCTGTCACCTTCCATCTCTCTCTGTCAGATGTTGTGTCCCTTGTGTCTCCGTGTTGTGTATATCTGATGGTTGACCTTTCTTAGTGTGACGGCTCCTTTCTCTCCGCAGTTTGCGAGCGGCTCTGTGTATTTTGTATCTTGTCTTCCCCCTGGGAGGAAAATGTCCAGACCATTCTTTGTGCTGTTGCTGTGTCTATTTTGTGCGTCAGAGATATGCTGACAGTAAACGGCAGTCATGGTAGATGTGTTAAGATCAAAATATTTGTAATGTAAACCTATTTGCAGTCATTTTTACAGTCTTTTCAATATGGATTGATTCATCGTAATGTAAGTAGACAAAGAAAAACAAAGTACATTTTAGATTTAGAAATGTTTTAATAAACAAATAGATTTTTAAAATGTTTAAATAACTATTATAGATGATTTATATTATCCTAAAGGTGAATTAGTGTGACTTTGTTCAGGAGGATACAGTTTTGTCTAACATCTTGACATCTACTTGATTGATACAAAGTAAGTTATCCTGATTATTGAATGATTTCAATCTCTGGTGCATTGATCCCCCAGGGTGGATAGTAATTAATGATCCCACAGACATGTTGGCATGTTAATATTTGTGCCTCATACAGATACAGTATGCACAGCTATGACTCGGTGTCAGATTAGTTAATTCACTGTTTCTTCTAAATTAACTCCAAATTGCAACTTTATTGAAGAGGTCTTACCAATCTAAAACATAGAGTACACGCTCTATGGTCCCCTACAACAGTAAGTATATCTGTAGCACAAAAGTAAATCTATTCATTTGTCAAAAAGGACAAATGTGTTATATGCACTGTGAATAAAGGGATGTAATGTTCACTGTAAAAGAGAGAGAGAAAAAAAGATTAGAAGCGGCGCTGTTTATTGTAGTCATTTACCGACATTGACTGTTGGTTCTTTAGAAGTGGTGCATTTCTCAACTCAGTATTAACTTTGTATATTTCTAATTGTTTAGCTGTACATCTGAGCAGCTGTTTAATCCTCCTCTACATTGTCCCAGCTCTGGTTCCTACATGGCGAGTTACTCTATATTCTAAGTCTGCCCGTCAGACCTGCCTGCCTGTCAGTCAGTATGATTGACGGCTGCTCTCAGACCAGCATTTATGCTGCACGAGTCTTGTTAGTCTGTCTCTCCTCCTCAGGTGAAGGCCAGGGAGTAATAGAGAATAGAAATGCAGATTAGAACAGGGAACTTTTTGCACATCAACATCTGATTTAGAGTCAATTCTATGCATAAATACATGATGGGCATCGGGATTCATAGACAAGGGTAAATAACCTCACCTTTATTCACACATGCCCCTCCCCTTAGCTTTGGAGACGCACACACACGCTTACATATCAGCTCTCTCGCATATACTCACACACACACTCACACACACACACACACACACACACACACACGCACACACACACTGGCCCCAGTGTCATTTCTATTTCTCAGCAATCTGCCCACAGAGGCAGCGAGTCTGTCTCAGCTGAGCGCTCGGGCCCTTTTAGAGAATTACTGCATGGTTATCAAAGGCATTTAGATTAACCCTGGTCACTGTCTTTGACCCACCTCCTCTTCTGTCTCCTCCCCCTCTCCCCAGTTTCTGCATGCTACCGCTCTCTCTAATAACATTTTGACATTAGAATCTCTCACAAATGCCTCTTAAATCCCCCACACCACTCCCTCCTACCCTAAACCTCTTCCGACCGCTGTCCGTGTGTGCGGCGGGGTGGCTCCGGCTGATAACTTTTCATTCATAATTAGCAGTCAGCGAATGGGGCTGCGTTGGGGGGAAATTGAACTGTCAGCGGCCGGGCGCAGGGCGTTTGACCCCATCACACCCAGAGGGGGCCATCATAATTTGTTCATTTGGTGTCCATCAGGCGGGCGCCATCGTACCCCCTCCTCTCCCCTCATCTCCCTCCTCACCCTCCTGACCTCCCCGTAGTGGGCGCTCTGGGTTCACGTCTAATTATGAATCAGCAGGAGGACCCCGAGCGCCACGAATATAGCAGCCTCTGCCCTCCAAACCTCCCGCTGCCACTCAAACTGTGGAGATTGCCTCTTAAATAGGAATAAATGTCCTCGCGGAAATAGCCAGTCAGTGCATCAGCCTACGCAGATGCAAGGTACTTGGCAAATTTCTGTGTTGTAATACAGCTGTTGCTCAAATTCTGTCTGTGCATATATTTCTGTGTAGTTATTTAACCAAACCTTTACCCAGTCTGTCCACCTTTTCACCTGTAAATATTATTTGTGTTTGGAAAATTCAGCACTAAGTCACAACAACTGTGACATTATGATGTTTTCTTTGTCTGTTGCTGAACTGAGACTCGAACTTGTCTCAGCAGCACTTTGCAATGTAATTAATGTAAGTACAGTAAATAAATTGGATCTTTAATCCTGAATTTAGATTTTTGTAAATATAAATCTGCTGTCAGTTCTTTTTACAAACCTGAGCTTTGGAGCAATGACCACTGGATAATAAAAGATCGTCTTACTTTGATATTACAAGCCACTTTAGGCTTTGTGTCTCTGCCTGCACCTTTAGTGTTTTATTATGTCATAGATTAATGTTATGTATGTACAAAACAAATAAGGAAGTGAAATTTTAAAAAAAATATTGTGCAGCATATAAGACAATGGACTTCACTGCTGATGTGACATGATATTTAAGAATTCTCAAGCCTTGTTCAAAGAATTTAAGCAGTCCTTAAATTTCTATTTTTTAAAAATTTGTCTGTATTTGATACTGTTGAATTTCTAAGGATATTTTAGACTTGGGGCCAAGTGTTGGTAGTTATTAATGATGGTTACAAAGCTATATGAAGGACACTACTGTTGTTGAATATTAGTCTTCTATTATTGCTAATGTTCTTTAATGAAAAAAATTCAAAATTAATCATTTTAGAATAGCTAATTTACTGACAAATTGGCATAAATGAACTAACCTCTGTCTATATGCACTGGAGAGACTTCTTGTTACATTAAAGTAGTTTTAGATGGTGTAGTAACATTTACTTAATTCAATTTGCTGTCAAGGTCTTTCTGACGCCCCTCAATTAATTGTCATCTCCTGACTGAAAGGAACAATTAGGCCTTAAAGTCAAACACATGTCCCTTACTTTAATCTTCACAACTATTGTATAGTATAATGAAATCCTGTTGCTGATGTTGGAGACAGACAGTGTCTGAAAAACAGAAATGGATTTTCAATATATGCCCACACATCTCTGAGCTCGCCACACCACTTTCTTTTAAATTGGCCTTTTTATGCACACGGCACAAGGCTGCCCGCCTCTGGTTAGCCCTTTTGAATATGTCAGCGGGATTTTCAGGTCATTTGCCAGAGAGGATGCTGGGAGCGTAGCGTCCGGGCTCTGAAGGTGACTGGTGTCTGTGTCATCCATCACAGGAGCTTCCTTTAAGTTGATGCATAATAGAGCCTCTCAATCAACTTCCTCCCTTATTGTCACCTCCCTCGTTCCTGTCCAGGATGGAGAATGGGAGCCAAAGGGGAAAAAAAGCAGACTGCCAGAGAAGTCAAGGTTACATCCCTCTTCTTCTCTTATTTACACTTGAGGTGTTATGGGCTTATGCTGTGTAACAGCACAACAATGAATGAAAGGGTGAAGGGGTTGTGTGGGCACTCGTGTCAGGCTTTAACTGTCCACTGTGTCAAATTGGTGATAATAAGTAGTTTGAAGACCTGTCCTGTGTCTGTTCCTCCCTCCTGCCTGCTCAGGGTGAGGCGACAGACAGGACCTTGAAGTAGGATGTGTCTGTCAGGGAGGTAAATCTCTGTTGTGATGGGGTGGCAAACATTACGGCCAGCTTTATCGACATCGACTGCTCTGACACATCCAAAAGTGGCCCAATAAATTTGCAGGCTGGCGGTGGCGTGACGGGCAGTTGTGAGGGCACCGCAGCGTTACATCGTAGAAACAAATGTTTGTTTGACCTCTTTTACAGATGCTCCAGCAGCCCGGGCACAGGAGACGCTGCTAGGCCGTCAAGGGGATGAGCGGATAGTGCTGTTGACCGGGAGGAGGAGGAGGGGAGGGGGGCGTTATTTTTCTAGTCATGTGACCAGGCCTGGCTATTGCTTGAAAATGTTTATACTGCTGAAACAAACAAACTTTTTTTTTTTTTTTGCCGTATTAGTGGTGCTTTAATCTTTATGTTGTCTTTTGCACATGGTGTCTAATTTCTGCTGCCAGGGGTTTCTCAGTCCAAACAGAATTCAAATGTGGGGTCTTGGGTGGTTTTTTTGGAACATTTATTAGAACAAATTCCTTGACATACAGTTCAATCTCATACATAGAAAAAAATACAGAAAAGACAAGAATTGTTCACTACTTGTACACATACATGCAGAAAAAAAAAACAGAAGGGGAACAGAATTTGAAAAAAAAAAAAAAAAAAAGCATCTCTCCACAGGTCAGCAAGATATTTTCTTTACCAAATAGGAGACCATCTTTCAAGTGTCCATCTGGAGTTGCAGGCTTGCAGTGATATTTTCCATGCAATCTAGAGTTCTCAGTCTTTGGATCCACTGGTCCACAGTGGATGGATCAGGTTTAAGCCAGTTTATAGTAATGACTTTATGAGCAAGTAATATAAGAACTCTGAGCATGTATAGAGGTGTTTTGTTTTTTTTGTTTTTTTAACACCATTGCCAACGAAAACTGTTGTGATGAAAACAGAAATCATGTGTTAAAGATGTGCTCACATTCAATTGTGTTTTGGCATTAACATTAATAAAAGCGATATGACGGATATGGGATAGTTGAAGAAAATTAACATCTTCAATGTCTTTTACATTGAATGAAATGTGTTTCTCTGAATTTGAACAGCGTTGGAAAAATATAGTGCACATATACTGTAATTGCACAAGTCTATAAAAATATTTTAACAAAGTACTAGTGTTTTTAAATATTGTAATGGGGAAAATTTTACGAATTGTAATTTTAAACAACACCCATTTACTAAAAATAAGTACATTTTCCAAACAAACTCATTGATTACCATTAACGTGACTCTTAATGTGGCTCTAAACCTTTGTCCCTTGAAACAACTGAAACATGAAACCTGTAGCCTTTTCATGTCTTGCCACTATAATAGACTGATAGTAAGTGATTTCTGCTCAACAACCTCAGCCTCTAAAGTGAACACATTGAAACTCCTCTCCACAGCTTCTGTTGTGTGTCAAACCGATTCTTCATACTCACACATTGCACGATAAGTCAGGCTCCTCACCCAAGTCAGAACAGTCCATGTCCACGACCAACAGTAACAAAACAAAGTACACTCACACTCACACTGTGTGCTGTACAGTTGTGACAGTGTGTCTTATCGTATTGTTTGTCATACTCAATTAGCATAATTACTTCACTCACTCTCTTTAATGATGTCAGTCTGTTCTGTACAGTATCGGCTTTTATATTACTGTTAGATGCTTTTCTGTATAATTATTGTCACTTTTATGACATTGTAGAAAGTATTCTGTTACTTTGAGGTGTTAAATAGAAACTCGTTGGCTCGCTCAGCTCATTTGCACCAAGAGGCTCTGTCCCATCTGTCCCTGTTTTACCATTGTTTCCGTATATGCAGACCTACATGTGCTAAGTGTTTTAAAGGGTGTGAAAAGACTGTATTCACCTCATAATGTGTGCTGTCACTCAAGGAGACTTTTTCACTTTAAAGTGAAAAAAAACAGCCACGTTTTCGGAGTTTTATGCTGTTTTTAAACACTTTGTTTTGTTGACAAAGCTGTAACACAAGTGAATATTCCCAGATTTGACAGAATATCTAGCATATGGTTTGGCGTTGCATGGCTCTACCCACCTCATCTTTCTGACAGTAGCTGACACTTGCCACCGTCAAGTAATTCCACACCACTTCTACCTCTTTTTCTTCCATCTCTCCCTCCGAGGTAATGCACTTTCCTGCTTCTGAAAAAAGCCCTGTTAAAATGCTTCTGAATTGTAGGCTTAGCCCATGTAGGCGCTTGTGTTTCTATTCATTAGTTGTTTTTATTCAGCCTGGTTTGACCAAGCATCCAGCCCATTTCCATCTCACCAGGCTGATTGAGGACATTTCTTAAATGGCTCCTCTTTACCCCAGAGAGTTAATGAAGAGAGGAGTGGGGGTAGGGGGAGTGATCAGCCAAACCTCAGTCACACTCAGAAGCAGTGCATTCTGGACGCTGATTGGATACGGTGAATCGCATGAGTAGAAGTCACTCTAGTATTAATCTGTGCTCTTGTGTGGATGCATTTGTGCTGTAATGTCCAAGACGTCCCTCGCTGCTTTCAGTGTCTGGCCAATGTTCTGTGTACTGTGTTCCTCATTCTACTTCTACTTTCAGGATGTTGAATCATACAGCATTTAGGAGTTCATGAGGAGCATCATTAGGAGTTCACCCAAGCTCCGTCATTTAATTTATTTCTTTTTATTTCTTTGAATTTTTAAATATGGCATGGACAGTAAAAAATGTTGCACTCAAGAACCAAACAGAAGTTGAATTAATCCTTCCTGGTCTCTCTCTAAAATGTCCTTTCAGGTCACCACTCCATCATTCAGCCCTGTGAAAACCTATGAGCTGCTTCACCATATGTCAGGGAAAGGTCTGGCAGCGAAGTACCATTTCCCCAGGCAGCCCTGTTTGTACCAGCCCAGTATGGTGGCAGTGCAGGTCATACTGACCAACTGCTCCGACCACAGCCTGGAAGAGATCCATATAGGGGACCGAAGCCCTGCCAGCCTAAATATCCACTGCTTTAACACCATTGGTGAGTTTAATTAAAAAAACAAAAACAAAAAAAGACACACACTTTATTTCCTCTCAACACACTATGAAGTAAAACTGCTATCATCATAGAAAATGTCCCCCATACTGTTAATATTAAATGTTCTTATCATGTGTCTTTGCTACTAAGCTGTTCCACATCAGGGTTCTGGGACCATTTTATGTTACACCAGCAACTACTCGCTTATTACTGTACATATGTACATTCATAACACATTGAGTCTTTATTAGTCATTATAATGTCTTATTCTGAATTCATCTACTCGGTCATTATGTTTTCCTTCAGTGAAACTCCCATTCACTGCTTGTTGATAGCAACGTAGTTGTGCATGAACTATGACCTTGGTCTTCTTTGCTCAGTTATCAGCAGCAGTCACTACCATATTAAGTGATAATTCATAACAACTCCTTCAACTCAATAAAAACCAGTGATTAAGAGGTGACTGAGTGAAAACTGTTAGTTAACCTAATAGTTGTAGAATATGAGTATGAATGATTAGAACGATTAATCTGTTACCTTCATGTAAAGTGTTGCTTAATATCATATCAATGCATTTTGTGATGCAATAAAATGTTCAGAAACATGATCACTAGGTCTATAATCTTACCTTACTTATTAATTTGTAATGTATAATGAATGTAAATACAGACAGATTAGAAACTGAAAGCAACAAAAATCCTCAAAGGGTTTCATAAGCATCTCCAGTATTGAGTTTGTACTTGCACATTTGCGCAGTCTGTATTGTCAGTAGTAGAATGGCGTCATTCCTTCTAATTTTTGCAATATTTGATGTTACCTCTGGTCATTCCAGACTTTGAAATGTGTATCTATACAAGTGTTTTGCCAGACAAATATTATATGATCACTATGTCATCAAAAACCTATAAGCCTGTTTGCTATTATTTCAGCAAATAGCCCATTCCCCAACCCTGAATACTGCCGATATGACTTCAGTTAATCCCTGTTCATTAGTATTGATCGGAACAAGCACACACAGTATCTCCATTTTTCTTGTCATTCTTTTGTATGTTTGCCTCACTCCATACAAGGTTGAGAATAGTAGTCCCTCAAGATTTTCTTTTTCATGCACACACAAGTGGTGTGTGGTGGAGCACATTAAAACTGTCAATTGTGGGGGATTGATTGGGCATTGAAGGAACTCAAGCAGCCAAACAGTGGGTAATTTGGATCGATTGAGCCTGGCTGCTGTGAGCAGGTGGCTACAGCTGGTTTGGAGAAGTTTCAGAGGATGAATACAGACAGAGCTTTATGTAGTGCCGTTTGTGTATGTTAGATAATTGATAAAACATTAAATGGTGGGTCTGGAGTGGGTTTAGTGCAAAATAAAATATTGTTTGTTGCCGCTTGTCTTTTAGTAAACAATTGTTAAAGTAAGTATTTGACAGTTTAAAATGATTAATAGTTTAATCATTGCCTAGATTCACTAACATTGTTCCTAAATCCATTGGCCTTTTGTGTTGGTAACTATTTGAAGCATTACTGCTTCATGTAGTGGATTCACCATTTCACCAAAACAGTAATGGAAAAGTGGGTTTTATCTAAATGAATAGGATATTGTTACACTGGTCTACAAGTAAAATGCTTCCAGAATAAAAATAGTTCAACTTTACCAAATTTGAGTCATAAACAAAGAAAAATCCAGTCCAAAGTGCTAGTTGGTTGTAGTTTCTCAGATACAGTCTTAGGCCAAAATGTGAAATTCTGACAATTAATGAGAGAATGGGTTTAATTTCAAAGGAAAGTTTGTCTCAGAGTCACCAGATCTACCTCTAAACAGTGTCTCCACATTACAATACATTCACTTT
>JAQQZY010000005.1:36232659-36248484 GCA_030068375.1 Ostorhinchus rueppellii
TCTCTCTCTCTCTCTCTCTCTCTCTCTCTCTCTCTCTCTCTCTCTCTCTCTCTCTCTCTCTCTCTCTCTCAGGTACTTTGATTATTGAATTTCCATGTTCAATAAAGCCTGCGTTTGGTGAGCCATACAAAGTTTGATTTGTATCCCCACTGGCGAGCATGCATGATTAGCACTTTTCTCTGGAAGCTAATATGCTTGAGGTTGTTTTCCCCACGCACCCAGCATTAAATCATCTTCCAGTGTGTTTTGCAATCCTCTTTGTTCTGCTCTGTAGGTTCCTTCATTCTGCAGGTGCCCCGGTCCCACTATGAGGCATTTAAGGCTCCCTGTAAAACCCAAGTCTGCGTCGAACTGCAAGCTTGACATTTTTCCCCCTGTTCTTTTCTTTTTGCCACTTTTAACATTTTTCCTCTCAAGTCCACACCAGCTATTTGTCTCACTAGTCACAAGTGTTAATGTTAGATTACATGATTGATGTTTCATCATTTTAACCATTATCGCTCATGGTAAGGAATGTTAAAAAAAAAAAAAAAAAGAAACGAAGAGAAAGAAAGAAACGCGCTCCAATTCTCACACTGAAGATTTTTAAGGGTAGGAAGAAGAAGGAGGAAAAAAATCTCATGCACCGTGGTTATTAGTTTGGGCAATTTATTTTGTGTATGTCAGAAAACAAGAAGACCAGAAAAAAGAATATATAGGCTTTCTTTTCCATTACCAAACATTACAACCCTATTTCCATCACTGCGCCGTTAAGTAATTTGCGGGGAAAAAAGCCAACAGAGTCTGGCGGCATTCTCGGTGCGTGTGTTTAAACCCATTACTTTGCCTTTTAATCAAACGGCGCGCTGGTGTCAAAACGCACTATTTTCTCCATGCATCTCCCCCTCCCTGGTTCCAGTTCACCGGGTGACCTTGAAAATGTTTGCTCTCCTAAACGTCTCCCTCTCCCTCCCTGTGTTGCCTTCTGGGCTCCCAACCTCTCATCCATTTCAGCTGATCCTGGTGGGGGGAGAAAAAAAAGTGCCTCAGTCGGACCAGGACGGGCCCAGTCATCACTGTAAAGCTGCTGATCATGATAAGAGTCATAAAAACGTGCTCAGATGACCTCCAGTTCATCAAACAAGCACTAACATTCCCAAAACGACGCACAGTCATGTTTTCTCCTTAAATGATGAATAGCACTAATTTCCAGCATTTAGACACGTACCGGCTCAAAATGACTTGGGTTTGTCCTCAATCAGCACTACTAATACGAGGGAATGATAGCAGACCTTTAATGTTGCGTTCACTGGCATGATAAAGGCTCGGCTATAACAGAGCGTTGTTTTTCAAATTCTGATTAGACTAAAGTATTAAATTAATACGTGTAATTGTTTTACTGTCATCGCACCAGCCTCAGGTAATGCACTATTGCTTCAATTACACTGCTGATCAATTGGTTTAACCTGCGGGTGCAAAGGTTTGGGGGAAGCGCATGGTCTGCACGTGAGACAGGATGTGAGATAGTAAAAGTACTCGCGCGTTTGGAACGGGAGCGTGCGTACAGGCGCGTGTGAGGGCGCGAGAGGAAGAGGAAAAAGAGGAAGAGGAGGAGGCGGAGGGGTGCTGTGGTGAGGTGGGGGCGTATGTGAGTGTGAATGTAACAACATTGGGCCGTATGATTTATCGCAATGGGAACGCAGCTCCAGTTTTTTGGGCCTGGCCTGTCCTAACGCATTTCGCTCCAGCCATCAGCTATGATTAAACACCTGCTGTTGCGGGGGAACAAAGCGCACTAATCCAATATGTATTTCTGACATCTTAAATATCACCCAATCCCCTGACATCACGGGCTGCTTTTTCCGCGGGATGGAATTCTAAAACATATTTTTCTAATTTATGGACGGACTATAAATCAAAATTAAGCCCGCGGACAACGAAATATACATCAGTGGGGGAAAAAAAGACGATGAAGGAGGCTCTTACAGCCACATGCTCACACACAACACTGAAGCATAATGCCACTGCCTGCTCACACACCCCTCTCCTGACAAATTCTTTGATGTTCCCCATAGTTTCTCCTCGCAAAATGCTGCCTTTTATTTTATAATTTCCAATTTAATTTTGGTCCACCAGAACAGAATAAAAGCCTAACTGCAGCTGTTTGCGTTATAACAGCCTTCTCGGCTGTTAAAAACCCTCAAATGTTCATTTGGCCTCACAAATCGAATCAGCACCAGTGATAAGTCGCTCATTCTCGCCTTTTTAAACGTGCTCTCAGTCGATTAGACACAATTTAAGAGCTAAACTGGACAGGGACCTGTGGGGGTCTTCCTAGATTGGTCTGCAATTTACATCCCTTTCTTTAGCCTTTACGCAGTAATTTCAGTAGAGCTGTTACATCAATAGTGGATTCTTCCACAGCTCTGTTGCACTGGTTGTCACAATAAAATGGGCATTTTGGTTTTCATTGTGCTGTAATGACAATTCCAAAAACAACAACAACAGTAATATCAGGGGCTTCTTGTGGTGTCCACTGTCACCTCTACATGGCAGGTTTCCTTCTTTTATTACATCCTGGTTGTGAACTGTCTTTGTATCGCAAAAGTTAACATTCCAGCATAGTCCAACATTTACAAAGAAACAACTTTTCCTTATTTCTTTAAAGTTGCTGCAGTGTTTTAGAATTTGCTGCTGAATCTGCCCCGCGTCAACCCCCACCCCGAGGCCACTGTCCCCCCCTGAGGTGACGCTCATTGTATGTGACTCCTCAATTTCGCTGCTTCCCTGCATTTACAGCACATTTCTGCCGCTGTATTACCGCGCTATGAACTATTTGGACAACTGGTGTTTGCAGCAGGTAATGGATTGTTTTTTTCTCATCCCTAGTCTGGACCCTGCGGCTGCATGGCGCACAGAAAAACCATGTGTACCAAAGAAACCCCCTACTCCATATAGGATCAAACATTATTCTATTTGTTGATTTTCTCGCTGTAGGAATTCACGGCCTTTGTACTGTCCTAAGTGGGACTGTGTAAACATTAGTCTCACTGCAGTGTTGATTCTATCAAAACAATGACCCATTACAGGATAACGGAAAAACTAACCCAGATAATTGTTTATAGTGGCCTTAATTAATGCGTTAATGACTGCATTTCATGCCTCCTAATGAAAATAAAGTACATTTTCAAGCATATAAAGTTTGTGGCCAATAGGGCGGGTAATTGTCATAATGTGCTTTTATTGATATTTATGTAAATAAACGAGTTTCTTTAATCAAACTGTTTGAATCAGGTGAAAATGTTTGGTTTCATTAGAATATGCGTGCGGAGAATCGATGCGGCATTCATTTCAGCACCATGGACAGCGCACTTAACGCTGAGGACGTATCGGCCAATTTGCATCTAAAACGACTCTGTCAAACACGTTTTGGTAACACGTTTATGAATGTTATTCAGCTATTAGTGCCGTGGATAAAGAGTGATATTAAGGTGCATTATTTTCGCCCCCGTGGCTGAATATTCTCGCCGTCTGTTAAACTGTTGATAAGTACTCTGTAAGTGGCCCAATGTTAGGGACTGTAACACAGACAAACAGGTTAGTGTCAACACAAGACACTGACATACCTTAAGAAAAAATACGATGCAACACAGAGAAGAAAACACAACCCACGATCTGTTTTCTCCTCCTAAAAAAGCTGCAGAAACAGGTGGCATTAATTAAGAGAAGAGTGAAAAATGCACACGCTCTTCTCCATTCAGCGACTTTTATGTCAGACAGCACAATTTAATGGCGACGTCGATGTTCGCAAAAATGAATGCTTGCTTTAACTATCATTTTCATCTCCCTGACAAATTGGTTTCTTTTGCCTAACATGCTTCCATGGCTGCTATTTACACCTGACGGGAAGCAAGGCACTGTTTTTCATTTTCCCCACCATGGCCTCCATCATCAGCCTTTCTTCTTCATAAACTTCCTAATACTGAATTACTGAAGGCCCTCTCCACGGTCTCTACTCATATTTACCAAGCAGATTGTATCTTTAAAATAACATAGACGACAGTATGTGACCAAACTCATAAATATCATCAGTTCAGGTACATGTTAATTTCATAGAACTATTACTTACAAGTGACTCTAAGTACATTTACCCAAGTGCTTTAATCAAATGTAATTACTTTAGATTTAATAATAGTCCTCCTTTATTATAAGATTTTACTCACAATGTGTTAGCACCTCTATTATCCATGGATGTATTGTATGATAATAAGATGAAAGCCTTTCTCCAGTTTTAGTACAATGGTAAACCATCTAGGTCAAAGTTATGAAATAGAAGTTTCATACACTGCATTACGCTTCTATTTCACCATATTTTTAAAAAGTCTGTACTCTACCACACCATGACAACCCAACATAAACTGCATATTTGATACAGTCACATAAAACATTAGCATTAACAAAACAGGCCAAATAAAAAGAATCTGATTGAATAGCTTTATTATAGGAGATCAGAATATAAACAAGTTTTCTTTCAATGCATGATGCTGTGAAACAATAAGGTACAATTCATGGCTGTAAACAGTAATAAATAGCATCTGAGTAACACACTGCAGTGCAAACAGCATGTGTGTGTGGGTAAATAGGGGCTTAAATAACACTCAGTATTGCCTACACATTTATGGCACAGATTTAATGGTCAAATATTATTTAAAAAAAAAAAAATATATAGCACCCTGACTGGAACCTTAATGAAATTATTCATTGTATTATTAATAGTTTTCCAGCATACTGTACTGTGGATGTAGAGTACAATGAATGTTTGTTACCGTGTAAATAGTATTATTTTCTATATTTTATGGAAAATTTGAGAAATGGCAACATCCAAACATGTTAAAAATCAACAGACTATGGTGTTATTATGTAACTGCTCACATATACATGAATCTGTGTGCAAGAGAAATGAGAAGTGTACAGGGAGATGATTTTTCATTTTGTGTTTCGCTTCAGCTGAATCAGAATCAGAATCAGAATCAGATTTATTGCCAAGTAATTTTTTACGTTACAAGGAATTTGCTTTGGTTCTGTTGGTGCAAAACAGTCAGAGGTAGATAAGAGAGATATTTATATTTATATACATATATACATTAAAATTATGTGCTGAAGCTGAGGCTGAGGATTTTTAAGTGAAGCTCTGCCCCTTCTACAGAGGATCCAATCAATCTGCCAGCTATTAAGTTTGTTAATTGATAATGCATACTAATTAGGCTGTGCGCAGTTACTTTGGAGACTCTGAGGAGGTAATTGTAGGCACAAGTCCAAATGGAGTTTAAAACAGTCTGTGCCAGGTAAAAATTCATTAAGCGGATAGATTGGAGAGGACGAGGAGAGGGAGGAGGTGCGGAGCAGAACAGGTGGAGGGGAGGGAGGATGGGGGTCAATGCTAATGCCAGTCTATGGAGAAATTTCCAACTGTGATCCAATCATTGTTTCTGCACCGCACAGCTCTCCACTTTTCGTTGTTTCTCTGTAAACTTCTCCATTCAGCTGGAGTTGAGTTTCTGATCTGCTTGAGTGATACTAATACAATCTTTTCAAGCAATCAGGCTGTTTTTGAAACTCACATATGGCTGTAGTTTTCTACCACACTCTCTTCCTCCTCTGCTGCCTCCTCCTCTTTGTTGCTCTGAGGCGAAGTGATTGACATGCATTTAACATAATGAGACTTATCTCCAGGATGTGTGTGTGACGGCTGTGAATCAAAAGCCCTGCTGTTAATTGAGATGGTTGTGGTGTGTTTACTGTCCCCTTTCGGTGTCAGCCTGACGACCCTTTGAACTGTCTGTCAGTCTACCCAACAAATGAATGTGTCCTTCACTGTGAGAGGCATGCCTGGGGATCATGTCAAAAGCATGTTTTACAGCTCGCCTCAGTGTCTTTGTCACTGAGACAGAGACAGAGTGACAGAGATACACTGTGCATGAAACGCAGCAGTGGAGTTTAGTTTAGGGAGTGTATCCAGATCCCTTCAGGAGTTTTCACATCATATGCATATATTCTAGTGTGCAGCAGACAAGTACAGTGTTTGCCTGACTTTTCCAGTCAGACAGTTGTCTTTGTGTTCCCATTTTGCTGTTTTTTGTAGCTGACAAACTGAATTAGCTATCCTTTTGCTGTAATATGAAAAAGCAGGACAATTTTTGCCATCTCAAACTCAATGAAGAGAGACTGTAAGCTCTACAAATTGCTTTGATGTTCTGTCGTTGTCACATTATTTATCTAGCAATATCCTCCATTCTAAATATCACCGGCCCGTTTGTTAGATTAATAATAATTTATAGTCGGAGATTTCACTTGCAATGTGAGCTTATCCTTCACTTTCTCTTTTCCCTCCATGGTCACTTGTTAAATAATCTCTCTCTTTCTCTCTCAGTCTCATTCTCTGTCTCTCAGTTTTGTTTGTTTCCCACCCGCCTCATGGGACAGCCAGAGACAGACAGCCTTGCCAGATTCATTTTCTGATCAAAGCTGTTTGATTTGGTCAATTTTGCCACATTGGAGACGTTCTCTATTACTGAGATAAATAGCCTCGGGCTAACTGTCAACGAAAACTTGTAAGCTAATAAATTATTCCAATTTCTTCCAGCTGGATTTCTCTTGGGAGTCAGCCTCTAGGAAATACACTTTTTGATTAGTAAATTTCTGCCTGTGTGTGTGTCTGTTTGGGCTTGCGAGTGTGCGCCTGTGTGTATGTCTGGACATTCGGATGTGTCGTTTTTGATTAGCGGGCAGGCTGTTGGAGTGGAAGGCGGCAGAGGGGGCTGTCAGTAGAAGGAGGCCTCTAATGCATTATGCATTGACAAGGCTTGGATCCTGCCACCTTCACTGGCACGCCTGGGAGAGGAGGCTGAGTCGGACTCACCTGAGGGGCCTGCGGTCTGCTTTCCCCTTCCCTGCTCCTCAGTCCTCGTCTGCACTCCTGGGAGAGGAAACTTTGACAGAAGCCGGCCCCCACCGTCTCACTCACCACTCCCCTTGGACAACCCCCAGGTGTGTGCTCGCTCGCTCTCCCTCTCTCCCTTTTAGCCTCTGACTGACACACACAAACATGCACATTCAAGACAAATACACACCCAGACTTTCTTTTTCACACTTGGCCTGGAAATGGGCCGATGGGCAGAGAAAGTGTGTCATCAGCAGAAACGGACAGAGTGAGAGGACATGACTGATAGGCTGGAGGGGAAAATTGATCGGCTCCACGTCTCCCAGCCAGGCGGTCTGTCCTCTTTCCATCGTTCCATCCCTCCTAAACACCCCCCGCCACTCCCCCTCCTCCTCCTCTGGCCTGTCTCTCCGCTCAACTAGCCCTGGTGACTCAATAAGGCTCAGCATGCTCCACATCTCTAGCCTTGCTCGGCTGGGTTTAGGCCAGAGCAGATAAATAGGTGTGTGTACGAGCACCAAAGCCACACACACCATTCATCAATCTACCAAAACTGTCCCTAGATGATTACCTTTTCCAAGCTCCCCAAAACCAGGGGGAGGGAGATAGGAGAGGGAGATGGTAAATGAAACTTTTGAGGGGTCAGTGGTTTTGTACTTTGGCTATTCATCTTCTCTCTCACCTCGCAGGGCTGCAGAACGGCAGGAGTGCTGCTGGGTAATTACCTCTCAGCGTGCCGCACTGCTTCATTATGTCCTGCAACTCCAATCCACTGAAACATTTGTAATTTAGTCTGGGAAGCTTCACACAGGCCATGCTGAGAGGAAGATGGTTGTGTGTATATGCTAGTGACTGTGCACAGGTGTGTGTATGTGGCTGTGTGTTTTTGTGTGTCGCTTCCTGTGTGTCTCCGAGGGTAATACGTGTATGCATATTACTCCTCGGGATCATTTCTATCTCTACAAAGCCCCGTTTAGGAAATGAATTGAAATTTAATTCATCAGTTGCTGGAATTTCCTATTATTTTCAATGAGTATTGTTTTTCAAATCAGGAAGTGGATTTGGATTTACTGACCCCAGCTGAATGCAGTGTTCAGAAATGTACTTGCTCGCCGGCGTTTTGACATGCCACTGTCACCCACTGTCCATGGTCGACTTCATCAGGACACTAAAAAGCGTGGAAATGGAAGGGAACTGGAATAACTGTCGCCCAAGTTTCATCCATGTCTTTGGTGACATAACCTTTATCTAATCCTCCCCCTCTGTGTCATTCTGTCAGTCGGTGACGTCACGGTCAGCCAGAGGGGAATGACAGGCAGACACGCTCTTGTGACAGCAGAGACCACTTTGTCCAGGCTCAGACCTGCCCCTCAGATCTGGACTCAGATGGATGAGCAGGCCTTTGTTTTGACAGAACCCGTGGGACCAGGGTTACAGTCTAACGAAATATGGTTTTTGCTCTCCCAATGACAGATTCAAAAGACTTTATTTTTCTATTTTCTTTATCTAGTTTTTACTTCACCTCTTTCTTCAGTTCCAAATAGCACTGTATGCACATATGGTCAAGAACTTTGTGTAAAAAAACAAACAAAAAAAAAACCACAACCATAAACTCATGCAACATCCACATCCAATAGTACATCCTTACATATGCACATGTATAGCTTTAAGAAAAATGCTTAAACATAACACTAGCAAGGTTGAGAATGTTGATAATTATTACAGTAATTATCAAATCACATTTTTTTAGGTTAAATGAGTTAAAGAATCCAAAGAGTTATTCATATTTTAAATTATTTATATAAAAAAAGACTTGAGATTAAAACAACAAAAAGACAAAGGTTAAAGATGATGTGAAAGATATAAAAATATGAACTACATAACAAGAAAACCACAACAAATAAATTATTAAATGCGTAATATGACAAAAACACTCCTCTGGTCTCTGATTTCATGACTTAATGCTTATTTTTAACCATCAAATTTGACATGAATTGAACCTTTATAAAGAAAATGATTAAGTTCTTGTTCAACAACATGGAAACAAAGTTTAAAAAAAATAAATACTTGTAGATTTAACTCTTCTTTAATGTCAGAACAGAAACACAAACTCAGAAGTCCTCAGCTCTAGAGGAAGAGCATTTTAAAAACAAACAACAAAAAATCAAAGCATGCATGATGATGTAAATAAATCTAACTCAAAAGACAAAAATGTAAATAACAATAATAATTATCTTGATGTGTATGATAAATGAATGATAAATAAAGGTCATTAAGGTTTTATTGCTTAGGCCTGGATCCAAAACTCACTAATCAATCGGCTTGTTCAGTTTTTCACTAACATATCCATTTTCTCCAAATGCTTATTTGTTAGTTGTAACGAATCCCATGAAAATAGCTTATTCTGTCATGGAGGTCAGGCCCACGCCACATGCACTGGTTTAACCTGAAAAGTATGGGATCACATTTGTTATAAAACCATGTGAAAAATGAACTTCAAATGAACATACGTTGGTCTTGTCAGTTTATGGTAAAAGAACTCTGATTAATCATGATGACTCTGGGATGATTTTTAATACTTTTTAGAAAAATTAGCTACATAAAAAGTGAAAGATATCCTGCATCTGCATTATGTAACCCGCCTGAGAATGTTCACTTCCATGATTTTTTAAATTTCATTGTATAAATAATAATCCTTTTCATATCTTATTTATGTGGATGTGATACAAACAGTAAAACAGAAGAAACTTGTACAGAGAAAATTCATCTTCTAAAGCTGAAAATATCAGAAGATTTTACTAAACCAGCTCTAAATAGCCTTTCCTTAAAAAACAAAACAAAACAAAAAAAACCTACATTTCTAAACACTTCAGGCTCAGTCCTAATTATAATGAAAAAAAAAGACTTTTACATTTTAGAAACTTTGATACTTCTAATAAAACCATGTGACTTATTCTTGTATTTTCACATTGTAATCTTTCTAACAAATTAAATCAAACTAAATGTAAAATGACTGTAATTTGTATAGAAACTCAATAAAACACATCCATTTGTTTCACTTTAAATAAACGCATATAAAAACACATCTATTTACGAACAACACTGGCCTATGCTTATATGTTTGCTGTACATGAAGTGGACTTTTCTCTTTAATGCTCAGTCCCAGGATTCCTGCAGTTTAAAGTAGATTTCTTTCTTGCGTTGCCCTCGTCGTCATCTGAGAGCGCCTGATAATGAAGCAGCTCCCAAACAAGTCCCTGTTAGAGACTGTTGGCCTCTAATCCACTAATCAGAAAACTCATTTTTCCCTGCCCATGAACTCCCAGAAGCCCATGAGCACACATACACATTATGCTTGTTCACTTCCATGTTTACACACACACACACACACACACACACACACACACACACACACACACACACACACACACACACACACACACACACTACAGTGTTTCTGTAAGAGGCCTTTTACAGTAGGAAGAAGACCAGCCCTCCACTCTCTTCCTACTTCCCCCCATTCAGTGGAGAGGAGAGAGTGTAGGGAGGGCAGGAGCAGCCAGCTGGGTTGTAGGAGTAATAAAGAAGGAGAATCAATAGGGCATGCAATGGAGCCAAGGTGCTGCCATTCATCACGCCGCCTCCCTGACTCCCATCATTCATCATGCTCAATGAGGCAGCAAATAGGAAAATGACTATTTGTATCAAACACATCTGCACTCATCCACCAAGGTATTTTATTCCCATTAACTCTCAGAGTAAAATACGCACAGGGTTGTTGTTTTTTTCCCCTCCTTCCAGTGATTGTGTGTGTTTGAGTGTGCGTCATCTTTGTGTTGCATGTGTCTCTCTGTTTGTAAAGAATAGTGGTGAAAAATTTCTTGGGCAAAGAACATATTTATGGCAGGGCAGCTGTTTTTTTTTTAAGCCTTCTCGACTTTTTTTTTTTTTTTTTTTTTGCAGGCAAACATTTTTATAATGCTCCAAGTATCAACCACACCCACATCCCCACCCACCTCATCCCCCCTCCCCACCCAGGTCTCACACTCCCATCATCCTTTATGTGCTGTCATTGGTGGATTTTCATGGATGTCTTCATCCCGCAGCTCGGCTTTGAACACACATGCAGCCCGATTCTGTTTGCCTTTTGGGTTTACACTGCTGTAATAAATCTCCGTGTTTGACTCTTAGTGTGGGTTGTGTTATTCCAGCGTGGCATATTCATGCCTTTGCTCTATAAATTACCCATGCCAGGTAAGATGGAGGTGCAGCTCAGCAGCTAAAGGCTGGATGGGATGCAAATGTCGAGGACTATCATCATTATAGTGTAATACCCCATGAAATGGTGGGATCATTACAGTCTATGGCAGGATCATTATTGTCTATGAGCTTTATGAGGTTCTGGGGAATGGCAGAGAAGAGCGACTATAAGAGAAAATAGGCCCATGTGCACGTGCGTTCGCATGCACTCACACCTCCTTCAAGGCTTTGTGATCCAGCCTCTCAACCTTTACATTAAACTAGTGCTGTTTGTTTTGTGGCTGCTCCCGTGGTGGTAACCCCATCACATCATTATGGGCCTACAATTTTAATTGGATCTGCCAAATTCTAATTAATGTGGATGATCCTCAAAACAGTAAACATAAACAACCAGATTCTCATCAGGATGAAAGTAATGCAATCTGAGTTTTTTTTAAATATGAATAGAGAAAGCAGACACTGGGGAACAGTGATGCATCATATTTCAAATATTTCTGAAACCCTGAACCTTGTATAGTCCACATTATTTCATTTCACACACTGAACAAATGACAAACTGATCTGAATCTGCACTGTAACAGATGACGACCAAACAGGTGTTTTGATCCAGTGCATGATGGATTACTTTAAGATGTTGATAGATTTGATACTGAATACTTTTGTTTAATAAATTGGGATAAAAATAGTTGCATGCAGCTGATTTTTCCTCCAAGTGTTTATGCCCAATCAAACTTCAACTTTTTTGCAAGAGCACTGTGAATGTTCTGTTTACATCATAATCCTAAATATATATCTGAGAGCTGTCAAGTATTTAAAGCAAGTTTTTAATCACATTTAAAGTGTTAATATGGAATATACTCACGAAGAATAAGTTAAGGTTGTTTACATTTCTAACAAGACTCTATTGGAAAAACAAAACTTGATTTGGTTGGTACTTATTATCTTCCCACATGTTCTTCTGTCAACAAGGTGAAGGCGCACATTGTTACTGCCTCAGTGTTTGAGGAGAAAAAAACAAGAGGCTGAGACAGTGATAGAACATGATATCATACTATAACCTTCTGTAAAAGCAACTTAATTAATATTATTAAGGGTTTTAAAATATCTTCTCCCTTTAAAACCTAAATAGCTACAGTTTCCTGAGCCTTAAAGTTGTCAAAGTTTCTGATCAACACTTTAATATTCACAATAATAAACTTGAGCTTCAACCTTGTGTTTGTGCATGTGTTTGGAATGAAACAGATATAATAACTACCAATAGCACCCAGCCTCTGACATATGCTATCTTGCAGGACACATAAATTCAGCAGGTTCAGATTGGTTACAAACTCACCTGACTCTTGTACAAATTTCCTCCATTCCTTGTTTTGTTTAATCTATAAAAGATGACGAGTGTCACAGAGACAATATGATGAAATGTCCTATTTATTTCTGCAAATTAGAAGTATGTCTGATATTTCACCTTCTGTATACCATCTACCGGCTCATATTAAATCAGTCATTTTGGTTTGGGTAAAAGCAAATATTTTTTTATTAGACTGAATTTCCTCTATCATCAGAAAAAATGAAAAGGACGAAAATGGATGCAGGTGCATAAACTTATTCAAATGAGTCTTTTTCCAGTAAATCAAACTAGTTTTTTGTTTCTGTGTATGTCTCACCGGCCCCTAATGGTAAAATAAAGTTGTGTAAGAGCTCCACACCTCCCTCTTCCTTCTCCCTTTTTCCTTCCACATTTCCTCCATTTGGCTCAGTGCCTGTGCCCCACTTTCCACTGATCTCCTCAGGGAGCAGCCAGGAAAGTCACAGACTGCAGGAACAGACCTTTCAAATTCATAAAATTCATAGGATTTTTCACAAATGAATGAACACAATTTTCTACCATTTTCCTCATTATGCAAATATGCAAAATATCACATTTAGGCCAATTAGGGTTCCACACAGTCCCAAATTTAACCGTTTAGTCAGTAATTGCAGAAACTATCAAATAATTACCGCCGCTAATTGTGAATATTTGTGACAGATACAACAAATTCTCACACAAATTACATTTTATTCAAGGAGCCACTGAAAGCCACTGCAACTATTTTTTTGTGAAAAGTCTAATTTAACTTACATAATAAAGTGAATTGAGTGCTTGTTATCAAATTTGAACAATTCATAAGGCTGTAATGTGGAATGATGAAGTAAATTGGTCCGAGATCCACACAATATTTTACTGATCGTCTTCGCTGGCCTTTCTATTCATAGGAAAAATGTCTCCTGCTATTACTGTAGGTGTCACAAAGTCTGTGTGAGAGTGATAGAAGCTGATAAAAGGTGATGGACTCTCATCACCAAGTCTATATTCCCCACAGAAGCTGAAACTGATTTGAGAAACACCCCATTTTTCTGTTAGAAAGAGCCATTTATTAATAATAAAATAAAAGATATGTGTGACAAAGCCTTTCTTTTCTTTCTTTTTTCTTCTCTTTCCTATAATAAATGGGAGGGAGTGGTTGGTACTGCATCCAAGGAAGGTCATCTTTGGACACGGACATCTATTCTACCCCTATTACTAGACACAGGCATTAATAACTGTCTTGCTGGTGACCCGTTAGCAGATTATGGATGTCCCCCTCGGGCAGTGATTTGTTTAATCCGTGGAAATGGTCCTGGTGCTATGTAAACAAGCCAAGTGCGGAATGAAGCTAGCCACCCAAGCGTAGCGGGGAGGCCCTATTTGTCAGGGACCCTTCATAAAATACGAGGGACGGCGTTGGGAGATGTGATGTCTTCATTTTACACAGAGGGCAAAAAGGCTCAAAGACGACTCCAGTGGATTTAACCATGAGGGGAATTTGCAGGAATTGTAAGCTGCAGCAGAAAAATGGAGTTGTGCTCAGTCTGTGTGTTGCCTATAAGGGTTTCCTACCTGATTGCCTAGTTAGAATATTTTTAGATTACATCCACTTAAGTTAATTAGTTAACAATCACTGAGAAAATTGGAGTTTTTTTTTTTCTTTCTAATTTGTTTATTCTAATTAGTGACCAAAAAGAGTTGATTTTCCAGGCTAACTTTAGTCTTTTAGCCTTCTTTAAACATTTGAGGTAAAAATGGTACATATATTATGTGTGTGACATATTCAAGATGCTCAGGTTCACATGTTTACACAGCTCTGCCTCAAAGGTCATTTATGACATCTAAAAGAGGTGGAATCCTGGAACATTTAACCCTTTACATGTGCATATCAGAAGCATGACCACCGACATGCAAACTAGTGGACTTACATGATTCCTGTGGTTGTTTACGGGCTCGTACTACTAACATACACACATCCTCTTGACAAAAAAATCGCATAAACACACATGGCTGAAGCTTCGGACCCTCATGGAGAATGATTTTGAGAGTGAATAGAGATGAAGGAGGGGATATTAAGTCACTCTATATAACATCCAGGACACAATGCTGCAGTGATTGATGGGGGACAAAGTGAGAACAGCAGGAGGGGGGGAGGGAGGGGTCCTTGGAGACAGAAAGGGGGGTAAATATGGGAGAGGAACAGAGGGAAAAGACATTTCGGGAGGGACCAGGCGGAGTTTGGAGTCTATTTGTAGGCCTATGAGTAATCAGCTCCCCAACACACACACATACACACTCCACTCTGCTTCTCTCTCTCCTTCTCTCTGTCAGCCGTGTTTACTCACTGATTTTCTCAACAAGACAGCCATTGACACTGGATGGATGGGGCTAATCCGACACAGAGAGGAACAGCTCTGCTGGGGTTACAGGTCTGAGATAGAGCACCCCTCGACACACTCCCCTCACCTAATCTTCCGGCAAATATTTATCACTATCAATTTGGCCTGACGCTGTGACATTAAAATACCACGTATAGATAACCTCTTGCTGGAGAATCGATGGGATGGGGCATCCTGCTGCTCCTGTCCAGCCTCCGTCTACTTCGTGTAGCAGACCAGAGAAATCAGATGGAGAAGGTCACTTCAGTGGGACATCACACCTGATACCAAACGGGTCATCCATGCTGCTGCTGCTGCTGCTGCGGTGCCTAAACAAGCCTATATGCATTTTAATAGGGTTTTGTTCGAGGGTGGTGGGGTAAAAGGTGGTCTCCCAGCAGAGGGGGCACCAAGGAACCTCCTGGCATGCCAGCGAAAAACAGATGTATTTCTCTAAGGAAGACTTTTCTTTTAATGCGAACAAGTCCAACTGTCACTTAAATGTTAACAGTATGGGAAAAAAATTATAAAGACTTAATACACACTGATGGAATCATTTTGTTTTCAGACACAGTCCTATTTTTACTACTAATTACGTACATCACCTTTGACCAGGTACAGTGATTACATACTGAGTCCCAGTTACACTTTATCAAGAATAAATCACATTGTCACAATCATTTCATAAGAAGATATAAGAATATTTAATTCCACCTTTATGGGCAATAATGTATGAAAAGGTCTATAAATGTATTATTGTCTTTAGATGTAAGTCACAAGGGCGGCACGGTGGTGCAGTGGTTAGCACTCATGCCTCACAGCAAGAAGGTCCTGGGTTCAATTCCTGGGTGGGACCTTTCTGTGTGGAGTTTGCATGTTCTCCGGGTACTCCGGTTTCCTCCCACAATCCAAAGACATGCACTGAT
>JAQQZY010000005.1:36248584-36277879 GCA_030068375.1 Ostorhinchus rueppellii
ATCTATCTATCTATCTATCTATCTATCTATCTATCTATCTATCTATCTATCTATCTATCTATCTATCTATCTCTATCATTTTTTATTTGTTTTGTCTTTCAGTTTATAAGTTTTGATAAAAATGCAGTTTGAAGTTTTACATTTCCATAATGCAAGCTAAATTCATCATGTGTGATAAAAAAATTAAAGTAAATATCCCCAGAAATATTTTATTTTTTAACTTTTTTTTAAGTGAACAATATCGACAGTATTTTTTCTCTACATTAGTAAGTGCTCTGAATGAACTGAACCTATCCCAGTTAAGTCTAGCATCCTGTCTGTAACCTCACAGTGCTTCCAAAGGCTTTGTGCTAAAACTATACATATCACTTGACTACTGAGTCCAGCACTGAACGCGCGTTTTTGTGAAATAAGCCATTATGAAAAAAGAAAACACTGAAGCAGGTTTGCAAATAGAGCCACAAAATAGCCAATTACCCAGCACTTGTCTTTATCTTCATCCAAGTCAGAGATATTATTTCCCCAACTTTATTATAATTCAGTGGAAATCACATAAAGCTTCTAAAATAGGGACGCGCATATGAGTGTGTGTGCGCGCGTCCTCCCCACGCAGACCTGCACCGTGAGAGTACCAGCTGATTTACCCGCCTCCTCCTCCCTCCTCTTCCTCTCCGCTCTCGCTAATTGACCGAAGGCGTTCATACACACATTTCCCACTAATTTCACATTTGCTATTCCAGCAGTGGCCGAGGCACGTCTCGAGGAATACATCTCGCCCTCACAGTCGCAGAGTCCATCAACGACTCCAACCCCCCCGAAACAGTTATAAATTAGCTGTTTTGTTTGATAATCAACAATGTGCGATTCTGCCTTGTTCTTCCGTGCGCAAAACGGGTCCATTGGATGTACGCACACGCACATGCACGTACGCGCGCGCACACACACGTATACGCACAGAAGCTTTGACTTTTTCTGAGGGAGAAAATTACAAAAGTGAATTGATATCCAATTTTTAAGGATTACAACTACATCTCAGACACACACAAGCGCATACACGCACGCACGCGCACATATTGCTCTCTCATTATGTCACAGCCACACAGTCCATGCGCGCGCACGAACGCACGGAGAAGCACACAGGCGAGGCAACGCATTAGAAAACTCCAAAGTCATCCAGTTTGCTCTAATCATTACAATTAGTCGTGAATTATCACCGGACTCTGACAGACGTTCCTTGTAACTCTCTTTTATTTCCACCCCGCGCTAATCAGCGGCTCTCATTACAAACGCTGATTAAACTGCAAATTACCCAGCAGCGGCCCCGTCCGCGCCTACCACTGCTTCGCTCAATATCAATTAAGTCTAGCAGCCCGTCTGTAGTCTCACAGCGCTTCCAAATGCTTGATAGTGCCACTTATTAGTTTGGAAAACTCGGAAAATACCAATAATCAACGGCCATGAAGCTGCAGGGAGAGAGCTCAGGGTTTTCCCAGCACTCAGATGCAATCACATGAGCTTTGCCTGATATAGAATTTCTGTGCTGCAGCTCCTGTGCAGGGCCGGCTGTAGGCATGCAGCCAGTACACACACACATCCATACACACAGGAACCTGCGCCATTCATTACCCACGACTGGTGCGGGAGAGAAATATATATTAGACCAGATAATATCTTTGGCGATGGAGTAATATGTGGAAGTTATTACGTGAATTAATGCATGGCAAATCTCAAATCTAACATCATTAGATAGTTCTAGTGACAGAGAAAATTAACAAATCTCTGCCCTCTTACATTAACCTGTTTAGTCTTGGTAATGCAAATTAATCACAACTTATTATAATTATTTGGCATCGGAAGGCTTGTGCTGATCTATAAATCTAAGTTCTTCCCGAGCCCCAGAATCTATAGTGAAATATTAAGTTTGTAAATCTTCACACATACAGGTGTATTTTTGGCGTATAACGTTGTTTCACGTCCGTTCACTAAAAGGAATCAAGAAGGCCTATTCATTTTAAATACAACAAAACAACATCTCTTCATAAGTTGGAGCTTTATTTGCATTTCAGACCCTTTGTGATACTATAAAAATTTGCTGATTTTTTTTTCCAGTACAATATAAACTCATCACTAAATCACTTCAGCTCTCACCAAAGATACCTTTCAAACACAGACCTGTGTGAAAAGCACAAATGCATCATTGTTTTAAATAAATATGAAGTGAAATCAGTTTGCATTTTAAACGCCATAGCCTATTTGCACCTTACATATAAGTGACACATTTCAGACAGAGATGAAAAATACACTCAGTCATGTTAGCAGTAGCCTAATAATATTGGAAATTATGTGAAACAAGTGAATATTTGTTTGATATGCAATATGTTGATTTGTAATCCTTTATTTAACACAGAACATTTTCTACTTTGCCTGTTTCAAGAAAAACTTTAATTGCATGAGAAGAGGTGTAAATTTTCTTTCATTCAACCTTGACTTGACAGCTGCTCCAGTTAAACTGTTATGATCAGATGTGGCGAGCAATTAATACCTTTTATGTAGCATACTGTGTAGAATTAGTGTTATATTTTTGCCAAAAAAAGAGAAATGCAGACCTCAGTCTTTTACACTAAAGTTGATGCCATAATTTGCAGAAGTGTATTTGAGTAACATTAACTTTTAATGGTATTGTCAGGCGCAAAAGCAGATAGTGATGAAATATATATCTTGATACAAGCAGCCTTGAAGAGTAGTATGAAATTGATTCTTTTTCATAGATAACACAAATCAATATCAGATGCACAAAGATTCAAATGATATTGAATGTGCTGTTGTCTTACTTACACAGCTTTAGAAGCCATGTCAATTGATATACTGTGTAAATAAAGAAATGGGTTGAATGTATTGTGAGGCTTATAAAACCTGAACATGCACAGAGTATCAAATATTTCTTTGTATATACTGGTAGTTTGACATTTATTAAAACCAAATGTGAAAAGTATATTTAAAGAAAAAAAATAGATAAATGTATGGCAGAAGCTAGATCTATATTAACTCAAAAGACAGCATGTAGATCTAGCGACATCTAACTGGTTGCTGGCTGACAAAAAGACGTCTAAGATTCTCTTTCATTCTTTTTAGTTTTATTGTGTTTTCTGTGTATATAATTATGTTTTGCATTTAAATAAGAAACAAAAACAACTGGAGGTATGACTATGAACACCTTTATATACTCACTGAGATATGTTCATATGTTATGCCTCAAAAAGAGTGAAAGGATTCAGTTTTGTACTTTAGTGTCAAATCTGTTTCTGCTTTATTTAAGAGTTCCACATTGGTGAAGTGTTCATGTAGCCTATAGGTCAGGGGTCACCAACCCTGGCCCTTGAGGGCTACTATCCTGCATGTTTTAGATGTTTCCCTCTTTCAGCACACCTGACAGTCGTTATCAGGCTTCTGCAGAGCTTGATGATAGGCTCATCATTTGAATCAGATGTGTGGGAAGAGGGATACACTTAAAACATGCAGGATGGTAGCCCTCGAGGACCAGGGTTGGTGACCCCTGCTGTAGGGGATGGCTATCTGCCCTTTTATTTCAGATTAAGCAACAATAGACCTACTATTCCCCACTCCCCAGTGACCTGTATAGGCATGTGAATCCATTTTTTCTAATTAACTGTGATTCTAAAATATAAGATTGATTTGTGGAATGTGGAGAAGTCATCAGTGCTTTTTCATTTTAATGCTTCTTTTACAGTTTTTCTTTTATTTCATATGTGAATGAGACTTTAAATAGGCCTATGTCAGTATTTTTCTGTTTTAGACATAATAACCTTGCATCCATCCAATATAAATGTGAATAGAGAGCACACGGGTTGAATAAATCCTAGAAGTACCAGGCCTCAGAGCTGATTTTTCTGCTGGACTTGTCTGTCAGTCCTTCACCCAAACGCCAGACAATGATCCAGTCTCGCACATCGATTTATCTGTGATCGACTCGCCATCACTGACTTCCACTATCACACTGCGCACACAGAACCACTGGACGTTGCTATTAATATCTTTCATCCAGAGCCATGGCAGATCCAAGAATACGGCAAATCAAAATTAAAACGGGTATCGTAAAGAGGTAAGACTGCGTTTCATTCATTCGAGGATTAATTAGCCCATTTATCAAGATAATATCCCTGGCTAACATGAAGCTAAGGTGACAAGCTAACTAGCTTAGCCGCTCAGACCCGGCTGATCAGAATTAACGCGGTATCAGAGAGTATTTGACGCAGAGGTTTGACTTTAGTCCGGTGCTTCAGTCAGGCCTAGTAATTGCCGAAAAGAGCTTAGCGGTGCTGCTGTACCTTTCATTTTTAATTTCGACGAAGTACTACGAAGCGTCTCTCATGTGGTAATATAAACTAACAGAAGATTTAAGTAGAAGAGTTGGTCTTTGGTAGCTGATGTTTTTGTGATAACTAACTCATGATGTTTCATGTTAGCTGTTAGCTCCGAAGCTAATTCACTGTTTAGAACAAACATGCATCAAACATCAAGTCGCTATTGAACAATATGCTTATTTCATAGCTACCGAACTGTTCCTAATGTTATTAAAAACTCATAGTATAGTTAAGGCGATAGATTATTTGTATTGTGTTGTAGCTTTATGTGTAGACACTACATACATTTTAAAAAGGAGCTACATAACTGCACAGATGCAGTCTGCATTAATAGCGTCTCAACATTTCCATAATAGTAGCAGCTTTGTTTTTCTTTTGAGCTTGACAAGAAACACAGAAGAATACCCAGCATCCCTTTAAAGTTTGGCACATTGTTTTTAGCTTAAGGTGGCAATTACAAAATGGAAAAAAAAAAAAAAAAAAGCAAGAGTCAAAGAAGCTTTCATACATGCGTCAATGGAACCTGATTATGTCACAATACTTACATTTACTGATAAATGTGTTTAAAACGCAAATACTGATAGTATGTTCATCTCTACTTCCTCTTATAGTAGTCCTCAGTTCCTGTGATAATTTTAAAGTATATTATTTTCAGCTGTCTCAACGGTGCATCACAGAAACTCCGCTTTTATACACGGTACAGTTATACAACACTGTAGGGTTCAACCACCATAACAGAAGTTTAGACTAAAAGCTGCAAAGATATGTAACATACATTAGAGGATACTGTGTAGGAGGGAATATTGAATTGGCACAAGGTTAAATCACAAATTATAAGATGTTGAGTTTACTTTTGGAGAACTGGACAGTGATTAAATATATAATCAGTAATCATGCTGCATATTTTCTTGTAGATGACACTTTGTTTGTACTTGGATATGAGCGGTGATCAGGAGAATAAATTATTAACTGTCAAATAATTCATCTCTAATTGTCGTCCTGTTTATTTCTCATAACAGACAATGTTATTGACATTACCTGTTCATGTCTGGAAGTCCAAAGACACAAAGTAACATCTTTTTATTTAGTTGTCACCAATGACTTTCTTGTAAAATCAGCCAGGTACATCCATTTTACTGGTTGTTACATGTAGAAATGTAACATCTGTACCTACAGTTTACAATTTTCAGAGCATTCATATAGTCTGTAACAAACCATACAACTAAACGAGATGTTTCCTGCATGAAGAAGAATAAACATATGATTTTTGTGCTCCATAAACCTAGTCCATTATGTGAAAACATTACCAAGACTGTAGATTGTCTAGAAATGTTTGTCACTGCCAAAGAGGGAAGATGGTCTTTTTATGCTGCAAGACTAATAAATAGATAGCCCAAATCAATATCCTAGAAAATCCAGCATATGGGAAACACAGCTCACACATTACATTTTGACAAATCTGAGAGACTAGTGTTAGACCAAATATAGACCTTTTGATTTATAAATAGAAGTTCCCTCTAAATTTGTACAGTGGCCACATTTGTGATACCAAAATAGAAAATATAGTAGGTATTATGAGCTATGGTGAGATAATGGGCTCAGCATAGTAGTCAGTGTGACAGTCTGAGTGTATCTCTCGTCGATCAGGCACTCCCCTAATTCCCTCTGTCAATGGTGTTAGTGTAATGCAGTATCGATTGTGTTTTGATGAGGGTCAGATTACTAACAGGCTCCCTGAGGTGGTAATGATGGTGGCTGGATTTCCCATAGAGGATAATGTCACAGTGTGTCGAGTGTAGGAAAAACAGCAGCGTTTAAGTGCAGTAGTGTACTTTATCATCCAGGATTTAACTTCACCACTGGACTTGATGTTTGCAAAGTTGGGTATTTGGATGTAAGATGTGAGATATTACATCATGGCCCCTCCAGGTCAAAAATATTACCTCAACTTGGACCCTTAATCATGCAGTTGGAGTTAAATGTACAGACTGTCATTGCTTGCCGCCTCTTCATATTCCTGTGTCCCCCTCCTTGTCTCCTTCTCGCCTTGTTCACTCCCTCCTCCCTCACTATATTGGGGTTTAGAGGAAACCTGCCTGCTCTTTTAGCCGGGTCTATTTCCAGTGGCTTTCGCACATTCCAGTCAGTGCCTTTCTGCCCTAGCGAGGCGGATGCCCTTAATAAAATGACAACAGTAATTTGCCTTTGTCATTCCGGTCCCAGCACAGACTACATCGTGGCTCAAAAATACAGTGCTAGAGGAGGCGGCCGAATGTGTGTGTCGGCTGGTTCTAATTCCCTTTTTTTTTCTATTTTCCAGAGAGCTGCCTTTTCCATTAAGCCTGAGGTGGCAGGTCTATTTAAAACCAGCCGCGACCCCACCCCTTATTCACACAGCGCTCCAAGTCTGAGAGAAATAAGAAATTAACATCAGGACTGGAAGGGGAGGAATGGACATTTTGTTATTAGACTGTCCTTCAGTTTTATTCAAATTATTCCAGCCTTCCTTTCTCCATCTTTCTTTCTCCCTCTTTGCCACTGTGTTTTTTTGTTTTTTTTTTAATACTCTAAACAAGTGACATCACTCATTCTGCATCAAGCACAAGAGTGAAAAGCAGGAGCTGCTTTTGCATATGGTCCCTGTTTAAATAGCTTCTTGATGGAACTGAATTAGAACGAGTGGTAATTGATGTAAAATATGACAGAGTGCTGTTGGCTTCCATGGCTAAGCAAGGAGCGGTGCAACATGAAGGGAAGGGTCTACAGTAATGTGACTGATTAATGAAGGATCACTCACTTACGCACACGCAGCTGATTTTATGAAAAATGAAATTTGTGTTGTCATTCCGACAAGCGGGCACAGCCGGAAAAAGACTATTAGTTGGGTATCATTATCAGTAGCGATATTTTCAAACTCCATTATGCCAATCAGGGTCAGAATCTGTTTAATAGATTTAGTTCCATTTGGCCCGTAATTGATAAATAATCAAAATTTATCAATGTACTCAAGCCCATTTTCACTAACAATCAAGGAAAAGAGGCCCATTTACCACCTGACTTGGTCCAAATTAGGGACTAAATTGATGATCAATTAATCTCTAAAAAGGACTGGTAGTGTGTGGGTGTGTATGTGTGTTGTGATTTAAAGCTAGTGAAAGTGGATAAAGGAGTGGGATACATATGCGTGGTAAGGTGCAAGTTGGAAGGCATGTTGCAGTTTATTTTTAATATGATGAGTAGCTTGATGCTTATCTATGAGTATGTATATTTTTTTCATTAGAGCTGCACAGTTAAGCAGAGTGTATTTGTATATATTTAATGTTATTCTGTGCAATTGCATCATTAAGACAATGTCATTTAAAGGTTTAGTATGTGACACTGAACAGATACTGCTGTTGTGTAAAACATGTAACATAAGATGTGGAAGTAGCTTGATTTTCTTGTTTTTTTTTTGAAGGATCTGAATTAATCTGTTCATTTTTCCTTAGTAACTGAATAGTTGGACTTGTAGCGAAACAGATTTTTTTGTGTAATTTTGACAACTTTTCATCACTATTTAAAATCTTGATATTTGTAGTTAGTGTTTGCCAGTTTTACATTGTGTTTTGCTGTATGTGGAAATACTGTGCTGTTTCCCTTTGTCTGCTCAGTTTCCAGAAATCTAAGTAAATTAGATTTCCTCTGACATTTTTTAAACATATTTTCTCTTAGTGTCCTTTCAAGAAACTAAACCTCTTATAAAAACTATTTTGACATGAGTATAATCCATTATGTGACACTAGACCATTTTTCATTCTGACAAAACGTATATTTCCCCTGTACTATACAACACTTGTCGTCAGCAGTGTATCCACAAAATAAGTCACTTCATTGATGCATCTTTACATATGTTGAGTCATATTGTCTTGTAGTGGTTACACATAAATAGTATAAAAGTAGATTTCTGTTGTATCCTGCCAGGCTAAATAGTTGTTCAGCATTGGCTTGCAAAGCAGCCATCCTTAACTACAGTTAAAGAATGACCCACTTTATGTTGATTGAACAGGCTTTTGCAGAGACTTGTATTCCTAAATCATTGTGCAGAGTGGCACATCAAGCGTCAAACAGCCACTGTATTTCAGTATTTTCATATTACTCAAAGTTAGTTTAAAAATAAACCACCCTTTTGTGCCACATTAAAACTGTTCTGATGTCGGAATCCATCACTGTTGGGTATTCAGACTTATTTTTAAACATTTTATAATAAATTCATGTAAGATCATACAGTGTCATATCAAAGCATACTTGAGTGTAGTTTTCTTCTTTCTACACTAGTACTGTATGTTGCCCTGCAGCAGTGAGAAGGAATGATGTGTTGGCTGGTTGTTATTGAGGTGTGTATCTTACCATCCTGCGGGAGATGATCTCACTGTGTCCCCTCAGTCAGAGGAACGTTGGATAGAATGAAGATAGATGGCCTTGTCTGAAAAAGGTGACCATCAGAGACCGCCTTTTCATGGTTCAGCCTATATTATCTGTCCAGGAGGCTGTGCATTTATGTTTCATGTTTGATGGAACAACACAGTGTCAGTGCTTTCAACTAACAACTACTTCCTCTGTCCCTGTTCTTGGTGTCCACAGGCTGGCAAAAGAGGAGATCGCATACGTAAACGAGGCAAAGCAGCAGGAGCAGAAGATTGAGCGAATGAAAGCAGAGGCAGGAGATGAATACGTTATCAAGAAACAGGTAGGTTACTGATAATTACAGTTTTAGGTTTGAAAATGTTTGTGTTATACCTGTAAGCACCATTTATATCCATATGGACTGCTGTCACTATCTGAGTCTTACAACTGATGGCTGCTTTGCTTTATTAGAGTAATGAAAAAAATTCTGTCTTAGTAGTTTGAGTAAACCTTCATTCATGTAGTGAGATCATTCAGCAGTGATAATGAAGAATTATGTTTTGAGAGCAGTTTTATAATGTGCTAAATGCACATATAATCGTCTATTACTTCAGAGGAGTGTGTTATTTCCTGACACATGCTGGTATGAATAGATCACTGGTCCATATTTTCCACTCTGATGCCTCACTCCGCCCATAACCTCTATCAGGTCTTTACATCTGTGTGCAATGAAAACGACAACGTATTGGAAATAATAACTTTCAGCTTTGTCAATATTTGACAGATGTTGACAGATCGTGGATTTTTACAGGCTAGTGTGAGCACGAAAAAGCCACCAGCAAGATTAATTATCCAATACTCTTCTATTGTGAGAAGTTGAAGTCGAATGTTGAATGTCAAAGTCAAAGTAATATATCAGTAAATTTGGAACTCAACATCTAGGAAATTGGAGGTGCACCTTTTACTTTTTGAGCCATTATTTTCCCCCTAAAATCAATAATTCCAGTCAAGGAAGTTAATGTTAAGAATCGGCTGCTCTCTGATATTTTGCAAAACATTCTATTGCCGCTGAGTAATTGGCCAAACTAATGAATCGGCCTCCGTTTTAATATTGGCTGTATCAAAAGAGGAGGGGCTTCAAAATCAGGCACAAGATGTGATTATGTTTTCTGGTAACATTAAAATTCAGCGTGTGTTTTTGTTGTGTTTGTTCATTCATAGAGCGGCGGCTCCGGCTGAGCAGGAGGCTTGGCTGGTGTTAAATGGGAAGATCGCTAGGCCAGATGGATTATGGTTGGAGATGAGAGGTCTGAGGCAGGATGGATTAGAGGTTTTTATTTTAATGGAATCAATACGCTGTAAGTGTCATCCTTATCCAGCGTTGATGGGATCATTCCACCGCAAAGGGAGGGCACTGTGACTTTTCTTTGTTTCTGCACTCCTCTGCTTAGTCTGCCTCACCTTGTCACATCTCGATGGCAACCAGCATGACTAGTTGTTTGCTGCCTTTCAGCGTGTCAGTTAGTCCGCCTGCCTCTATGAGTATGAGTTCATCTCTGTGCCTGTCAGTGTGTACGGCCGTGTAATGTACATGTGTGTGACCGCGTCCATGTTTAGACTTTCCAGCTCGACAGAGGGCTAGGTGAGGAAGCATCTGTCATGAGTGAGTGTGTCTGACAGTGTTAGCCAACTCCTCTCTGCTCTTTAGGGTGCCAGCTGGGGGAATTCCACATTAGCCGTGGCTGTGAAAGTTACCCAGGCTGTAACACAGTTTCAGTTCCAGTTCCAGGCGTAGTAATACCTCTTTACGCCTGATCACTGTGCCCTCGGCTCAGGGTTTCTTCATTCATCCAGGTGTGCAGTCAGATCGAGGTGGTCCCCTGCTGCCCAGCTCCCTGCCCGATCGATAACTCAATAACATTTTTCATACCCCGGCTTGTTGGGAGATGTTAACCACAGCAGAGTGTATGTGGGACACTAAGGAACAAGACGACATCGAAATGCACTGAGTGAATACGCCTGCATCCAGCTGTTTGACTTAATTTGCCAAACTTGTTTAATAAATGTTCAAACCTGTCTTGATTTTTGGCAATTGATGGGTAATAGAAAATGTTGTGGAGTACAGGCAGGGGTGTCCAGTTTTGTTTTGTTTTTTTAGAAAAACATGTTGATGGGTCTGACATGTTCTCTGTGTGGTTTCAGCTGGAAGTGTTGCAGGAGTCCAAAATGATGATCCCAGACTGCCGACGCCGGCTTGCCACTGCCCATGCAGATCTGCTTCAGTTATTAGTAAGTAACGTGAAGTTGTCACAGAATCAAATCATTCTGTTTTGGTGCTAACTGATTTGTTATCCCTCCTAAAGTTTGTGGGATATTGGCAAAATCACAAACACTTGCGCTATGGCACTATGTAACAGTGATGTAACATAGGTGACTGAGACGTCATATTATATTCTCCAATTGGAATCCAAAAATGACCATTCCCACTAGAATTATGAGCCATATCATCACAGCGTTTGTCAAAAGAATGTGTATTTTTCAAATATTACACACTGTGAACACATGAAATTGGGGGAAATCACTGTATGAAAACAGGTTGCATCATACTATGTCAAACTGTGTTTGTCGTTCTTACTCTTGTGTAGATCTGAGCCTAGTCCTGTTGTAGACTTCACATGGCATTTAACTCGCTCTGTCATTTGGGCATTTGACAGATGGTCTAAAGGGGGTTTATTTCAGCTTTTACCTGTAGAAATACACTGTTATGAAGTTCTGTGATCATACTAAGGTTAAATATAAACTCCATTAAAGTCTCTAACATCGACTTTGAATGAGCACCACTTTAATCAGACATTTGAAATAACCTTTAATAAGACAAACATACACCTCTTAAACTGGTTAAATGTTTATTTTCTCATAGTTGATGTCGGTAAATGTGGCTGATACTGATACATCTGTGCATTCATACTTTTACATTTCTGCGAAAACTAATCATGATCAGTTTTAGCGGTGGTGGGATTCTAAACACCGTTTACTGTGAGATGGTTAATGCTTAGGATGGGCCACAGTATCTAGATAATTATCAGTTAATTGAAGTAACTGGGGCAGTCTTAGCAAAAATTATATGTTTAGGTTTTTTGTTTTGTTCTTTTTTTATTTTTAATTTTCAAATGTACAACAAGAATAGGGCTGTGCAATTAATCGAATTTTGATCACGATTTCGATTTTGTTGTCAAACGATCTCAAAACTTGAGTTGAAACAATTTATTTTCCGTTTTTCTTTACACAATTTCTGAGACACACATGTGCAATACATTCCATTCCATTACAAAACAGCTGTAAAGTACATATTTGTAGCCAAAATGTATTTTCAGTTTGAATGTTTTGCATAAAGAATCAGTAAGTGTTTTTTGAGAGAGACAAATCCTGAATAAATGCATTGTGAAACTCAAAATTAATCGTTTGAATAATCGTGATTTCAATATTGACCAAAATAATTGTGATATTGAATTTTTTTTCCATAATCGAGCAGCCCAAAACAAGAATGCAAGTTAAAATGAAACTGTTGTATCTTGTCCCTATCCAACTGCCCTCCCACCCCAAGCACTGGATCTTCATTAAATTTATATACAGCCAGGCATAATATACTTATGTAAAAAAAAAAAAGTAAACCCCCCCTTCAAACACATGTATAGACACATACATACACTGTATATGTTGTGCTTTCTATGAACTGCACATTGAACGTTGTGCTCTGTCACATGATTTTATTTATTTTAACCCCCTGTGTTCAGCCCTAGAGTGTTTTCATCCCTTCAGGACATAAGCAGCTAAAGTGAGAAGCAAACATAAGCATGCATGTCTCAGGGTCATCTCAATTAAAGGCGAGCAGCAGAGAGGCAGCTGCTGGTGTGAGTCACATGAGAGCTGAACGGTCGGCAGAGGGAGGTATCCTGGAATTAGCTCCATGTCCCCTTCCCTATAACTCATCCCTGCTTCTGTCTTTCTTTAGACAGCCACACTCATCGCAGTTCATTAGCAGCGCTGTCACTGCGGTGACCACCACAAGGGCTCAAGCACACACGATTAGCAAAGGACATGGACGTCACACATTCATGTTCTCCCACATTTTAACTCTTTGCTGCTAAATGACTTTATATGACTTAAAATAGAAACAAAATCAAAGTGCGTGTGTTTGTCTTTTTCAGGAAACAGAAGAGGAATTGGCAGAAACAGAGGAGTACAAAGAGGCTAGAAACATATTGGATTCAGTGAAGCTTGACGGATGATTTCTGATCTGTTTTCTGTCCTCACTGTGAGATCCACTGCTTAAATGTCCATTCCTTTCGTCAGCTCTCGTTTTGGAACCCACAGAGGCAAACTGAATCATTCTAAGTCTCTGTTCTTGATGTAATTCTTTCTACTGTTTACACTTGATGTGCCACCACATTGTAGCACGCTTCTTATGTGTGTGTGTGTGCGCACAATCCCACAAGACTAGGATAAAACATTCTGTTGATTACAGCATGACGAGTAGAGGGTTTTTCTTACATTTTCATTTGTTATACTCTGGACTTGATAAAATTCACACTGGTGTTTTCTTTTTCTGTTGTCTTTAATAAGCATCAGTTTTAATTGTGCCATCGGGCCACTGTTGGATTGATTTGCTTTAGGGCATCGAAGGAAAATCTGCAGATGATATTGTCCTAATCCAAGTGCATCATTCCCTTTACCTGAGTTGTGTGCTCCTATAAGACTGTTATTGGCTCTAACATTAGAACATGTGTCCCATCTGATGGATTTAACTGCAGTGTATTCACCTGCTGGTTTTCCTGTCCCAACAGCAGTGAAATGGATTGTGTCTTGATACCTACAATAAAGACAAGAGCACTTTGGGCAACCCTGTCAGTCAAATGACAAATGTTGGTTATGGCCATGAATGACAAAATAGAGCTGTCTGACGTCCCTGCAGCGCTTCCATCTATTATCCAAATGGGCTAAAATAACGACACCTTGTATTAAGGCTGAGGGAGTCCTTCCTAAATAGTCATACTAATAAATGAACTCAATTGCCAGACAAATTAAGGTTACATTTGACTTGATCCTTATTTTACACATTTCGATAATTATCGGGATCACCCCAAAGTCTCATTACCGCCCTAATGAGGCGCTGCTACTCCGTGACATCTACCCCGCTCCATCTCGTTAAGGAAATCGCTCTTCAATGCTGATTATTTTATTTGGAGGTATAATTATATTTCTTTCGGATAAATCACGGCCTAATCGAGTCCATACAGAGGGCAGCGGCGCTAATTGAGGCATGAGATGCATCGGCGGGGCGCTACACCTGTGGTTTATGTGTCCAAAGGAGCCACGCAGGCTGCGCACTGACAGATAACACTACCCACGCATGAAGCCACTGCAAGGACTGCGAACACACTGAGCTCTGCACGGTACTTTATACACCTATGCTTTCCTGCAGAGATTTCTTATTTGCTGAGAATTAATCTGGGCTTCTTTTTAAGGCTAAACCATGATCTGATACTAAGGTGTCTGTTCAGTTCTTGGCCATTTTCAGTTTAATTGTTAAATCTCAAAAATGTATTCTATCACATGTATCCGTTCAGTTTAATACAGAAGAAAAAAAATAACTGAATTTTATCCACAAAAATAAGGTACAACATATTTTTAAAACAGCAATCTGGAAAGATATTGGCAAAAATAATGACATTTAAAGAGTCATGGTTTAAGTAAAATGGCTCCAGAATAAAAGAATTGTCACCAATACAAAAAATGTAAGTGAAAAATGCAGGTTGGCTGCAGTTTCCAAGATACAGTCTTGTGAAAATGTGAAATTCTGAAAATGAATGAATAGGTTTTAATGAAAAGGACTGTTTGTCTCATTAAAATAGATTCCCTTTTTCAGGTTCTTTCGAGGGGTAGATTTATATATCTGTTGTGTTATTGTACACAAGCCAATATATTTGTATAATGAGACTATTTTATACAGTGAAAACATCAAATAACCAGCACCTTGACATTTGTTTTCCAATTCATCTTATTAAAGTAGCTAAGATTTAGCACATTTAATCTTCAAGGAAGATCATTTCTGTTGGCCTATAATATGGGAGTGAAGTTTTTTTTTTTTTTTTTTTTTAACCAAACCAGCCTTTAACTTGCTATAAATTAATCTAAGAGCAGAAATCTGATCTAATACTTCACACTTTAATGAATCTGGCCTATTTATGACACAGGTTTATGATAACTGCAATTATTTAAGATAACGAGAAATGTCACAAACTGTTAAATTAGTGTGGTTGTAGAGCCACAAACACATTAAACATGTGCCAAAGCGCAGAGGTCACTCCTTTCATTTCACTGAGGTTTTCAGTAACATGATGTTCTGCCGCTAAACTTTGCCCTCCTGTCCAACTTGCGCCACTGGATCCAGAGCGGACTGTGACTGCAGAATCAACGGCAGCTCCTCTGTCTTCAACGCATAAACGTATTACTTCTAATCCCCCAGACTGTCACCAAATGAGCTGCATGAAACAAGAATCTCATTTGTTAAACCGGGGCTTGTGTAGATGGAAGATCGATTGTTTTTCTCTTCAGAAATCTCTAATTGAGTGAATACAAACCGAAAAGGCAGATCACAGAGAGAGGAAGGCGACGAAGGGAAATAAAAAAAAAAACAAAAAACACCATCTTCAGCTGTACGTGCTGCTACTAAATGCAGCATGTGCCAACTGGCTATTATAAGCACGAGGTCACGGGTTCGAGCCCCGATGGCACCGGCACGTGCACTGTCAACAATAACACACATGGATCTGCCCTCACTTTAATCTGAACATTCTCCTGGACCTTCAATGAAGCTTCAACATACACGGTTACATTTTTGGTGAGTGTGTGTGTGTGTGGTTTTTTTTTCCAGCAGTTTTATTAAAAGTGACTCCTCATCTCCACAACGCGTGAAAATGTCTACTTTCCACTCAGATGCACCGCATTAACTTGCAGGCTGCGAATTTGTTTGTTTATTTTTATTTATATCGTGGGTAAGATTGATGTGAGCGTGTTAGTGGGATCTTCTCGGGAGGAGACACAACTGTACTTCGGTCCTTATTTACCCTAATTACACAGGCTACATATCCTCAACAACTCAGCAAAACCAAAACCACATTCATTAGGCCTGTACAGTAACACTCATGCGCACAAATGACATGAGACTATAAGTGAAAATATTCCATTGAACTAGTTACCTAAAAACAAAGACAATAATAATAATAATAATAATATTAATAATAATGATGATAATATAAAAAAAATAAAATATATTAAAAAAAGCACGTTGTTGACTTTGTTGAAAGCGATCACCAATAAGCTTATACAATTTATTATAGAAAAAACGCATCCTGAAAAAAATATATACAGCTATTGTTCCCCCTCTATCTTTAAATGTCCAAAAATGTCCCAGTAGTTAATATTAGTAGTTGATATTTTAAGGCCTTTGCGCCACAGCTCATGCGTCCTGACATCTCATGATCTCCTCTCTCGTTGTTTGGGTTAAATATGACCTGCTGCTACGAGAGGAGTCATTCACTTTTGTTTGTACAGCTATAAAAGCAGTGAGCTATTGAAAAGTCGTAAAATGAAGCGCGCAATCCATCATCCCGCAATGGGGACCCAAACAATGTGATGATTTTAAATTATCCTTATGCTTTCAGCGCGACAGGAAAAGCAAAAAAAGCTGACGAAGCGAAAATAGTATGGGAATCTATAGGCTACACATATAGGGTGTTTTTTTTTTTATTATTAACATTATAAGCATTTCCGATTGCAATAGGCTGTATACAAACGCACAAAGTCGGTGTTTATATATTGTGTTGCCAGTATAAACAAACCCTCAGATTACCACCTACTTTATCCTCATAAAAACACAGCTTTGGATAAATAAATCTCCATCCCAGTTTCCAACCTCTTTAAACCTCGAATCCGGCTTTGTTAAAAAAAAAAAAAAATTCGGAAAGCCTCGACACACAGAGAGGAAAAGAAATTATCTCCAAGTGCGCATCCTTTTCTCCTCATTCTTTTTTGAAGGCGCAGCTTTAGCGCACAGCCAAACCTCCACCAGATCCCGGTGCGTCCGGGGGAGAAAAAAAAAGCGACTCCGCAACACAGAGACTTGTGCTCCATCCATCCCTCCCGGTCTGTCATACCACCAGATTGCAGACAAATAAAAGATGAGCGGAGGCAATTGAAGCCTTGGATGGATGAAGAAAAGAACCCAAACGAGCCCGGGTTTCACGCTCGGACGCCTCCTTTGTGCCACTTTTCAGCACATAATAAATAAACCTGCTTTCTCTAAACGTCCCGACATCTGTCTAAAGCATGTCTGATTTTTTCCCCCTTCCTTTTTGCTCTTTATATATTTAGCAGACTGGAGTGTGTAGCCAAATAAATAGATAAATAAATAAATAAAAGCTGTGGTGATAATTAAGCGTAATGGTGGTTTATTTATTGAGCTCCTTTGCAGTTGATTTTGAGCAACTTTTTTTTTTTTTTTTTTTTTTTTTTTTTACCTTTTTTTGTGACCCAAAATAAATCTTGGACAAATTAAAAAAAAAAAAAAAAAAACTGGCCTCGTGTTTGTTTTCTGATTTTGTGTCACATTATCAACAACCTTTCAGGGATATTAACGGTGTCCCTTTATCAAAGCAGTTCATGTTAAACTCTCCCTCCACTTTCCGCCGAATTATGCATTTAATTTGCTCACACATCATTTACAACAGGCCCCTCCCTTCTTGACAGTTGGGCCTAAATACTCGTAAATTACCACTAATTTATACTGATTTTACTCTGATATTTGCAATAAAGGCGTATAGATCTGCCTCTAATTACATAAAAGCCTAATGGCCTTGAACATTAGCCTGGTTAGAATTATATAAAGTTTGTTGTTTGGGTGACTGGGAAATCAAGGATATTAGAGGAGGTTCTCTTGGTATATAAAGACACGTTTATTGTCCTAAAGGGGTCCACGAGACTCAAAGTTCAATAAAAACAGCAAAGGCCAATAATAATGAATGCAGTCTCATTTTGTGCTGTATTCAGTGTTTTGCTGCTTGTGAGTGAGTGTTCATAGGAGTAACCCCAGTCCTTGTTCAAGGCTGATGGACCTCACTATAAAAACGAGTGCAGAACAGCATGCGCAATTAAACAAATATTGTGGTGATCCAACATTTCTTGAACGGGTCGAAGCTTTCACACAGATATTAAATCAGGTTATTTTATTGGGTGTAATTTGGAAGAGAAATCAAAGCCAATTACAGGAATGAGGAGGAATGAACTTGTGGATGTGGGAGGATAGGATGGAGGGGTGAAGTGGAGAGGAGGAGGGGGGGGTCTGGGTGGTGGGGGGGTGACTGAGGTCTCGGGCTAAAGCTGACATACCTCAGGCTTCAACTCTGATTGGTCCTCGTTTGGAGAAGCTCATGGGTTCATTCCGTTGTTAAGCGCCTCCCCATTTCTCTAAACTACATTATAATGCAACGAACCTCCCTTTTAACCACAAACCGAATTTGCTTTCATTTAGGCTATATATATTTCTTAAATAGGTTAAAGTCATAGAGATTTTTTTGGAATAGCATTTCGCCCTGGAGCGGTGCGCAATGCTATCTCACGCCGACCTCCTGGATGCTCGCCTCGGTGAGTTATCATCACCAAACTCCGGTCTTCAACTCTACTGTAAGCTGGAGGCACTTCTAATCTTAATTCAAGTTCAGAAAATTGTCAATTTGCTTCTTATATTATCTTAATTTGACTGAAGTGAACTAAACTCGCTTAATTCATTGGAAAAGTAATTATTATTATTATATTACTGCATAATTTGATTTAACAATTTTCTAAGATATCAGAGTGATCGAATTGAATTAAGAGTATTTAAGGAGCAGATTGTAATGTGCATGCTGTAGTTTTCTCTGTCAAAGAGCTGCTGTTTGTGCTTTCTTAAATATTTGTATTGGGATCGTTTAATGCATGTGAAACACTGGATTACATGATTTTCTCTCATCATTTCGGCTGCAATAACATGATGCTTCGATCACTAACACTTTCCTTCTTTTGCTTGTAAAGTATATTGCTTGGGTGCAGTCTAAATCTTGCACCATGTGCCTAACCACTTCCTTTTTCCTCCCCGAGCAGATAGTATTTACAGTCCAGCTCTCATCAGGCGTGCTTTTCTGTGCAGGGATGAAGGATGCTGCGGCGGAGCTCCTGGGCCACAGGGAGGCTTTAAAGTGTCGGCTAGGCGGAGGGGGACCTGACCCGGGACACTCCGGGGAGCTCGGCCCGGGTCCGGACGGTGTGGAAGGAGCCACGATGCTCCCGGGTGATGATATCAGCAGCGGCGGAGGATCCAACCCGGTGCAGGTCAACAGCAAAGAGCAAGACAAGCAGCAGCAGCAACAGCAGCAGAACAACAGCAGCAACCCCAACCAGTCTGGAGGGCAGCAGACCCAGAAACAGAAGCGGCACCGGACCCGCTTCACGCCGGCGCAGCTCAACGAACTGGAGAGGAGCTTCGCCAAAACGCACTACCCAGACATCTTCATGCGGGAGGAGCTGGCTCTGAGGATCGGACTGACAGAGTCCAGAGTGCAGGTAGGACGTCTGGGAGTCCCATGGATGATGATATCTGTGTTAAAATCCGAGAGCAGACCTCCAACTCCTTACACTCTGCAGGAAAATGTCACCGTCACGTTTTATTCGGTGTTTTATTTGTGCGTGTTTGCATGGAAAAAAACTGAAACATGTTTTATTTACGAGGATAATTTTTGTCTATGAATATAACTAAATATAAAACCAAATTATTACATTACTACATTTATACTAAATAGATAAATAGCTACAATTCCATTGGAAATAAAAGTAAAATAAAAGACAGTGTACAAACTGCACAAATACACTGACAATAAATTAAACATTACAGTACGTAAAATAAACTAAATATTCCAGTATCTTTGCATTTATCAATTTAACTGATCACTTTGTCAATTATTTTGCATACAGGAAAACTTTTCCAATCCTAAAAATAGAAATCATCCTTAAAATCTTCAAAATAATAATAATTTTCCCATTTGGATTTTTTTATTAGCAGGCATTAAATAGATGCAGAGGTTATTGATGATGTATTTTTATTTGTCTCAGCAGATGGAAACTAAAATTATAACACACACACACACGTTTGTGTTCAACCAAAGCTCGATCAGCTGTTGGCTACAGCGACACTGGGTATTTGAATAGAAAAATCCAACCATTAAAAATATAGACTATATGCCCGAGTTGAATTACGTGGAAAAAACTGTAATATATTGGAGTGATAGTGCACATGTATCATAAAAACAAGTCATATTTAACAAGATTTTATTAAAAATAACCAAATTTGTCACAGAAACAGACCTAAACTGTGCGTAAAACCAAATCGCATCCATAACAGCTTAAACATATTTTCTAATTTTGGTCATTTTATTTATTTTTTGTTACTCTAGATACAATTCTGATAATAACAAAGCTGTGGTATTTGCTGAGCAGATCTTACACCAAAGCTGCCAGGTCCAAAATTGGCACACATTTTAATAATAACCCTCCTGGGGACCCACATAATGATGGTCTGTGATAGACCTGGCTCCGCTGATGAATTATCAGCCTTTTTGACGGTCAGTGTGTCTCCACGTTTTTCTTTGCAGCTCATATATATAACAGGATCACCTTCCTCACTGTCTTCCTCTTGCATTCAGTTGAAGATGTCAGCGAAAACACAGAGGATGTCACTCCTATCAGACATCAACCACATTGAGAATCAGCCGCCTTATTAACTGGCAATGGCAAAAAGCACTTGGCTCACTCACATGTGAAATAATACCCTTATAATCATTATTATTCCACGGGTCAATCCAGTTTCTAGAGAGTATTTACATAAAATAAGAATTAGTGAAATGATGCTCAGCGGCTATTATGATAGGGTTGAGGGAAGGAGCAGGTCCGGATCTTTTATAGGCGCTTTTACCGATGGGCCTGTCAGCGCCGCCTGCGTCTTAATGCCGGACCCGCTGAGGGTGCACTCTGTCTTTTTAAACGGAATGAGGAATTGCGTTTTCTTTCCTTGGAAGTGTAATGCATTTCAGGCCGGATTTCACGGCTGGCTACACGGAGGAAGAGAGTGAGATTGTCCCGTTCTTATTACTGCGCCCCACTTTCTCAAGCAAATCTTCACATTAATCATAGACGGCTGCTGCTTACAACCAAACCCACAATCCTCAAGGACTCCAGAATAAAGTCTGTTTGCCTGCGAGCCAATTTGTCAAAGCAGTAGCATTATCTTTATTATCTGGGTGCGTTTTCTCCGGCTCTTTCCAACAACAACAAAAATGTCATCGATAGGTTTATTATTACCACGTTCAAAAATATAGTATAATGTTGAAAAATAATGAAAACTTCCAATATAATAATAATAATAATAATAATAATAATAGGGAATTATAAATATATGTAATGTCTGGGGTTTCTTTTAATTTTAGAAATTACTGGGTGCGTTTATCATACTTTAATAAATCTGAACTGACATGTAAGTATTTATGCAGATATAATCTAATATGTGATATGATCGGATCCTACTGTGAATCGGTGATTTATAGCTGATTGTTCTTATCATCATCATGATAACCGGTGTTATAACCTCCTCGTGCGCTTTACAGCTCTGATAACTGCTGTGTCCACGCACCAGCAGCCTGAACACGACCTCCTTTTAACATGTCACGTGTCTGTCCACAGGTTTGGTTTCAGAACCGACGCGCCAAATGGAAGAAACGCAAGAAGACCACCAATGTGTTCCGGGCTCCGGGGACTCTCTTGCCGACCCACCACGGGCTGCCGCAGTTCCCGTCCGCGGCGGCAGCGGCTGCGGCCATGGGGGACAGCCTGTGCTCCTTCCACGCCAACGACACCCGCTGGGCCACGGCCGGGATGCCCGGTGTGTCGCAGCTGCAGCTACCGCCGGCTCTGGGCCGCCAACAGGCCATGGCGCAGTCTCTGTCTCAGTGCAGCCTGGGAGCCGGGCCGCCCCCCAACTCTATGGGTCTATCCAATATGTCGTCGAACGGCTCCGGGCTCCAGTCACACCTCTACCAGCCCACTTTCCCCGGGATGGTACCCGCATCCCTTTCGGGCCCGACCAATGTGACCGGCTCGCCTCAGCTGTGTAGTTCCCCGGACAGTGACGTCTGGAGAGGGACAAGCATCGCCTCTCTGCGCCGTAAAGCGCTGGAGCACACAGTATCCATGAGCTTCACCTAGTGACAAGGTGACACTCAGCTTTTCTTTCACTCACAGAGATTCTGCATTCAGTTTTTATGCACCCTGTCCGTCCAAACCGTGCGCCAGGAAGAATATTTACCCGGATACGTCAACTCTCCACGCGCAGAACTGTGCACCTGGCGTTTTTCTCCCCTACACAACCAATCACAAACAAGAAGGACAACTGAAGCTATTTATCAGGCGTGGGCCTCTATGATGAATAGGACTGGTTCTGTTTTATGCTATAATTTATTGTTTCGCATGTAGCCTATGAAAATTATTTATTTGTCTATTTAAATTAACTTATTCGTTTGTTCAGTATTTAATTTATTTGGCACATCCAGCCCTCGTCGTTATTGTTGCAGGGCTTTCCGTGACATTTGCTTGGTGACCGATGGTTTTTTGAAGAACAATTCTGTGGATACTTTAAAAATGCAAAATTATAGGTAACATCTCTTTTCTACCTGCTGCACAGCATGCATCTCTGAAGGGCCACAGGCATGCACATGCACATGTGGAGGTGCAGAAAGGAGGCACCTGGTCTTAAAAGAAGAGAAAGGACACACTGAACAGGAAACAGAGGGACTGGACAGGAATCAGGACAACACAGAAAATGACTTGACTGCATGTGCTGTCCAAGGCAAAAAAAAAAACAAAAAAAAAAAAGAATTAAAAAAAAAATAGGGGAAATACTATAAATTAAGACATGGAAAACTGACTTTAACTATAATCTGTTATATAGGATGTTTTGTGTAGCGGAAGCACTCTTGTTCCCATTTGGTCAGTTTGTGATAACTTATGTTCCAAATTATGTCTGTGCTTATGATCAGATATGACTTTCTTAAATGTTTTAATCATTTTGTTTTCATGGACATGTTTATATCAATTAAATGTAAATTATCAAATAAAAATCATTTTCAATTATGTCACATCATGAATCAACCTTCATTTTTTTAAAAAAAAACTCTACAATCAACAGCACAAAGGTTTGATAAATTAATATTTATGAAATGTATCCAAAAGTCAACAGAAAACTTATACAAGGCACCAAGCTTAAAAATGTACCTCTAAAATGTGACCTGGAGTGATTTTTTTTTCTTTTGCATTATTGAATATAAAGAGATGGTGATTTTCATTAATAGATGATTTAAAAATACTGAAAATGTTAAGCGTGTTTATAAAACAGAAGTAATTGTCATGCAGTGTTTTACAAATGCAGTGGCAATAGATAAAAAAAGTTGAGAAATCTTTAGTAAGAAAATTATTTTGTGTTTTCTGACAAAAACTCAGGAAATTAGAAAGAGGAGGAAATGGTTGAAGATGTGATATGGCTTTGGGCTTTGCCAAAGCAAAAAAAGAAACAAAAATCACAGATCTGCTTTACTCCATAGTGTACTCCATGTGAATGATCACACATTGTTGCTCAGTCCTCCTTTTTTGACACGTTTAATAAGATGCTATACAGTATTTTATGTGACTTTATGTGACAGTATTTACGTATATAAACCCATATTCCAGCTCCAAATACACACTTCTACACATTTTAAATTGTGCACATCTTGTCACAGAGTGTTTCATTTTTGTTCTATATCCAGTTTTGTTGTCACTGTTAAAGCTCACTGAATTATTTTATAATTATTTTGCTTTATTTTCATGTTCACAGTAATTTGTGTTTTTTTGTGCGTTAGTCATGAGGTGCAGAGGGGTGGAAGTTTGTGTTTCCATGTGTTACCTCCACGTAAGTACAGCTAATGTGTAATTATTCAGTGACTCAGCTGCGTTTTCTCTAAGTAATCCAGTTCCTCCTGCTGTGGTGCTTCTGATACAGAGACAAATGTGGAGCTCTCACAGACACACGACAGCATCTACACATTATTTACAGATGAACAACAGAAACACAGTCACTACACACTGGTTATGGTTTTTATGTTTGCAAATTACAGAGTAGAATTAAATCACAGCAAATCATAATCACATGATAGAATATCTACTCACATATGTGTAAAAAGACACCAACATACTGAAAAAGGAAGAAAAAAAGATAATTGTGTTAAATTGTTTAGGAGCCGGTAACCTTCTGTATGTGTTGAAAAATGACAAATATTTTGGATAATTAGATAGAATTGTCTGTGCTGTCAGTTAGATCACACAGATCTGAGCATACATAGTTTATGAAAACTATCTTTAACCCAATACATCTACCAAGTGTTTTTTTGTTGTTGTTGTTGTTTTTAAATTTTACAGTATTTCTTAGTAATTTCCTAGAATATACATTTTGGTATTAGGAGTATCTGTTTGTTTTGTAAATCCACAGGATGGACACAAGGCTCAAACACACACAAACGCATAAATCATTCATCTGATATAATTCCAACTCAAACTGTTCTGATGTCTGCAGAAAATATTATAAATCTATGATCCTTATTGTTAATAGAGAAGCTAGTAGATGTAATAGATTTCAGGACCTCTGGCCTTGTCTTTGTTGGTGCTAAATATTTAGGCTGAGTGGTGGGTTTCCAGTATCCACTGGGGGCTCTCCTGCATCATGGAATCAAGCAGGAGTTCAAGAAAAGATCATGTTCGTCTGTGCTTCAAAGTGCTGTATCAGTTATTAAAAAAAAAAAAAGCCAAGAGCAGACTGATAACCTAACAGACACAAATAAAGCAGAGTATTTGTAACAGCAATATGAAACATGGAAATGAGGGAGTATGAGTTTTGCAGCCATGTGCTCCTCAGTGACACTATCATGGTCCTAACATCAGTAAAATCTCACATAAAAACCCAACCAACACATGAAGAGCATTTATATACAGTAGCTTGTATAAAATGACAAACTCTTGAAGACTGAATGGGCATAACAGTGTGTGATTCTTACAACTGTACATTATTGCAGTATAAACATCAGATGCATATTTTTCTAATATGAAACAATTGTCGCGCCTCAGCATTACTCATTACAGTGACTCGTTATTAAATTTAACTGTTAATGTTTAATATATACATCCACCCATATTCTACCTTCTCAGGTGTTTATTTTTTTTTTACTCTGGGTCATGTTTTAAATCTGTAAACTTATTAACATGACAAACCAAAAATGCAGCTACGTCACTAATGAGCTCATGGTTGTGATGACATCTAATTCAATTGTACTCCTTTAACTTTAGGGATAATATTTTCTAAAACTCTCAGTAAAGTTGAATGAATTTGAGTAGGTCTGACATTTTGTTTCTGAAATAATCACTAAATGGATCTGATTAACCTAAAGAAAGACGTACTATTAAAAGGTGTATACAATATATGTCCATTTACGGTCATGTCTGTGTTTACAATCACAAAGCAGGTAACATCGGGGGCGGGGAAGTACGGGGATAAAGATTTTTGCAGTCTAGCGACAGATGTGAAATAATATTACATAAATGTAATAATTTGTTTCACTATCACCCAGGTTAATTAGTTTGTGGAAATGGGTAACCTGTTTCTCATTGGGTAATTTGTCACACGCTGACGAGGTAGCCAATCAGTGACCCCGCTGTTGGTGGGATCATTTCTCCCAGAATGCTGCGCAGCGAGTGTGTCGCAGAAAATGTGAGAGCGAGCCAATGTTTACCTCCTATTCATTCCACACAAATAAATGAAATCAGTCAATAAACCATCCAAGGGTGAATATGGCTCTCTCTATCCCGGATTATGAATGAGAGCTCATTAATTTTCCTGTGTGTGAGTCTGTGCATGTGTGTGCTTGTGTGTAAGGAGAATTTGTGTGTGATTAAATGCATGTTTGGGTGTGCATGCATGTGTGCATATATGTGGTTGTTGTGTTCATGCACATGCTTTGTGTATAAGACAAAGAGATAGCACGACTGTAATGTGCGAATATATATGCATAAATATGCAATATTTTTTAATTAGGTATCAAATAGATTGTTGCAAAGGTATATTAACTTCAATATTATAACAAACAAAATTGCAATTTAATAAAAAATAACAGTCATCAGTTATGGTGGTAACCTAATCTGAACCATTGCTCTGTGTTGGAATAAAATTAAAATTAAACCAACTCTATGCCTCAACCTTGGTAAGACATATTTTATAAAAGTATCTGTCAGTCTCTACCCTTAAATAAATCAAGCTGAAGTTGATCTCTGAAGTCAATTTGGGTCACATCCCTTTATTAGGATAAAAAAAAAAATTAAAAAAATCAAACTCTTTGGATTTGTGAGGTCAGTTAGTGGTATGTTGGTGGTTTCACATCCACATTAGGATTCCAAATTCATGAGAACTTTAATTTTTTTTGACAGGCAGAGTCTCAGAGAGTCTCGGCGATTGTTATTCCAGATGGCACCAAGAAAATTCCATTTGAAGGTTTTATTAATTTTCGTTAAAACAGAGAGGTTCGCTGACGCTGTCTTTGCCTCTGTCTGACTGACATCTCGCTGCTCCCTCCATTTGTCATTGTTTGAAAAGGTCTTAATTGTATTACATGCAAATGAAGAGATTTGATTTTTGCCCATTATCTATTCATAAGAGAAAATGAACAGAACATTAGTGGGTCACCAAATGAGGGAGGGAGAGGTGGTGGGAGGAGGGGTTGGAGACAGACAGTGACAGAGGAAAAGAGAATGGGCAGCTTTACATCAGTGTGCTGTGATGTCTCCCAACTTTTGGATCTATAGCAAAACAATCCTTCAATCCTGAACTGATCTGTGTGAGTGTATATATGTGCCAGCGTGTATGTAGTATGTCAAGGCTTATAATTAACCTGTGATGACTGAAACATAGCAATTACAGTCATACTCATGTGACAAATCAAAGTGACAGAAGCTGGAATAGTCAGTGTCCTCCCTGTTCAGCTGTAGACCTCCATTCTCTGGATTATGTGCCATATATATTCTAACCAGATCCAACTGTTTTATTTTTTGTTGAAATTTAACATATGACATGGGTTGTATGCAAAATTAAAAAGTGTATTTGCCCCCACACAGATCTTTTGTACCCAGGAAGCATTGGAACTACTTTCTACACATAAAATATTGATGACTATCTGAATGTATGGATTCTCAATATTCCAATTTGTATTCAATAACCGGTTTGACAAAACAAAGAGGATCCAGAGAGTCCACAAAATGTAAGGTCCACCCACCAACAGTTCATTACCCACACTAGGTATTTTACGGAAGTGAGACCATGGCTTGATCCCAATTCACCCCTTGGCCCTACCCTTTACCCCTACCCCTCCGTTTTGCGCATTCACATGAAGGGGTAGTGTTGTCCCGATTCTCAATTAAACAGAGGGCTAAGATGAATGGCTGTATAGACCTGAAAAAGGAGATTTTCCAGGACCACATTATGAATGAAGGGGTAGGAGGACTTTCACATAATTCTGTTCAGATCATTGGCAAGACGGAAGTAAATACAGCCAAAATGTGCAGCAATGAAAAAAAACCCAAAACACACAAATGTAAGTACTTTCTTTGTAAACATCTTAATCACTTGATTAACCATTTAATGCAATTTCAATGTGTTACAGATCGCATTTTGGTGGTTTATAGTTGATAGCTGTAAAAAGATGACCAAAGCCCATGGAACAGAGACGGTTACAGCTGCTAATGGCATGGGGAATATTTACAGAAACAAAGTTCTCGTATCTGTTTATAGCGGCGTTGATGACCGCTGATGATGTAACAAGTCACAAAAGACACTTTTCCACTGGCTCTCTAAGTGTCAGCCCCGCACGGCTCAGCTTGGTTCCTTCGGTTTTCCATGGGCACCAGCACGCTTCCAAAGCTGACGATTTTGGTACCTGCTTCGTTGGAGTTCCTTCCGTGCAGCGCTGGCACCATAAGGGTGATGTAGCAAATCGAAGGGCACTGATTGGTTAATCGTTGTGACTAAAGGTTGGTGCAGCTCAGCTTGAACAACACACCTGCCATCGTTGAAAAACCAGCGACAGAGCAGGACCGCAGTTTCGCCAGCGGTTTTGGATGTTTTGGAAGATGTCTCAGAAGATAAATCCATGGTCAACACTTTTCTGACTCTACTGGCAGACGAAAAAGTACAACGAGATCTGGACGGCACCATCCGAAAGGAGGAAATGACTCTGTGGGGACTTTCTCATCTTGACTGCAGTGACTCCACTCACACTGTAGTTGGGACCGAGCCCATGGAAAAACCTTCCAACCGAGCTGTACTATGCTGTGCTGGCACCAACTGTGTAGGGCTAGTGGAAAAACGCCTAAAGTGTTGTCCCATTTCATAGAAGAATGTTTCAACCCCACCCCTTGCAGCTCCGTTTCAAGGGGTAGTGCCAAGGGCTAGGCTCAAGGGGTAGGGGTAAGGGTTAGGGCTAAGGAGTTAACTGGGATTGGGCCCATGCGTCTGGAAGTGCAGCACAGTTTATATGGAGGAAAACATTTTGGACATGGGTGGTGGGAAAACAAGCATGTGTGGGGTAATCTAAAGAGCATTTGCGGGCTGCAAGAACAGCCCAGCAGCAGGAGAGACGAGAGTAGCTCTTCACCCTTAGAAAGTGCAGTAGTTTTTGGGCTCCAGGCCTGCTTCATTAGCTCACCATCTATCAAAATAACAGAAAACCTGGCCTGTGTAGAGGACAGGACCAAAATACTAGGCAAGTCAATCATTTAAATCTAATATGCACATAATTACATAAATAATACTAGCTGTATGAAATATTTAGTCAAGTTTCAATCAATAATACATTAATTCAACCTACAATACGTCAATATACAAAAAGGATCAATATACCATATAATAATAATAATAATAATAATAATAATAATAATAATAATAATAATAATGGATTATATTTATATACCACTTTACAATTAAAGCATACTCAAAGCATGTACAGTGGATTCATTCTTCATACACTCTCACATTCACACTCTGGTCATGATAAACTACATTTGTAGCCACAGTTGCTCTGGGGCAGGCTGACAGAAGCATGGCTGCCAATACGCATCAACGGCCCCTCCAATCACCACCAAACATTCACATGCATTCAAACTAGGACTGCATGATTTTGGCCAAAAATAAAATCCAGATTTTCCTCTTTCAATTTCATTCATTCATTCATCCCTATACCCGCTTTATCCTCACTAGGGTCACGGGGGTCGCATGGAGCCTATCCCAGCTACTTAACGGCGAAGGCGGGGTACACCCTGG
>JAQQZY010000005.1:36293941-36307729 GCA_030068375.1 Ostorhinchus rueppellii
ATTTAGATTAGCCGATTAACCTATCAGTGCATGTCTTTGGATTGTGGGAGGAAACTGGAGTACCCAGAGAGAACCCATGCAGACACGGGGAGAACATGCAAACTCCATCCCACCCCCATCGACTGGTGTTGGAAACGAACCCAGAAGGCACCAGTGCTATCCACTGCACCACCATAGAATTATATTTAGTGAAAAATCCCATATAAAGGGAAACAGAGTTAGGTATTCTAGTACTTGGCATGGGTCAGTCCATCTTTTGAGTGCAGTAGAGTTTATGTACGAGTTAATATCCATTTAGAAAATTTGATAAATGGTGCTGTCAGGAGATCCCTGAACTTGTATAATGCTCGTTTGAGTTCTATTCCATGTCTGCCATGAGTTTGAGTTATTCTACATTGACATTAAAATTGCATATCTGTTCCAAATACTTGATTTTTAAAGAGTTATCAGTCATGAAAACCTACAAACTGGACACGAACATTGTGGTGCACATGCAAAACTGAAAAATTGAAGCATCAACATAAAGGCGTAGATCTCTCCAGACACACCTGCTGTCACTTCCTGTTAGAGGAACGTGTGTTTGAATGAAGAGGTGTGTGTGGTTCGTTCATGTGCAGTTGCTGATGTTATGCATATATTCCATCATGTTTCTCCCATATTAAAGTGCAGCTGGGGTTGAAAGGTCTTTTTCCCTTACGGTCACATACAGCTTTGGGTCTGCAGTGTGTGTGTGTGTGTGTTCTTAGCGACTGACCCATTCAACCCATGTTGTTTACACATCAGTTTCCGGCTTGTCGAAGACCCACACTGCACCTCTACTCAGGCCTGGAACTGAAAATGACCCCGCTGTGACCTGACCATGACCCTGCTGAATTAAAAGCGGCTGCATGTGTGTTTTTGTGTTTATGTGCAAGTGAAGTTCTGCTCTGCTGATAGTCCCTCCCTCAACTGAGTGATCGTAAACCCCCATCCTGCTCCGTTTTTTCCCAACTTTCCCTCCCCTGACGCCCTCGCAGTTTCTCTCCATCCCACTGGCATTTGGAAATCTTTCCGTGACATCAGAGCCATGTTGACAGTAAACAAGTTTCCTCCTGGGGAGACTAAACTAAAGGGAAATTCAGTGGGAATGGGGGAGGGACATTTAAGGACCAAACTACCCCTTTCCACTTCTTTTGACCCCTCCTCTCCTTCCATTTCCTGTAATTCCCTATTCTACAAGAAAAATGAAGGAAAAGGAGGGAATGACATGAAAGTAGTTTGAGCGCCATGTTTCTGTTTCTTCTCGCATCCCGACTAAATCTGGTGATGGACAAGCTATGAAGTTGTTACCTAAAGGCACTAGCTGCGTTTAAGAATTTTATTGCTTAGTTTTCATATACGTAATAGACAGAGGAGTTTGTGTTTATATACTAACAGGCTTGTTCAGTCCTGTATTTTATGCTTTTGAACTTGAACTTTGCAGTTGTTGGTATTTTTGCCTGATAAAATACACTTTAACACTGCCTGTTAAATGGACATGCCAACAGATACATATATGTAAAAGCGTGATTTAGAGTTAATCACACATTCTCTGAATATTTCAATATAAGTTACAGCTTTCAAAGGATTTAGGTGGCCTCCCTGAGCAAATTACAGTGAAATATCTTTAAATGCTCATATGAAGTTTAAACGCAGGTGAGAAAGCTCTACCATGCTGGTAGTTTTCTCTGAAGCCACAGTGAGGATCTAAGCATGTGAGACAGTGTGATTGGAGCCTGCAATAGATAACATATTATATAATATAAATTACTGCCTGTGCGCTTGCTGCTTCCATGACTCACACATTGTGACGCTGACCTTTCTGAGGCAGTAGTAAGTATGTTCTTGGTTTTTCAAGGGAACATATTAGCTTTCTTGGAATTGAATTGGAAATGAAATCACTAAAACACAGCATGAAGAAGTGACAATTACACACTGCAAACAATTACACATCAGAAGACGAAGGTAGTACTCTTACCATCCCAGGCGTCAAACATATCGGTGATGAAGTAGTCTATGAAGGAGATCTGAGACTTGGGGACGCTGCAGGTGTTCCTGTCAAACACTGGCATCACCACGGGCAGCCCCTGTCTCTTCTCTTCATCCGTCTGCAGAGCAAAAACAAAAAAAAAAGGAAAATCGAATGACAAAGCTGCTTCACTCCTTCACTTTGTTCAAAACAAACTTTATAAGTAAGATTCTTTATCAGACAGTGTATAGACACGTGTAGTAAAAGGTTTCCTGTCAGAAGTGGGATTCGAAACCAAGCCTCCAGGGGAGACCGTAACCTGTAGACAGGCCGGCCATTCTGACTTAAGAGTGTTGTCTACAAACCTGCGCGAAGTACTCCTCTGAGATCCGTCCGGCCCACTCGATACAGAGCTCCAGCGGCCTGCATGGGTTTGATACATCTGCACACTTTATCAGCATCCTCTTGATCAACAGTCGATTCTCTGGAGAGTTTCGGATGTTAGCCTGACCCTCACAGTCACTGTTCACACTCTGCAAGAAGGAAGTGATTTCACAAATCAAATCTGATTAGATGTTCATTATGGAACTCTGAAAATAACTGTAGCTTCCATGAACTTTCATTGACAAACTGTACCTTCTAGTTTCTACGTTTATGAAACAATCAAGTTTTAGGTCTGAACACAGGCATGGATATTTCATGACAGTCTCATTCAAATTATTCTGGTTTGTTTCAGTTTTGTTTAGCAACTCGTAGGAGTCTTTGGTGACATGTTTGAACTCTATGTGGCTTTTTTTTTTTGGGGAGGAGTGGAGATCAAATCAAGCTAGCTAAAATGCTGTATAACATGAACAAGAAAATCCACAATGAAATGGAAAAGAACATCAAATAAAACAAAATGGCTTCTCAAGGAAAATACTAATATGCTTCCACCATCCTATTCTGTATAATGTACTTAAATTACTTAATGTAATTGAAGTAAGATGCAATATAAAAGTTCTAATTGGCCATACATGTAAAATACCAAACATACTACAATACTGCAGACATCCCAAGTCTCCCGGAAGTTCCGGGAGTCTCCCTGATATTGATACTGGCTCCCGGATGCCCACGAGTTGGATGAAATATCCCGGATATTGTGAGTATGGGAGGGAGTGCTCAGGTACGCGAGACAGAGGAAGGAGAGAGTGTTCGTGGCGGCTGTGAATACCCCCCCCATAACAGAAGCGCTACCTCTCCTCGCGCCGACAAAACCGCGCCCCCACCCCGCCGCTCCGACAGAAGCGCCAGCATCCCAATGGGGTGGGGTGTCTCCCTGAAAAGAGTTTTCGGAACTTGGGATGTCTGATACTGACACTTCTCTGTCCTTTCTGGGAAAAGTTTAACCCTTTAATGTTGTGACTTACACTTGTGCTGGTCTCCTCTATAGCGGCCATCGGCTTGTTGATGCTGTTGACAAACTTGCTGACGTGCTCAAAGTGTCTGGTCATCTCTGTGGCCAGAACCATGTCAATGATGGCCTGTCGAAGTGTCCGGAACTGATTCCTGGAAAAGGATACAAGAAGATTTAGTTCCAATTAATTTTAAGTGTACATGTACTGGTCATGCTTCTGACATTCATTGTGCTTGGTGTATTACTTCTAAGCAAGAGACGTACAAATTCAGTAAAACAATCACCATAAAAATGAACCTTTTTATTACGGGAATTACAGGCAGGGGCAAAACCTATAGGGAGCACCCATTGCTAGCTGGAAGTGATGTACCATTGTTGTTTTCATGTGATGAGTGCAAGTAAACAAGCAGCAGTCAGTGAGCAAGACTGAGTGGAAAGCATGTATTTACATCTGTTATTTGCACAGCTGTAAGCATTGTACTCCACAACTGTCCTAAAGACATGACCCAGCACTGGTCTATGATGCGTCATCTTGTACTGGTGTCTGCTGAACGGGGTCAGTGCAACCCAGGTAATCGGACAGATCAATGAGTCTGCATTACTGCCCTTGAAGGAGGCAACATGTCTGTTTCCTGGAACGTAGGAGGGCTATAAAGCTGCTCCAAATACTCCTAGTTGCTGGCAAAAAATCAGTCACTAGAAGATGGTTGAGCCCGATTCCTCCCACAGAAAATGACTGGATTGGAATTGTTCTAGACATATTTAGAATGGAAAAATTAACCTATTTAATAAGAACCCAACAAGATAAATTTTATCAAATTTAGAGCAGCTGGATAAAATTTATCACCCCAATGAGAGCGGACTTTGTATGACCTCACCAATATCCAGATTCTGTAATACAAGTGTGTGATAAATTTTTTTTTTTCTTATTTCTGAGACAGCAGCAGCAGCGGGGAGCCCACATAGGTTCTTATGAATAGTTCTTTTATGGACTTATCACTCAAAAATTAGAAGGGGAATTGTACTTTTGGATGGATTTGTCTTGTTAAATGCTCCTGCCCTTTCTAAATAAAGATACAATTAAAAAAAAAGAAAAAAGGAGGCAATATGACTTGGTACTCGCACATACTTGACAGTGGGCTATAATGTAAGTTACCGGACAAAACCGCAGTCTTTTAAAGCTACCAATGAAAATTCACTACAGGCAGCCTTTTAATGCAGTTATAATAAGAAATGTTGCTACCTTTCAATGTTCTTGAAGATGTTGCTCTTGCTATCTCGGACGGTGAGCTGGAAGGCGAGTGCTGCATGGTGGCTCTCCAGCACTGCGGTGTCGTTGTAGAGAATCGCCAGTTCACTACCGGCGTTACACAAAAACGAGTTGGTCCTGCCTGGGTGATCCACATCGTGCACTGTGGCTGCTATCAGCGCTGCCACCTCATCCAGCTGGTCCAGACTACTCTGAAGAGACCACCACACACACACACACACACACACACACACACACACACACACACACACACAGGGTAAAAACTCTGGCGTTTTCCTGACACAAATTTAGCTGACGTTTGATGAGACGCTTGCATGTAAACAAACATCGTCGAATTCTAACCTTCACTCTCTCTTTTCGTAGGAAGTAGGCAGTAGCATGCAGCACGTCGGCAGCGTGCGTGGAGTTGTGGTAGGAGTTGGAGGAGTGGTAGCTGGCCTCCATCAGCTGTAGCCAAGAGCGCAGGGTGGATTCAGAGCAGTTGAGGAATTCACACACTCCAAAGCTTGTGAAGATCTTCAGGCCGAGGTAAGTCAGTGGTCTGTAGAGATAACACAAAAGAACAGGTTAAACACTAAAAAGGACTTCAGGTTGACCTCTTTTTGTTTATATTTGTCTCTATCCCACACACTTTATCTTTATCTTGTATTCACACCATTCTTTGAGTGAATGTTGCTGTCCGGGATACACTTTGTTACCTATTTTAACATCACTGGGGGTGTTTAAGGTGAGCTGCTTTACCTCCTGAACTTTACTATTGTTACTTTAACTCGAGTTGGTGGAAACTATAATTCATGAGCTATGAATCACAAAAGACTGTTCATGTCATCCACCACCTCTGAAGGTGTGTGTTCTAACCGCAGCTGTGCTAATGAAAGCTGCAGAAGGAAGAAATCAGGAAATAAAACACATGACTGCCCCTCTTCTAAGTATAAACTATGAGTTCTAATACCGATTTTGCTTATTGATCAGATTCCTTATCGATTCTCTTATTGATTCTCATTGGGTGAGGGAATAAAAGGAGGGGTGTCACACCCTACGACCATACAAAATGAAAGTGAAACTTAAGATGCTTTACTAATTCCTCTACATCTCCCACTGTAGTGCACCTCATTGCCCTTTTCCCACCTTTGGAAACATTTATTTGAGGGGGCTTGTCACAGTTTGTCCTTTGCTGTGACCCTGTTTTACCTCTATACACGTTATCTTCACCTGTCTGCTCCCTCAGCCACACCCATGCCCTGACCTAGCTTCACCTCAGTACACCTCATTGTCTTCACCTGTTTGCTCCTGAGCCACACTCACTCTCTGACCCGGTCACCTCCTAATCGGCCAATTCCCCTCACCTCTGCGCACGCCTGTAACTTTTCTTGACATATGCATTTATTCACCCCATTGCCCTCTGTTCTCTGCCAGTTCGTTCTCAGTAACTCTGTTCTGTTTCTGCTACTGATGGTCTTTCAAGTTCCAATTCTCTGTACTCTACTCTGTCTCCATTGTTTCAGTTTCAAACCTCCATCTGATCAGCACTACTCCACAACACCTTTCCCCACCTTCCATGTCCCTCTGTCTGTTCCACCTGGATTTTTTCCTGCCAGCTCCCCTTAACCTCTTCTCCAGCCTTCCTCCCCGACTGTGGAGGTTAATAAAATACACTTAAAACCAACCGTTTTTGTGTGAGTGCACTTGGGTCCAAATCACACCCTTGACAGGTCAGGACAATTGTGGCCTGGATGACAGTTTGTTTGCTCTGCTGCTCAATTCCCAAGCGTTGCTAAGTAGCATATCAAATACATAACATTCCTGCAAATGAATTGCATGCTGTGGTCACAAATGTTTGTGCATATTGGAGGGATTTCCCCCTGCCTTTGAAGAAACAGAAGCTTTGCAAGTGTTACAAATGGCCATGGTGTCATCTTTTCAAATGAAATCAAGCCATATTTTGGAGTTTCTGCCTCGACACAATGTTAGCTACATTCTAAATCAAAACAATGCAGTGTGGCATCATCACGCATGTGCAGTGAAGGTGGAATTGATCAGCAGAATCGTCAAGCAGGCAGGGAAATGATTCCAAGGAACTGAGCAACTGGGAATCAGTTCTCAAAAAGAACCAGTTCTCGATTCCCATCCAGATATCTGAGAGTGACTGATGACGAGAGCTAGAGCTGTAAACCCCATGTTATGTCCTTCCTCTATAAACAGCCCCATGTTTGACCAAAGTCTCTATTCAAAGACTAAAAAGTGAGGTAAGAGTAGCAGCAAAAGTCTCTTCCCAGCCCACTTGAATTACAATATGCTGACAGATTATTCATTTATTACCAATGAAGCGTTAAATGACACTACTATCACATAATCAGCAATATATGGAAATCTCTGTACATCAGTGGCGGTAATTATCTTCAGACCTCTTATGTGTAGCTGCCTCCAGCTCCAAGATGTTGAACTCCCAGCACTCCTCATCATTCAGCATCTCAGCAATGGATGGAGGCACATCATTCAGAGTAACAGGGATGGCCAGCTGGCTCTGGCTCATATCTAACAAACAGACAGAAGTGGATTTAAACAAGACTTTTACACAAAGAGGATCAAGGTGATCTGACCATAAAAGGATCAAATTAGAAGAGAGAGAGAGCGGTGCTGAATTTGATAAACATATGATGGATGATTGTACCAACTTCGGCTCTTAATTTTTTAAATACACGTGCAAACATGCTAGATAAGTGTCGTACTTTGTAAATTTGGCCACTTGAGACTGTTGTAGAAAGATGGTGCAAGATAAGAATGTTTAAAGAATGAAGAGAGCAGATGGCGCTGGAGCTCAGAGGAGAGGGTACTGTGTTCAAGTTGATGACAAAGAAGACAGATTCTCAGTAGATAGGATCCCGACTCTGATCGTCTCTCAGTGAAGTGCTTTAGTGACTTTAATCATTATAATGGCGTTACATAATAGGCTCAGATGCAGGACTTCACACTGTAGAAAGCTCAAAGCCCATTGTGAGGCTTTCATCAGGACAAAAACTACTTTGTTTTTATTTATTTACAATAGTCACTGCAGAGAAAAACACTTTCAGGTCTATAAAGAAGGCTGTGAGGTAAAATGTCTGTGTATGTTCTCAAATCAAACACTTGAACATTTCTGTTACACAAATTGCTTGAATTTGAAGCTGTGCAGAAAGGTCATTTTCTTGATAGACCTTGATCAATGAGTCCTTTTTCTTTTGGCATTAACTGTAACTGCATCAACTACATCTATTTATTTCTCGGTTTAATTTAATTTATCGCTGAGGCAGTTGTACAGCGAGCCAAAGGTGGTTGATTGTATTGAATCCCCTACAAAGTTAACCCACACACAGCTTCTGATTAGTCCTCCTCTCAAAGCTGTGTGAGCCTGACTGACAGCCCCTTCACTCTCCTGTTAATGTTAAAACAGGATAAATAATCACAGTCAACGTCACTTCTTTCCCTGAAATAGCTCTTCCAGTTTTCAAGCTGAGGTCTAATCATCTAAAGGGACCCGAACTAAGAGCGTGTGCAAGAACTTCAACATGTAATTACATTTTATTATTACATTATGTATCATATTGCATTACTTCACACATAAATGTGAGGATTCTATGGCTTTTTAAAACTTACTTTTGGAGAAGACATATTCATTCCCTGACAGTCTCCGCAGCCCGTCCTGGAGGGGAAAAAAAACCATATTTATCATTTATTTATTCAGGAAATGTTAAAAAAACAGCACATTTAGTACCAGTTCTTAAAGCAAAAGACTCCCAAATTCATGCTTTAGCACACATATCTTGAAAGCACACTTCTTTTTTTTAATGGGAACAGAAATGATGAAGGTGGTTATTATCAATAAATAAAGACTGAACGCATAAAAGAATGAGTCTGTCTCTTAGAATACTTTGATTTCTACTATGTTTGATGTTTTTTTTACATAAATCTCTCAAAAAAAAAAAAAAAAAAAAAAAAAGCCAAGCCAAAAACCTCCATAAATATCACTAAAACATGATATGAAGCATATGCACAAAATACACTGTTGTGCATGAAGTTGGAACAAAATATTTTTACTCTTCTCATGAAATGATTGTGACAAAATGATTTATTCTTGCTAAAGTGTAACTCTAAGTATGTGAGTATATTACTGATGTGAAGAAAGAGGAATGTGTCTTTAACAACAGTGGATAATAAAAAAGCCAAAACATCACAATTAACAGCTGCAGGTTTAACACATACGGTGTGTTCATATTGTAAGTCTTTCTGTCAGCAGGACGGTGGATTAATGAGCCTTGTCATGTCGTGAAATATTCTGTCTAATTTCTATGTCTGAGCTCTGTCGTTCAGAGGAATGAGATGCAACATGCTCTGGATACATTAAATAAACACGTGTTAGCGGATCTAACCCATTGTTGGTTTTTAATCAAAATAGCATATCCTGTAAATTCCTACAAAAGCTGTGATTTTCAACTGTGCCTTCAGAATCGACATGAACATCTGCTTACTTTGACTCACCTCATACTTAACCTTATTCAACAAATTAGAAAAAGAATAAACAAAGGCCCTGTCTGCAGTCCAAAAATACACTTTTCATTCGATATGAGGGGCCAAAACATTCTTGGTTCAACAGGAATGCTTGTTCCTACATGACGTTAGAACATTTCTACAATATGAAAAAACGCTCTTTCTTAGAACTCCTTATAAAGGGTTTCATGTACAGTATGGTAACTTATGAATGGGTGTCAGATCTGCCTCTTACACTCATGAGCCCCCCGACTAAATCATTGGTATGGGGGTCATCTTCTTTCGAGGCGAGTTGAGGGGAGTAAAGCTCAGTGGTCCTGAGGATCTCCAGCACACGGTCCAGAGCCTCCGCCACTGTAACTGGACTGCTTTCCTGGGCTGCATTGATAATATTTATCACCTGTGGATAAAGAGAAAAGAGAAAAGTCCCTAATCTGCAGTAAAACAGACAGGGCACACAAGCGCACTGACAAAGAGCCCTCTGCTGAATATGCAACAACAGAGTGCTCCTTTCTTTAAGCATGTGTCATGGAGATGTGCATGTGATGCCGGAGAGACTCGTCTGGGGCAAAACAGCTAAATAAAGCTACTTCTTAAAACACACAAGAGCATCACAGGACCAGCAGTTGGAGCGAGAATGAGACAATGTGACATAGTGTGTACTCGATATGGTCACACTATGATGTAGTTGACAGCTTGACCTGAGAACAGAAGACTCTGAAAGATGACAGCGGGTTTAGAAAACACCGTTCTGGAACAGTGCATATATACACAATACTCCTTCAACACAATAAGTCACACTGTAAACAATCCCAAGAAATTACATTTCCTAGAATGCAATGGAACCGTTGTTGACTTCAGCCAGAGCAGGGTACAGCTCACAGACACATGTATGCACCAACCTTCGTGGAACTGGACTGTAGATTTTCCTGTATCTAGCTCACAAATGGACTGTTTTCTTGGCCTCTGTAGTCATATCCTGCCTCCTGATGAGTCCAGAGTTAAGTGCTGGTTATGCTGTTAATATAAATGACACGTCCTGTGACGTAAAAGCCATCTAGTGTTTCAGCGGACACAACTTCTTTACCACCTCATGTGAAACAGGAGCTTCACAGGAAAGTTTTGTGGGGAAAGGATGGATGAGATGCAGGCTCAAGGTGACACAGAAGTGACACCAGCATAAATACAATGTTGGCAGCAGGTCACATATTTTGACATTCAGTAATCCAGTGTTTTCTCTTGTAGAACTTGTTTGATATTCAACAAAGTAAAGTAAGAACAACACGCACGACTAAATAAAACGAGTGTGAATAAAATTAAAGGTGGGTGTACAATAGGGCATTAACTAAAAAGCCGCTTTGTTGACACGTAGACATTACTCTGGAGGAGTCGACATGTCGTGGGTTATTCTCCATCTCCCTTCCATCACCCGACAGCGCACGAGCAGTCGTTCAGTGCATGTCCATACTCTCATATTTCTACATGAAAGCGCAAGATAGTGATGCATGGATCAGCGGACCCAGGTCCAAAAAAATGATGCTTTATTTGCGGGGCGGGTCAAATAATTAAATTAAAAAAATACACCCAGGCCACGCAGCACTAGTGCAAAGACTGTGAATGAATTAGACGACTCAGAGTAGGATTAAACTGACGGATCTAGAAAAACTGTTTGTTTAGTTCATGAAGACAATGCGCTCTTTTCTTTAACTGCGTGTCTTTGCTGCCAACATTTAACCTTTTTCCACTTTATGTTCACTTCAGTTTAAAAGAAAATCAATCCAAGGCGTTTAGTTTGGTTAAATGTCTGAGAAAGACTACTGATGCTTGTGTCTGTACAGTTTTTTTATTCTGCTCTTTATTGTACATTGTTCATGTTCCAGTGAACAATAGTACCAGTTGTTCATTGTTGAACATCTGTGTGTCTGTGGTGTTCCTCCAACTGTCAGAGTGATGACATCATCACACGAGTCAACTCGACTTTATTGATAAATAAGTCAATCTGAAAAAATCTGAAGTCACTAATGTTAGTGTACAGCATACTTTTATTTTAATGTCACAAATACTGCACATACAAAGCATCAACATGTGAGCGAGCTTTAGGACTGATGCCCGTTTTAACAGTGAACTGACTGTGGCTGAACAGTCGACAACTAAGACATAATAGACCGTCATTTGTTCTGTACGTATGATTCATGTTTGTCTCAGTATCTAAATAATGTGATTCTCTCCCACTGTGGCCAGAAACAGCCTTTAAATAATATTTACAACATTTTATTGCTTAACTTAGACTTTTATACACTCTTAAACCCTTTTCATTCTCTGTGTATGCCACATTATTCTAGCTCGATTACATACATTTTTGAGTTACTTAAGACTTAAAGTATATTCATCTACATAATGTTAACTGTCATTACCTCCGCCAAGGAGGTTATGTTTTTGGCACCGTTTATTTGTTTGTTTGTCTGTTTGTTAGCAACTTTACAGAAAAACTATTTGACAGATTTTCTTTAACTTTTCACCAGTGATACAGAATCACCCAAGGATGTTCCCATTAACTTTTGGTCACGATCCGGATAAATCTGTGGATCCAGGATATTTTTGAAAATCCCTCTCTCATCATTGTGCAAAATAAATAATAAAAAAAAAATCATATCTCTGTCAATATTCAGCCGATTGAGTCGTGTCTTTGTGGGATGATAGAGAGTCACACCTGCTATCATGTGGTACATCATTACGTCAATATCTCTAGCAGTTTTGACGTCATAAACTTGGTGGAGGTTTGCGCTCACTGAGCGCTCGTTTTATTTGAAATCTTAGTGCTATGCATCTTTATCAGGCCACTATTCAGTATATTAACTAAAATTACACATATTACATCTATTTTACTTATTCCATTTCATATTCATAAATTATTAAATATTTGCTCATGTATAATATAAACTATATTTTACTGGTTTTTGTCCTACACTTTATTTCCCTTTTACTTGATCCATTGAGTATATCTAATCTAAAAAAATACTGATTTTTATTAAGGTTCAAATAAGAACCCATCTACCTATTTAGAGTTATAATGTAAAAGGCTATTACTGACAAAGTCAAACAAAACAGATAAACAAACAGCTTTAATAGAAAATAACTGTCCGTTTGGTGTTGCATTGACACAACTTCAAAAAATCTTTTCCAAGTGTCTAGATTACAGATCTTATACCGATCTAATATCATACATCTCATATCTTGTATCTTATATGATATATAATAGCTTATTAACAGTGTGGTTTTGAGCCAACAGGTGCCGTTACTGTAGAAGGAACAACAGTGTACCCTGAATAGAGTGTACCTTGGTGATGGGAGCCTCAATTGTCATGGAGTGAATCCTGGCGACTGAAGAATATCTTCTGTTCTGTAAACTGGGAGCTGCAATATAAGAAAATATGCATAATGAGAACATCAGAATTAATCACCGTCAGTCCATAAATGCTACTGAATATACACTTTTATTTAGTTAGTAATTTATTCGTCCATTTAACAGAACATAATATTGATAACATAACAAAATATCTATGGCTAGTTGTAACATAGAAGTATGCATAAAATAAGATAGTATAGAAATGAATTGAATATTATGATTCGGAGATATTATCAGACTTATTGAACATTGTATTTGTAGTAAATATTTAAACTGTATATAAATAATACAGTTCATACAAATGATTCTGTAAATCTGATTGTGTGTGAGGTAACTGAAAAAGTGTATGTGAATGGTTTGTACGGATGTTTTTGTGTTATTTTAAATGTATATAGAAACAAAAGTGTGTTAAAGCAAAGGAAGCAGAATTCATTTAACCATTAGTTTGTAAAAAGGGGTGGAGTCAGTCATGCACTAAATAGTAAAATATTTGGCTGAAAGAATAATATATGTACCAATCTCATAAAAAGTTGACACTGTATTTGTGGTGTTAAACTATGAGAATAAATGCAGACAAAAAAAAAAAAGGGGTGGAGTCTATAAGTTCTACTTCTTCCCACTCCTTTTCGAGTGCAGAAAATTTTGTTTGACCATGTCGTATGACTCTTTCTTGTCTGATGATTTTTTGTGCTCGAAATAAAACTACACTACAATAAAACTAATATAATATACATACAATTTGGATTTCTAGATTAAACATGGGCGAAAAGGCGTAGGCTGATACAACAGTTTATTTTCACCTATTTATAAGAAGGAAAGTTACAGAAACAAAACAAGATAACAGCTTTATTTTATCAATACGCTCCAGGTACAGACATTAAAAAATGTGTAACAGGAGGTCAGGAAGTATGCGCTCAGGTTAATTTAAGGGTGATGACAGATAAGCTTGGGTTCAGATATCTAAAAACTGTTGAAGCTGAATTTGAGAGCGTGTAGTGAGTGGTAACACAAAGCACTCAGCCCTCATCATGTCCGTTTAGGATGTGTTTAGCTCAAGTGCACTCAAGGAAAAAAGAAACGCACCATTTTAATTTTCAAAAATTCCTAAGAAATACGGGTGCTTTTGGAAAAATGGCTTCGCATCATGATTTCACTCCAAATTAGGCTGAAGACAGGTGAACAGATGTCTTGGTTCCGCTTGACTGATT
>JAQQZY010000005.1:36311025-36329168 GCA_030068375.1 Ostorhinchus rueppellii
GCTGTCTCCAGGGTGTTTGGAGTCCACCGCTCTACCATTACTCGTCTTGCTGAGCGATACCACGCCACTGGTTCCTCAGACGACCGCCCTCGTGCTGGTCGCCCCCGTGTAACGACTGCGCCAACCGGCTGGCACATCTCTGTGACAGGTTCCGGCCCACCACCAGGTCCACCGCCGAGACCATTGGGACACACCACAGGCCAGTGTCGGACAGAACCATCCGTAATCACAGTGTGATGCAATTCCTGTCACTTTTGGTTTCTGGGGTGCTCTATTGGTTTTTTTTGGGTTGTGTTATTGGACTCGAAAATGTGTAAACACTGAAAAAATTGGCCTCAAAAATAAAATTATTCTGCCCCCCTCCCTAAATCTCCCAAAACTGAGTGGTGTGTTTCAGTTTTCCTTGAGTGTATTTACCATAACACAGTCTGACTTTGTGACCTCCAGTCATCAGTCTGTTTCTGCCTTTGCCATCTTACTTTATTCCCAGTGAGCAGTTCTTTCACTCCTCTCATCCTCTGTTTGTATCATTTCTAGCCCGTGTTGCTATTGAGTCGAACAGCAGCTGAAGTAACTCGGTAGATAATGCAGTCTGAACGGTCTTACCGTCACTGCTGCGGGAGCTGAGGGACCTGGCGTCAATGGAATCTTTCCTCCTGTCGCGGTGACGTAAAGAATGGCACTCTGTACGGCAGCAGAGGGGAGAGAGGACATTAAACCTGCATAATGCAAGGCCACACTTATACTCAAATTGATATGCACAAGTTGAATAATTATTTAATGCCATGATATTCCATAACGGTCTGGAAATTTCGTAACCATTTCGCAAAATATGAGGCAAAGTCAAAGTGGGGGTTCAGATTACCTGACTGGGAATGTTCTCCGCTGCATTTCTCCTCCTTGTTGAACTTGTGAACCTGACGGACAGAGAACAGGAGTTAAAGCTGAGGTCTGGACAACGGCCAAACATCACCGCTGCCTCAGAGTCTCTACTGTGGGGAATAAAATCAGTGTAATTTCCTCTTCACTGAAAGCAACACACTTGTAGGATTACTTCTATTGATTATAGACTCAATGTAAGACAGTAATTGGATGCTTTTTTTTTTTTTTTTTTACTTTGGAGATGTCTGTTTGTCTCGCTTTAACAAGATACACCGATGCCAAGGATGTTTGTTTTTTAATAGACAATGATCTGATCTTCACCAGCCATAGTTATTTGAATTTAGACAGTTGAGGACTTAAGTTTAATCTTAGGTTCCATTCACACGAAAACCATCTTAACCAAAAATGTCAAAGTGTCATTTCGTTCTCGCTTTTAATGCTGCGTTTAGACGAGTGTTTCTGGGTGAAATCTTTTGACTTCTCTTCTACCTGTTCACACCTAGCGCACCACGTACAGTAAATATAACAACCACTGAGCTGCAATACAACATGGAGAAGAACAAATCTGACAAACATCTGACGGGAACAACAACAGCTGAGAGTCCATGTCCGACTCCAGTGCCATTACTAAGGAGAGCGGTGCAGAAGAATGTGTTGGCGGTGTTGAGAAACAGACCCCAATAGTCCAGAAGAGGACAGATCTACTCCTGGTAGGCCTATGTTTTTGTTCATGAAGCTTCCTGTCAGTCCCATACAACAGACCATATGATTTGTTACTGTGTTATTGTCAGTACAAGGGGTTTTTTTAGCTGTCACAGACGCGTGAAAGTCAGTTTTGCGTTAATTCTTGGTCTCTGTTCTCTTCTACTCTCTGTCAGGATTCTTATCAGTTGCTGAAGGGACTCTTGGATGTAAATTACAGCAGCTAGGGCAAGTTGAACCTCCGTCACAGGTCTCCACACGTTTACTTGTTTTTCTGGTCCTGTCCATGTTTCTCATGTCATTTCTATGTGACGAGAAACGTGGTTTTTCACTTTTCATCCTTTACACGGTGACGTGAGGGGGGAGCGTTTTTAAGATTTCCGCTATGAAGGGTGGTTTCACTTTTTTGCGTTTTCAACCCCCGAAAACACCATTACCATCTAAACAACATGGACATCCGATAAAATATTTTGCGTTTTTCAGCCTGGAGCGTTTCCGTGTAAAGTGCCCCTTAGTATTACTCAGTAGGCAATGTTTTAAGATAGGATTCTTTGTTCCACTTTGTACGTTTTTAGCATACCAACATGACAAGATTTATGAACACAAGACAGAGGGTTTTCCTTAGATACACTTTTAACCCACCAGCTCGTGCTGCCGAGGACCAGACTTAAAACCAGGGGGGGCAGGGCTTTCTCTGTGGGCGGCCCCAGACTCTGGAACGCCCTGCCCCCCCATGTCCAAACAGCGCCCACGGTGGAGTGCTTCAAGTCTCATCTTAAGACCCACTTTTATTCTCTGGCTTTTATCACCGTGTGAGTTATCTGGTCCTCTGTGTTATTTTATTTTATTTCCTTTTTTTTTTTTATTTGAATGCTTTTAAACTATTTGATTTTACTGTTTTACTTAAAGTATTGTTGAAGTTTTCCATATTTATTTATTGTTTTTAGTCTTGTTTTATTGTTTTTATGACGTGCAGCACTTTGGAAACATTCTTGTCATTTAAATGTGTTAGAGAAATAAAGTGGATTGGATTGACCCATAAAAACCCAAACATCCACCGTTGATCAAAAGCATCTACTGATCTAAACTGTTGATCCACTAATTCTGTCAATACATGTAAATAATTGGTGTAAAATACAGTTTGTCATCTCTTCCTGGTCATCAGATATGACCCATTTGGATGTTCAGAGGCTCTGCTGTTACCATGGAAACACCATCATCTTCTACAACATTGATTCACCAGTAAAACCCATAGAATTGGATCAATGACAGTGGATGGACACACTGGGTTTATGTTCAGTTAATGATAGATTTGACTGAAAAAGTCACTTTTTCTGGTTTTGTTTTCTGTTTCGATATAATAACCTTTGACTTTAATCTGAGCTTTTCTTACCGTTTACCTGATCAGTAAATTAAACATAGGGAAACTAGAAAAGTAGTTGGAGAGCGCAGACCTCCGCCAAGGTAGTGTTTGTACTTTTTTTTTTTAAGGTAGTGTTTGTACTTTTTTTTAAGCTAGTGTTAGTACTTTCCTCCACTAGATGGCGGTGAATGACCTCATGGAGCTCTGTGCCATCATGCCCCATCTCACAATGATAAAGAATCCTCTAAAAAGTTCCTGGATCCAGACAGTGATTCAAAACGGCTCCAAAGTTTAATCATCTCTTCCTTCACCCAGAGTGGACATACCCTGAAAATTTCATCAAAATCCGTCCATAACTTTTTGAGTTATGTTGCTAACAAAAAGTCGGATGGTAACAAACAAACAAATGCACAGTAAAACATAACCTCCTTGGCGGAGGTAATAAATGATTTTTAAGTAAAAACTGCAAAATTCAAATGATAAAATGATAAATGGTGATAAATCACTTAGGAAATGTTAAATATAGCGAAAAATTCATTTGGAAATTGCCACAAAAGTCACACTGGGTTCTTATGGGTTAAATATACATTCACACTCATAGCACTGTAAATCACAGGAGATAAGATGTAAACACACTCTCAGGGTTTCACATAGAGTTAGGGTGTCACATCTGTTTGACTTGGGAGTCAGATAGCGTCGGCTTATCTTTTTGGTGGGCCGGCCCACCTAGCCTACAGGGTCAGCCCAGTGTTGGGGATCAGTTTACAATGGACATAAAAGTGATTTGCATGGTAACATTGGGGCCCATTTGCCTCCATGGTGTGGGTCGTCAGTGCCGAGTATGTACCGAGTATGTTGTATTTGGCTTGTGAGCACATCAAGTCAAAGTCAAATTATAAAAAGGAGTCCAGAGTTATTCTTGGAGCTTCCAATAAAAGAACACGCAAACAAAAACCACCGTCAGAGTTCTAACCAGGACTAAGAGAACAGAACACGTTACACCAGGTCTAAAGTCTTTGCACTGGTCTCTTCTTAGCTACAGCATAGATTGGAAAGTGCTACTACTCGTCTACAAAACTCCCATTTCTCAGCCGAATGCGTTTGGCTCAGAACACGAGTGATCGGAGTCGGACAAAGAGGCTCGTCTTCCCTCTGGGAGCTTCAGGCAGTGACAAAAGCAGAGCCTATCATCAGGGATCCTCACCATGTGCGTCCAAGGAGTTTGCTTTGATGCCTTCAGGCCGACGCTACCGCGCATCTCAGAGACCCAAGAGATACTCAAAATATTTTATTCCTTCAGCTGTCACACTTTTAAACTCTCACAGGAGTCGTTTTATGAGTTTTTTAATATTAGCAGAACTAACAGGGTCTTCTAGCCTGCATTGGTATTTATTATTTATTTATTGTTCACTATTTAACGTATCTGTTTTCTTCCAGTGACCTGTCTGGAATTTGTATACGGATTCATGTTTTTTGCACTTTGAATGTTGACTGATATCTGTGGTAAGCTGCAAATGAATTGCCCGTATGAGATAAACCGAGTTTTCTGAATCTGATACGTTTAAGGAACATAAACCAAGCAGGATTCTTACATCTACAGTTTCAGGTTTAGTTGAACCCAGAGTCTAAGCTAAGCACAGAGGAGCTGTATTTACTGTAATAATTAGCCAGTAGAGCTTAGATTTGCCCCAAATGTAGAATTTTCTTTTTTACATCCAGATTGAAAACATTTCCCTTTTGTACTTATGAATGAGCTCTATAACTTACACTCTATTTTTATTGCACTGCAGGTCTTAAGTTATTCTTATTGTTATGCAAGTTACATTATGCAAGCTTGAACATTTAAATATAAATTTTATGGAATCAATTTTTCTTTTCTAATATTATGTCATGTATCCTGTGCTCTATTTAAATTACATTTCTTAATACTCTGAAGCTTTTTGCCTCTTTGTATGAAAGGCAGTATATACATAAACTTGCCTTGACTTTTTTAGTGCAGACAGTTTTAAAACCACAAATGGTACAGGATGTTTCTTACAGTAAATGTTTTTGCAGTAACTTGTTATATTAAAAATATGACATTTCAATGCCTCAAGTTTTTCAGTCCACCATATCAAGCCCTGAAAAATGCTCTATTGCATTTTAAAAAGTCTTATTTAGTTATTTTAATTAATGCATCTTCTCATATTTTATTTTTTTCTTCTTTTCTGAACAGAAGGAAAAAATAAAACATGATTCTAGTAATAGGGGACAAAATGAACGTCTTTAGTCTTAATGCATCTTCTCTTCCGGAATAAAAATGACATTAAATAATATCGTCCCTCCATTCAAACTCAACTCATTCAATTAGTTTTTACAAGCACATGGGGCAGCTAAACAAGTTGTAAACAAATTTATAAAGCAGGCAAAAAATCCATTTACACAGTGAGCACATCCAGCACAACATTAGCATTCCTTCCTTACATTTCTTGCTCTTAAGCAGCAAAATACTCTGCCACGCTAAGTCAATTTGTCTGTCTGATAGAGAACTAAAACAACAAGCCTAAAGCCTAAAAAGCTGAAACATTAAAACCCTTAATTGAACTGAAGGGAACTGTAATGTCTTACACAGTTTTTGTATTCTACACGAATTACAGAGAGAGATTTGAACCCATGGTCAATATGAAAACAGAGAGTCGGAGAGCTTTTTATTACAAGGTTTTAAATTAAATCTATATTAAATATTTAAGCCCAACTCATCATGGTTAATGGTGATGTAATTGCATAGCACATGTTTAATCGTTTATGGCAGGTACAATGCAGCCTCATACACCTAGAGATTGTACATAACACACAGTCAGAAAAGTAACACCTCTAATCCAGTTACAGAAGATTTTCCCTTGTGACTCAGTGTACTTTCATATCTCAGACAGTACATCACGTTCTTTTATGCAGTGATAACATGATAAATGTGAACATGGACGGCAATGAGTTTAAACATATTCATGAAAAAAATATTTGAAAATGGAACTTTAAGTGAAGGAAAATGTATAAAATTTGCCAATGAAATTTAGATTTAAAAACACTACCACATTCTCACACAATTACTGTTTTTTTTTTAACATTTCTCTATAAGGTCTCCTGTGTGTCCTGCACTCAGTAAATAGGATTAAGACAGTGTAAACACTTCTAATGACATACTAGGAGGCCAGATTTAGCTGGCTACTTCTTAATGGACATCTTGCACTGCAAAGCACAAACAGACATCTATAAAAAATATATTCTGAATTAAATAGACTAAAGCTGGGAACTAGTTGTGATTATGATGGGCCTTAATTGAAAGGAAAAGACAAACAAAACTGACCCTAAACCTGCTCTAAGTCTGAAAAGCTTGGACAAATACGGTTAACTAAACAACACAATGAAATGGAAACCATGGTCTACAGCCAAACATCTGGGTGGGAGAAGATGAGGAGTAATGTGCGGTTATAAGTGCTCTGAGGAAAATGTCCTAAATAAGGAGATCAGATAAGAGCTATCCTAAAAGGGCCTTTGTGGCCCCGAGTTGTCAAATGGACAATGGCATCTCAGTGAAGATGCTGTGTGTGATTTACTGTATGATTTACTTTTGAATGTCATCACACAATTTTGTTCCAACTGTGCATCAGTTTTAGCTGTGTCTGAGGAAAATGAATTAAAAGGGACACTGCAATAACACCATTCAGTTTGACACTGCACAAATCGGACTGTGGGGGATGACTTCCACGGTTTCGGGAAAGGGATCAGTTGCTGCCATGTCTAAGGATTCCCAATCCCAACAAGCAGGAATGAATGCCATTTGGCTTTGGAAGGCAGATGCCAACAGCTGACTCACCTTATGTACACACGATGAAAGAGCAGCGAGCTAAAGCTAGGCCCTGTGCAGCTTTGCCTGAGGTATAAATAGCCCTGGCGCCTGGCTGCTAGCCCTCACAGGCCTTAGCAGGGGATCCTGCTTCTTAGCCATAGCTTAGCATAGTGTGACGTTATTGGCCTGGAACCCAGCTGAGAGCAGCGACACACCTGCTTTAGAATAAGTGAGCACACTGCTGAGCAGAGCTGGAAGCCACTGAGGCTACATGCTCTGTTATCGTATTCAAGTCTGACACTTTAGCCCAGAGTTCATTTGAAATATTTATGTAAAATAAACTCCAGCAGTTTTCAATCTCTATTGCATAATCAGTCATTTCGCTCCTCGGTTTGATTGAGCCAAGCTGTACCGCAGTAATGGGCCATCTGAAGGGCTGACATTTATTCAACAGGAAATTCAAGACTGGGCTTATATAAGTCTAATGCATTTGTTGAGATAATTTACATTTACAATAACCTTGTAAGTTTATTTCACTAGAATCCAATAAGCTGGGGAATTATTTGAGCTTTTAAATCAGCTTTTAGGGAAGATTTGAGCATAAGTGGAATTTAAGAGCTTAAAAAGATGCTAATGTTCAGAGAATGTTTATCTGGAGCAGGATCACTGAAGGGAAAGTGTAGTCCAGATCAGGGTTTTGGCCTGACTAGACCACTAGACTCACCTGGTTGTTGTTGTCAATGTGAGGTCTCTTAATGGATACGAAGTGTCGAATTTTGCTGTTGGGATGGAGAGAGAAGGTCCTGTCAGGGATTTCTTGAAAACATTTACATGAATGCGAGTGCGTTGGCCAGTCCATGTTGGCTTACCCTCCTTGACCAATGACGGGCGTGATCTTCACCTGCTGCTGGATACTGTCACCTGACTTCTTCCTGGCGTAGTAAATACCCTGCCATTCCTATGCAAATAACAACACATTAAGGCAAAGGAACAACACTTCATCATCCTTTCAGCACTAAACTGAACGTGTGGTACTGACCTTTCCTTTTTTGATACAGGTGTTGATGGTGTCCAACAGGTCTGCTCTGTTCTTGTCACTCTTGGGCAGTTCAGTCAGTTCCTTCCCGATCAACTCTCCCTTGTGGTAGCCCATCATTCGCTCAAACGCTGGGTTCACATACTGTAAGAAACACCACAAGTGTCAAAGAAACCCACACTTTTGAAAACCTGAATATGCTAGTTTTAGTGAGTGTCTGTTATCCACACCTGTATTATATGGTCCTCGCTAGTGATCTCCACAGCTTCTTGACAATGATCCAAAGCAGTGAAGACCGAATTACAAGCCCTACGAATAAATGAAGTCACAGCGATTCATAATTACTCATTTCAGCACCTTTCACTCCTGTGTACATCCATTATGTGTGTATATAAGGTGTCTGCACGCATGCCTTAAAGGTCTTGTTTTTGATGTACCTGAGTTTGAACTGGCATCGAACCTCTCCATGTTCTATCTGTATGAGCTCATTATAGCACGTGGACACACTGCTGTTCTCCACAAACCTCTGGAGCCCAAACAAGGTTAAGTGGTGTATGAAGTAGAGGGAGAGAGAGCAATGGAAAATTGAATGAGTCAGGATTTACTCAGTGGCAACTTGTTTTTTGCAACCTCCTACATCATTTTCACACCATCAAACATTGTTGACAATAAGTGCCTCTTTCAAAACCAGCTACTAGCTGTTATTTTAATGTTTGAAGTCTCTTAAAAGTCCAATAAAAAGGCATCTATCAAGGAAGTAGGATAACACAAAACACATTTGCTCATATAAACACATAGTCACACGTTAGGGCAAGTTGTTGGACGTACTCTGCTAAACCCGGCACAGAGAAGAGGAAGAACAGATGGCTCGTCCTGGTCTGGCGGTCTATACAATGACAGAAAAAATCATTACCATGTGCAACCACAGTCATTTTTCACAAACTTTTTTTGAGCAGTCCACACCTAAACTGGTGCCTACACATTGCAAAGTGTAGTCTTAAAACTCAGAGGATATTAAAAATTAACTAAACTTACTTTTGTGGCACAACAGCAAGAATAACTGTGTTTTCAGAGGGTTTTGTGGCACGGAGTAACCTGGAAAATAAACCAAGTGTGGATTAAAATCAACAGGAGTGTCAACAGGAGTTCATTTCATGCACACTTTGAGCTCATGAGATGTGGCTTGGACTCAGGTATAGGATAAACATGTGGGGACACTGGAGGTGATGTCATTGCCACAAAAGAGAGCAGAACTTTTCTGGGCTTTACACAAAAACACCATGCACAGCATCTGCTTCAGAGGTTCAGCCACAAAGCCACACTGCTGGCAGGATGTACGGGAAAGTGTCCTCGAGGTGCAGCGGGGGGAGGAACAAGACAGTGATGGAAGGAGAAAGTTGGAACAGCGTGAACAGATGATGGCAGGGATCCTCAGGGGGGAAGGGAGGGAAAAGGGCGAAAGAAAATAGTGACAAAGGAAAGGGAGGAAAGGGGCAAAAAGGACAGATGAGAAGCAGTTGCCAAATTGCGGTAATCACAAGACAGGAGAGACAAATGGATCTGTTCCCTCACTTTACTGGGGAAATAATAAAACACTTACAATAAATCACTCGACAAAATATATGGTGGTGGCTTTTAGCGTGTCCACATGCTCTGGAAGGATTAGTACAGTATCTAACAATAACTACGGCCCCAAAGTCTGCAGAAATCACACTAAAATTAAACACAGAGCTAGCATTCACTAATGCTGCTCCAAATAAGAGAGCATAGGCACTATTTGACCAGCTTAGATAATGTGATTGTGAAAAACAAGAAAGTTTAACCATAAAAAACATGTCAGTTCAGACATCCTTGTATTCTTATATATGAACATTATTCACAGGAGCATTAAGACCAACATAGTCTACATATGAAAGACTCTGATCCACTGGAATCCCAGCTCAAATGTCAGAAGAAAAGTCCTAACATATGGCAGAAAGAAAAAAAATGTAGAGAATTTAGTCATTTTTTGTAAAAGTCAGAGATTGGAGGTTATTATTATTAAAATGTAATTTTCTCAAAATTCACAACTACATGGCTCTTCGTGAATGTGAGTTTCGGACATGAAAAACTAGAAATGCAACAGTTTGAAGATAAATATATTTGTGCCAGTCATATTTCTAGGCTCACATATGGGACTCCCTCTTTAAAACTGGAATGGTTTATGGACAAACCCAGCGCAGACTACTGGCACATGATGAACTTAACTAACAAACAGCAGCACCGTGTCGTGAATGGGTTCATTCTACAATCAGAGATGTTTCTGAAAAGTGGCTGGCAGTATTGGCTATGGAAAAAGAAATGGATTAAAAAAAGTGTTTCAAGCTTCTTCTTAAAACTCCTGCTGGCTGCCCCGGGCCATTATCCAGCTTTCATGTCAACAAACAGACTCAAACTCTGTGGCTCAGGCTCAAGTGGCACTTTGTTTTAAAAGCCTCTTATCAATTCTGAACTCACGTATCCACATCTTCCCTTTAGTGCTGAAACATCGAGTTAAACAGCCTTTTGAACTGCAGCTATAACAGCACAGAGGGATCTGAGTGCAGCCTCAGGTTGCAGATGCCTGCAATGCATCCATTGAACACCAGATGGCACCCATGAGTACAAGCACTTCAGCCTCTTCCAAAGCTTACAACACACACTTCAAATGAAATTAGGTTAATCCTCTTACTTGTTAATTTTCACTGGATCTCTTATATGTACCTGACATGAATACAAGACAACCAGATGTACTATAACTGTCTATCTGCAGGAGGAAAAACAAATCACAAGGGGGGGAAAGTAGACCCAAAGCAGGCAACACCCACCGGCAAACAGCTTCAGGCTCAAAGTAGCGAGAGTGGCGTCCATCAATGACTATAATCTCATGGTGCTTGTCCAGGAAACACTCGACGGCAGACTCAGGAGTCCTTGCGATGTTACAACGGAACCCAGCACGGTCACAGGCCCACCAGAAGGCATCACTTTGGCTGTCCTCTTTAGCAAAAACCAGCAGGACCTGAGAGGACAGAGAGGTGTGAGTGCATGGAGGACTATACATAGTATTCAGACCACAAAAATCACTTCTACTTTAAGGAACACACAGTACTCAAACCAAGCTGTATCACTTAACACACCTAAAAATATTAGGCGTAGAAATAGCTACATTCCTTATACTGGTGTTGATGGAATACTGCAAGTAAAATGGGAAGAAGGAGAGAAAAGGTCTCTAAAAATGCTGCATAATTTATGGAAATAGGCACATGAATTTCTGTTGGTTTGGTACCAAATACATGACAATTTAAAAATAACAGAACCTTTTACCCATAATGGCTTATGAAAAGCAGTTAACCATCTATGAAGGTTTAAATACAGAACATAAATGACATTAGCATTCATTTGGAACTTTTAAACATTCACTGTGGTTTTCACTCTGATGTTCAGCTCCACTAATTCCAGTGGGAAATATCTGGCTTTTTAGCTGCTGCACATTAGACTGGCTTCACTGGCTACTAGCTTTGGTATTTTGTTGATGAGAGAGCAAGAACAGATAGGCCATACAGAACAGTTCTACAAAATAACAACATGTCCCTTGAGAATCAGCTGGTTCTATGTCCACTTTTTGCAGAAATGGAGTTAAGGACATTCTAAAAACATTTAAGTTTATATCCCAAAGTGCTCAGCTCCAAGCTAAACATCTACACACACTCACACCTAGAAACATTTAGTTCCATGTCCTGGGTGGCGCTCGTTTCAAATCAGGTAGTTCCATGTCCAAGGAGCCAATCAGAGGCCAGACCTGGATCATGTGACATTGGCTCAAAATGGCCGTGGAACACGTGTAAAGCATAAAATGAGACCTCAGAAAAAAACATTCTATTTTGATCCCTTCTGAAAGTATAAAATACATGTAATCACTGTAACTAAAACGCTCTTAGTTTGTTCATAACTTTTTTGGTGGACATAGAACTTCCTGATTTGGATCATCAGTGAAACCTGTAAAAGGCACCAGGTCTGATGTTGGACATAGAGCTTGCTGACCAGGGGACACTTCCATACCTCTGAATCCGAAAGTTCTATGTCCATTTTTGACTTCTTACATCTCTAAGCCTATGGAGATTTAGAAGTATTAACAATATGTTTCGGGTACCTTCCACAGCTACACTATTCCACACAAAAGATGATTAATAACTCTGTAAATAGACAGATGAAATGTTCAAACTCAGTTTTCTCAAAATGAGGAAAAGTGGACATAGAACTAGCTGATTCTCAAGGGACGAACAGTTAAAACAAATAAACAAAAAAAAATAGATGTCTTGGTCACTTTATTTGGAGGACATGCTAACTGACACCCTTGGTTTACAGCAACTGTGCTAAGCTAAAGCTAAAAACGCTGCTCCCAAAGTAGGACAATGCATGGATGGATTTTAACTGTTTTTTTTTTTTTTTTTTCACTGTTCTAACTCTGGGGGTGACAGAGACCGACTTAATTTCATGTTTGGGTGTCTTATTCCTTTAAAAGGCACAATTGCTGTGAGTACTTTTGTCTGAATGTTTATATGTTCTCTCTGTGATATGCTGGTAGATCCACTGTACTGTACTTCATTCCTTTTTGCTAAATGCATGCTGTGAGACGCCACTTCCATGACCTTGAGCAGCGGTATCGAAAATGTAACACAACCCATCTAATTGGCAATGCATGTAAACGTAATGGCAATTTCTTCATTACCACGATTATATTTCCTCACTAGAAACTGTGCAGCACATAATCGCAAATAAAATGTGCATTTCACACCAGCAGACGTGAAGCCCGCAGAGCTCGGACACATGTTTTTGATCTCACACTGTGTTTTGACCGCAAACACACCAGCCACCTTTGGTACAGTGGTGAGGAAATACACCACAAGTCGGTCAGAGACATATAAAGACACACATGCTATCATGTACGCACACCCACACACAGGCAGCTGGGCTCGAGCCAGAACCAACAGCACTCAGCTCTGCCTCACAGCAGCATCACCTCCTGACTCCCTCTAAGGACAACAAAGGATAAAGTGACAGAGGGCGAGCATGGAGGTGCAGCAGAGGCAGGAGAAAGAGCGAGTCCAGTCGAAAAATTAGGTCGAGGAAGAGAGTTGTAGTGCGATGTGTATCTGCACAGCCATTCACACCTGGAGAGACAGAAGATAAAGCATGGAAAAGGGCAGCAGAGAAAGAAAAGAGACAGAAAAAAGGCGAAAAAGAAGAGGACAGAGGGAGAAAATGAGGTAGTATTGGTGAGTGCCTGTGAAAGGTCCACAGTCTTTGATCCCGTTCTAGCTTGTGTAACCATGGTGCTAGCATGTGAAATTCCACACGCAGAGTACCCTGTCGACCCTGGGACATGCCGACCGCACAGATCTTTGACCTGCCACCCAAATATGTCACCAAGCATGGTGGGGGGGCGCCGTTTGTCTCAATACTCCATCTGATGTCCACACACAGTCAAACACATTTGAACACATGGCTGCACTGCATCATATCACTGTTCTATCTGTCTGAAGCACAAACCGTCTCCAGTATAACTCACTGTTAATGTTTCTTCTGTTAGAGCGATTACAAATTTACAGCTCCCTCAAATTAAACACATATTTCACATGTTAACACAATTAGCCGCACATTCGCTCACCGACTTCAAAGTGTGTATGAAAACACTGTATAGTTAATGTTCCTTTTGGCACACACACTTAAGGTTGACTGTTTCTGTGAGCTGACTCACATTTTCAGGGATCAGAGGTTAATCCGCCATGTTTACACACCCAGGCTAGATGCCATCTGACCATAGGAGACAGAGAGGTGTCATCGGGCTAACAAGTGTCGAGCACTTTATCTGTGTGGGAGCAAAGTGAAGTCTGAGCCAATCAAAGCCAGGACATAAAGGTGACGAAGGCCCATGAAGAGCATTTACTTCTTTGGCTGGCTTTTTTCAGGATTCAACTTTCTTTACTGTTGGATGACTTTGCAATAAGAATTTCTTTAACCCTTTATCAGACAAGTGACTATTTTTGGTCATTTCTGCAGACATTAAATATGGGACCAATCCCGTACCTCACTGAGGTCAAGCATGTTTGTTTTCACAACATTATATAATAATTCAGAGAGATTTCAGAGACGTTTTGAAGCTGTAAATAGTGATTTTTGTCAATTCGTGACCTTATAACAGTTGTTTATAAAGGGTCTGGATCAGCACTTATGTTCTTGGAATGTTCTAAAAGTGATGTTCTAATTAGGGCTGTGCAATTAATCGAATTTTGATGACGATTTCGATTTTGTTGTCACACGATCTCAAAACTCATATAATCGAGTTGAAATGATTTATTTTCCGTTTTTCTTTACACAACTGAGAAACGTACATGTGCAAAACATTCCATTCCACTGCAAAACAGCTGTAAAGTACATATTTGTAGCCAAAATTCATCTTCAATTTGAATGTCCTGCATAAAGAATCAATAACAAAGTGTTTTCTGAGAGAGAGAAATGCTGAATAAATGCATTGTGAAACTCAAAACTAATCATTTTAATTGTGATTTGAATATTGACCAAAATAATCATGATATTGATGTTTTCCATAATCGAGCAGCCCAAGTTCTAAAGTTCTAAAATGCAGGTTTCTTTCACCTTACATGTGTTTTCGTTTTATATATTTACTTCTTGGATTGTTTTCTTTGCCACTTACAGGTAAGGAACCAAATATGGTAACTTCATTGACCTTGATTTTTCTGCATAACAATAACAAATTTTAAAAGTTTCTCAAAAGTTCCTCCAATAACACACTAACGCTGAAATATTGAATTTCAAAGTATTTGCATGTGTGCCCTTTAAAAGGCTTAAAACGTCTGCTTCTGAGGTCAGTGATGATTTTTTTTTCCAACATTTTACAAAGACTAAAACATTAATACTCCTATAGTCCTCTGCTTTGTATCAAGCAGTGCTTTCGGTTTGATTGTTGGTGTATTTCAAATTTCGGATGATGTAAAGCTGTGGTAGGTTTCTTTTTCTCTTATTTTCCTGCTTCTCCTTCATTCTTTCTTTATTTTTTTTCACAAGAAGTACACATTCCAGATACCAGTCTGCACAATATAATGACATCCAGTGAGTGTCTGTTGCTTTACCTTAACCTCTCCGTGTAACCAGAGAAACACATAAGTCATGAGATAAGATGAAGGAGGAGCGATCTGGAGAAGTTGAAACTCTCCAGAGCTGTGAGGCAACAGTAAACGTCAAAGAAAAGCCACAATATATATAACCCTCTCCTACAGTGCATTTTATCTCTCCCTTTTCATCTCTCAATTTCTGGGGAAGGAGAGAAGCAAAAGAGGGGTGAGTTAGGTCACGGATCCAGAAGAAAAACTGGAGGTACGACTTTACTGTGCTGCCTTAGGAGAGCAGTTTATGGGCTTTATGGAGCATGAGGCGAGGTTTTAAAAGGCTTTTTAATAAAGCTGCAGTCCCTCCACCTGCCTGCGTGTTGCCAGAGATTCCTGGTGTGATGTTACTTGGCTTGGTGAACGTGGAGGAGGAGGAGGAGGGCGAAGGGATAGAGCAGGATACTGTAGTTCGGCATGAACATGAGTGGCATGCCAGGCCTCTCACATCACTGCACTGGAGTGGGAACAGAGCTGAACTCAGAAACCCCTGAGATCAGTCAAAACCAGAACGAGGCAAACCGAGGCAAATTAAATCAAAAGAAATAAACAGGCACCTAATAAAGCAGCTGATTCCAGAGGCCGAAGCTGCCAAAGCACATGAACGCTTTGTAGTACCTGCATCTCAACCAGCTGGTAACCTCAGGAACATTCTTTGTTACATAAGAAAATCTGACTAGTGCACGGCCTAATCCCTCACCAGAGGATGAGCGCAGACAATCCCCGACTCAACCCTGCATAACCTTGCAATATTCCTAACTTCTTGAGGGGCACGATGAGATCCCAGCAGGGACAGTGGGTCTGCAGGTCGTGTGAACAGCACTTATTCATACAGTCATGAACTTATGATTAATATGCAGGTTTTTTTGGTTTATTTTTTCAGACAAGTTTAAGTAGATGTCTTTTTACCTTTACCTGTTTTGACTGTCACCTGCAGGTAAAAAGACATCTACTTAAACTTATCTGAAAAAAGAAACCAAAAAAATTGCATTTACTAAGTAGACAAAATGAACTTGCTGGATATTCTAATCTAATGTATATATTTTTATATATATTTTATTACTGCACCCTTCTATTCTATTCTATTCTGATTAATAAATTCAGTTTAGCTGGGTTTTCTTTACTTATACATTGTGTTATAATTTACGACTGGATCCTAGAATTTGTCAAATCATTAGTGATGCACAGGATGGATATCCACCATGTGTAATTAAATCCACACCAGTGTAGATTATGGAGAATGTTAATAATAGCTCGTGTTATGCTTTTCTGAAATATAAGACATGAGGCTGAAGATAAGTTGTTCTGAAAAAGAACACCACTTCATGTTGTTCAAGATGCTGTGAATGTTTTCCCGGATGATCAAATGCAGATAAAATCCTAATTCATCAAAGGACAGCAAACACATAGGATTCAATTTTTTTTAATAATAAAATGAAAATTTCCCAAAATGTCACTTTAGTGAGATAATAACTAGTAGATGAGAAAAAAAGGGGAGTATAAAATCCGGAAAGAGAGGCTCAAATTGTTGGAATTTAAATTAGTATAGAGGGTCAAGAGCTGATACTGCAAACCAACTGAAAACAATGAAATTCAGTGTGTGTTGTCAGCAGAAAGATAAGCTGCTTATCTTCATCTCTTTGAATATGCTGTATTTATGTACACAATATACTTTGAAAATATAAAATGACAAACAAAAATATCCAGAAATCAAAACAAACTTCAGGAATCTCCCATTTCTCATAAATGACAAAGCTGCCGATTCCACGTTACAAAGCTGAATGTTTGTTTACCTGAATTGGCTCCTGAGTCAGTCTCATCGGTCCCACACATTCTTCTGTAGCTAAAACCTGTCGAAGAAAAACAGTAGCAACGATAAGAAAAACGCATCAACTGATAAAACACATGCGACGAGCAGACAAGCTGTGAGCACTTCTTACCATTTTACCGTTCATGTCCAGAAGCATATTGGTGTATTATTAATTTCCCTCGCATGACCTGCCTGTCTCTGCACCTGTAATCTGTCTAACCTCCTACTTTCAGTTGAACAAAAGTCAGCAAGGTAAAAAAAAAAAAAAAAAAGTATTTCCTCTATGAAGGCGGATGGAGTAAAACAAGATAAGAATAGCGCAACAAATATCTGGCCTTTTGACAAGATAAAGGTGTTGTGAATGCCTCTCCTACGCTGTAGAGATGGATATTTACATGCAGTATTAGCAGCCCAGAATGGAGCTGTCCACTGCAAACCTCTTTAAAAGGTATTAGCAGCCAGCCACAGATTGAACTCAGGTTTACTTGCATAATCCTCCTGCAGGAGCATCACACACTGTACTGTATATGAGTGTTTTTGCAGCATGTCTGGGCAGCTTCAACAGGCTTCTAATCCACATGCGTCACTGGTGTGAATAAGCAACTCGGCTACATGTGCAACTCTAAGCATAGCACTCACATGTTTTGTGTGCATTTCAACACTAGCGTGAATCAGCATTATATTTCATCATGAGTAATGATCTGTAGAAGTCTGTGTCACGTTCAGGGACTAAGCAGCAGGTATTGAACTATTGTTGAACAAATGCTGAGATCATCTACACCACAAGGTCTGGGTTGAAATATATGATTTGTTTGTTGTTGGGGGGTTTTTTCAGCACAAGCGTGGTCATAAACAAAACCATCTACTTATCTTAACTAATCTTATCAATGCATGTAAATAATGTAAAATGCAGTTTATCGTCTTTTCACGGTCATCAGATATGACCCATTTAGATGTTCAGATGCTCCGTAGTTACCATGGAAACACAGTCATCTTCTACAACATTGATTCCCCAGTAAAACCCACAGAGCTTGATCACCTGATAGTGGATGGAAATATTTGGTTTATGCTCATTTAATGATATACGGTGCTTAACAAATGTATTCGACGACCTGTCATGAAAATAAGAAAACATAAATAACTTCATAGTTTATCAAAAACTTGTTTTAAATGAACAATTTCATTGTTACTCATACAGAAAATGACCAATTGGAATAACAAAATAGCACTTGTTGACAAATAATAAACAAAAATGTCCATATTTAGTGTGTCCACCTTTGGTGCAGATAACAGTTTACATTCTTGCTGCCATTGTTTTTATG
>JAQQZY010000005.1:36389693-36409744 GCA_030068375.1 Ostorhinchus rueppellii
TTGCTGCCATTGTTTTTATGTAGTTTTGCACAGGAATGCAAGATAATAACTGGAATTGTACAACTTCATAAAAAAAAAAAGTAATTTGTTGCTGCATTTCCCTTTGTATTTTTGGATAGTAACAATAGTTCTATTTTAGCATTAAAGATATGGTTTTGATAAAAGATCTTGCATATACTGGTGGATTAACCATTAAAGAAACATATAAAGATATTTAGATAAACAGAAATACTGTTCAGTTGTGGCAGCAGTGGAAAACACCTTTTACTGGGTGGAGCTGGAAGAATACATTTGTTAAGCACTGTATACAGAGAGAAATTGTGTCTTAGGAAGAAAGTGTATGCAGAAAAGGATTGGACTTTTTAAAACAATTAACAATTTTTCATTATTACTATTTATTGATTACATCATGGACAAAAGCTGTGTACTTTCATGTTTGTTACCAGCATTTAGTTCTAAGTGCCACAGGAGTCAGAAACATGTCTTATCTGTACATTTACAGACCTTAACAATTGAATGAATCCTGTTTTAGAATATTTCCAATAATAGGTTTAGGTCACAGTTGCCCTAAATTAACAGAATTGGTAATTACCAAAATCCTCTCTATAATGAACCAGTATGAACCAGTAGAAGCTCTTTAACAGAAATTATATTTTTAATGCTATAGTATAATTGTTATTTTTATCTGTGAAGTTTCAAATGTACTTTTATTATTTTTTTTTTAAAAGAAAAGAATAGTAAAGCGCATTATTATTTCTTGATTACAGTATCAAATTTAAGTTATTTACTTGTATTTCTGAACTGCATTTCTGACTTATTCATTTTAGTGAATGTTATGCTGATTTATTTCTGACTTCTCAAAGAAGCCCAGTGAGCCAGCTCAGATTTAGGAATAAATATGTGAATTCAGTGTGTTATTCTTCATTCTTAAAATGAGAATGAAAGTGTTCTCACTGAAGCGTGTCATGATACTGGATAGTCTCTGAGACAAACAGGGAAATGTGGACAAATACTAAAAACACTGTACATGACTGTTTTCATTACAGAATCTCATCCAACAGTATTCCAACACTCTTTCCTGTCTTTTTTTTTTTTTAGATTTATTATTCAGTTAATGTAAAAACAAAGTAGTTAAAGGAGCTAACACATGACCACAAAGCTCATGATATTGTATATAATAAAACCTCGGCTGTCTGCAGAATTACTGGGTCTGAACCATAGAAACAAGAGCTGTGGTAGCCGGTCCAGTTCAGTTTTCAACAATTAAATCTGCTTTTTAAGTAAACAGACTAAGCAAAGCAGTTCAGCATCAGAAAGGAAGTGCCTTTGAATCCTTGTCATATTTGACAGCTTTTCTGTGATTAATGAGGAACCATGTTGTTTGCTTAAGCATGTGTGCATTTGTATGTGATAATCTGAGAACAAGACAGGCAGAAACATTAACATGTTGATTATCGACCTACTCAGTCAGCATTTACATCCTAGTTTAATCTGCTTAGTACTTCATCCTCACTCTTAACATCTAAATGACACTTTGTCTTGTTTTTCTTTATGTCAAAGTCAAATTCTCAAGCAAACGGAAGCTCTCCCTCCATGATTTGGGTCAAAAATGAGAGCTGTTGTGGCCCAGCTCCTGAGTCCTGGCTGCCGTCCTTGTGCCCATGAAAAAGGGCCTTTACAGAGCGCCTTCTTTTAAAATGCAGAGGGTGGGGGTGGAGGTGGGGCTTGAACATACATAAGAGGCGAAGACAGTCAGCCAGTCCAATTTGGCACAGCATCACCAGACAATTTGATGCTTCTCAACATATACAAGGCAGCTGATTGGATCTTTCCTTTCATTTAGACCCTCTTTATCCTCTCCTAAGGCTTGTTAGATAAGAATCTTTTTTGGATCGGCCTTCTTTTCAACCCGAAAACAGTGTGTTAGTGATGAGTACAGGCAGGTTACTCAGAACTGAGTATTTGTCCTGGATGTTGGATGTGGGCAACGTGACCGGGGGCCTGTCCCAGGGCTCGATCCTGCAGCCTGCCTGGGACTACCTCCACCAGAACCACCACGACCTCCTGAGGAGTCCTCTCTTCCCTGTGGTCCTCTCCGTCAGCACCTACTTCTTCCTGGTTGGCCTTTACACAGTGCTGGACCTGTTGGCTCCCTCCTGGCCGTGCATCAACCGCTACAGGCTCCATCCTGACAGACCTGTCACATGGCCCAACATCTGGACTACCCTGGGAGTCACCATCTACAACCATCTGCTTTACATCTTCCCTGCTGCAGTTGCACAGTGGATGTGGAGGCCGCCGACTCCACTGCCACGGGAAGCGCCCACCCTCTGGGGCTTCTTCCTGGGCATCCTGGGCTGCATGGTGGTCTTTGACTTTCAGTACTATGTCTGGCACCTACTGCACCACCGGGTTCCATGGTTGTACCGTACATTCCACGCTGTGCACCACCAGTACAACCAGCCCTTCAGCCTGGTCACCCAGTATCTGTCAGGGTGGGAGTTATTCAGCGTGGGATTTTGGGCCACAGTAGACCCCATCCTGCTCCAGTGCCACTGTCTCACCACATGGGGCTTCATGGTCTTCAATGTCTACGTCTCTACTGAGGACCACTGCGGCTACGACTTCCCATGGGCCATGCATAAGCTGGTGCCCTTTGGCCTTTGGGGTGGCGCACCCAAGCATGATGCTCACCACCAAAAGCCCGGCACTAACTTTGCTCCTTTCTTCTCTCACTGGGACCGGCTGGGAGGCACCCACACTGTGCCAAGTCCCTCCAGCCATGCTGCCACGGGAGACCCAGACGAGATGAAAGGGAAGAAAGACTAAAGAGCTTGAATTAATGTCTCATTGACTCTGTCTCTCTTTTACTCAGTGTTTCTTTTGTACCTGTTGTCATCCCAATGCACTTGTTTTTTCCTTGTCTGTCCAGCATACCAGTTCTCAGTTCCCACTGTCAGCTTTCTTTTTGACATTTTATTTACTCACCCTCTTCTGTTATTTTTTCTGCTAACATAACATGGATATTCTTCAATGTTTCAGTGCAAATGATCACTTTAGCATTTCTTCCTTATCTGGTAAGTTGTTAAGAAGAATTGTATGCGATGTTATGATCTTGTACTGTTGTAATGTGCCACATTTATTTCTTTTTAATTGAGATTTTCCATTTAAGTTCCTGTACTGTGGCATTGCCATATCGTCTCAGTGGTATTCTCAGGTCAGATTTCCGTATATGTGTGACTAGGTTTTGAAAAATAAAAGTAAAAACAACACTTACTTCAGAGTTGCTTTGTTATATTTAACTAACTACATCTTTAAGAAGTGTCTGCTGATGGTACAGAGATATACAGGATCTGTCAGAGTGATTACACACACATTAGCACGTACATTCTCCCTCTTTCCCTCCTCAGCACTGACCCTCTCACTCGCACACATGAATAGCTTTCTTTTAGCTGCGTCCCAGAATAATGCGTGGGCGCAATACTAATCTTTCATCCTCTCTTTGGAGCACAATACTCTAACTGGATGAGTTCTTAAATAAAGTGCAGATGAGATAGTAGTCTTCAACCACAGAGAAAATGAACATTGAGTGTAATAATTGTTCCTGTTTAGTGCTGCAGGTGTTTTTAAGATATCAGAGTATGTTGCTATGCAGTCATTACAGTCACTTAACAGGTTAATGACATTTTAAAGAACCTTTAAACTTACAGTGATATGTGTGATTTTAGTTGAAACGCCATAACATAAGGACTCTTGAGCCTGGATATAAAACATTCAATAGTTTTCTCGTTGATGGCTTTAATTTCACTCCATAATGCAAACCAGCAGAGGTCACTTTTCAACACAATTCTGAAAACAGCAAAGCTACACATAGTACACAACTGCAAGCAAATAAACCCATTCCCTTCAACCACAGTGTCAGATTATCTTCAGTGGATAAAACACATTTTCCCCTTTGTGCAGCAGCATGTTTTCATATTGTGCAGAAAATACTGCGTGTGACAGCACTGCAGTGTAAAACCCTGCAGGCCCATATTCCCCATACCTTCCCTGTTATTACTTACCTTGTAACAAACACTGCAGACAGAACTGGTCTGACCTGTTTCTGGTTTGCAAGAGTGCAGACTGTTGCTAAATCAAGTACTTGAGTGAATTTTTAAACAGATTAAAAGGAGCTGTAATGTAACAACTACTAAAATTAGTCATTATGCTGTGTTGGAAAGAATATTTGGAACTGAATAGTAACAACTTATACTGGTAAATACATGCATTATTTAATTTTTTGCCATGTCCCTGAGTTAAACCACATGTAAACCCTTGGGTTTCACAAAAATGTTGCCACTCTTGAGAATATAAGAACATACAATACATGGTACATCAAATAAATCTGCAAAACAAATCATTATATGTATGTACACACAACTGTGCGCATACAGCTTTGTGTTTGTTTTTTTCTGCTGTTTTAAGTGAAAGCCATGGAGACTCGAAACAGTACTTTACTGTCAATGACTTTAAAACAATGCAACAGGGACAAAAAAACATAGGACTTTCCATTCTTTCCATACCAGTGCTGCCAATCGTAGCAGCAGTGCAAGGAAATATCTCTTTCTTTGTGCAGCAAATGTTGCAGGAGAGCAAAGAAGGAATATTTTTGCATCATTAGCACCCTTAGGTGCTGTTGTCTGCATCATTTGGTTTTTATAAAAATACATTCCCATCCTGCATGACTGATTGCTTTTCATATGCAACATGATTTCTCTTCAAATGATCATATTACTATTCATTCTGTTTTTATTACACTCAACACCTGGGAAGTATTGAACGCTGAAGAGGCTCTACGTACACATGCAATGTCAATCCTTTTTCCATTTGTTGGGTATAATTTCACGAGTAACTGTCCTTTTCACCAACAAGGCAATATGTTGGCTCAGACCTAACATGATTTATGGTCATGTCTTTTCACAGTGTAACCGACTGACATTTAAAAGGAGCTGTGAACATTAAACACGGTCAGGGAGTGGCTGTGGCCGAAGCATATGAAAAGAATGTATGTTAAAGTGCTGACAAAAGGTAAGACGACACTCCATTACAATCATTTACCTCTACAGCTCTGTCTCAACCAGTCATTAAACAGGAAGCTATCAGTATTCACTTTGTATGTATACACCTGAGGGTGGGGGTGACTCTTTGGGTGGGGTTACTGCCCAAAACACACGAGTGCATTTACTCCCACAGAGATAAAAGACCAGAACAATCCCTTTTAGTTTACAATACCCTCTTTGTCACAAGTGTTTTCTTCAAGTGATGTGCAGACCTTAGCAAAAGGTTAAGAAACAGATTAAAGTTTAACTTTGGTAAAGAAAAACCTGCATCTAAGGTGCTAACAAAGTTAACTATCAAGTAAGAAATAATTTATAAGCTTACTACAAAGAGAACACTTCAAGTGGAGATGTCACAATCTACATTTCATACATACATGGCACAGTCCCAGCACTGAAACTAGGACAATGGCAATGTGTTGAGATCACCCCCAGGACATGCCTCATCATGCTCAATGTTCCTTAACCTTTATGTCTGGTGGACTATATGTTTATACTCTGCTTTTTCTTCTAGTGAATATATAACTAGTAACTCAACCAACTCTGAAATATTTTCAGTCAAACTGGTCTGGACATTTTCTAAGACTTAACACATTCTTTGAATTCCAATCATAACAGGAACACAAGTGGAGAACAGATCTACAACAATGAAGTCCCGCCTGCATCCGTCACCTGAAGACTGATAAAAATAAACCCAGTGACTCACTCAACATGCGACTGAATCAATTGCGTAATAGTATGAAGGAGTTTCACAGAAACTATACCACCTGTTTCTATCATTTATTTGAGAAAAATTTAAGATCATAATATAGGTCATAACTTTATAGCTCAAAAATAACAAAAACAATGTTCCTGTATTTATAATGACACAAAAAACTCCTTGAACATGCTGAAATAAAGAAAAATATTTAGGTAAACGTTCAGTATTGATAGGACAACAGTCATTTTTTTCTTTCTTTAGTGCAGTAGTTTGCTCAGTCAAGATGTTGGAAAAAGCAACATTTATAATTTTATTCAGATGTAACATGATATACATAACAGGTATGTTGCTCATTTGTGTTAAAAAGAGAAAATATTCACATTAGCAAGACAAAAAAAAACAACCAAAAAACAAACTTAAATCACATTGCATTAGTTGCACAAAAAAATTCAGAGCAGTTCATCTTTGGATATCTGATGTGGTAAAGTTACACCTTGTGACAGTGAATCGCACATGCTTTGTCCATCATAAGAAAATCACACCATGTCCCACTGTGACCTTTTGGCTGCTGTGATTTCAGTAAATGACACGCAGGTACATATAGTCTTTTGTCTTTTGTACTAGCATGTGCTGCTCTGTGTCATCTCAGTATCCGACACATATGACTTGCTCTTCCTGGAGTATTTCAATGAACTGAAAGACACTCTCATCCTCTCCACTGTCCTGCTGCTCCTGCACAGCAATGTGTTCTTCACATGGTTTCTGAAGTCCTCAGACACAAAGTAGTAGATGAAAGGGTCCAGGCAGCTATTGAGGCTGGCCAGGCATAATGTAGACAGATAGAAACTGTAACCATTATTTCTCATCCCAACCTTCAGCAAGGAGTAATGCACCACCAGCATGATGTTACTGGGGATGAAACACACGAAAAATGTGACCATAACAACCACAATCAACACCACAGCTCTGCGGCGGTTCTTGGACGATGTGCTGTCCTCCATGTTGTGTCCCAGGACTTTGAGTAACATGATGTAGGCAATGATAATCACTATACAAGGCAAAAGGAACACAACTGTTCCCATTAACATGAAGTAGTAGAATGGGAGCTGGATGGAGGGAAAGGGATCGTCATGATCTTTGATGACACTAACATCATGGCAGGTGGTGATGTTGAGCTCCTTGAGCTTGGCGGTGTGGTCATACAGGTATAGAGGCGTCGTGGAGACCCAGATGAAAGCCCATATGGCCACAGAGACACCAACAGCCACCTTGTTGTTCTTCCTTTGGTGGGACAGAGGATGGGCCACTACCCAGTACCGCTGCACACTGAGGCAGGTGATGAAGAGGATGGAGCAGTACATGTTCCCGTAGAAGAAGCTGATGAGAACCTTACACAGCGGCTCTCCGTAGATCCAGTTGTTGCCATTGAAGTGGTAGGAGATCTTTAAGGGAATCCAGATAACAAAAAGGAGGTCGGCAAGGGCCAGGTTGGCCATGTAGATGGAAGACGGGTGCTTTTTCTTTGTCCTGAACAGAAACACCCAGATGGCCATACAGTTGGCGGGGAATCCCACAACAAAGATAATGATGTAGACGACTGGGATGAAGACTGTGGTTAAATTACTCTTCAGGGCAGCAGACACATCCTCATCCACAATGACTTTATCTGAATCCTCGGGGTCAATTTGGCCAAAGAAACCACGTCCTTTTCCTGAAAGTATTATGTTGATTAATACATATAGACTTTAAAACTATAACTGTATAACTGTACATGCAGCAGTGTAACTTCAGTTCCTTCTATAATAGCACAGATACTCCTTATTAAACATAGGCTGGATTTATACAAAAACAATATTACTTCCAGTCGGTTCTTTACAAAACCCTGCCACAGTCCATGAAAACCTTGTCCTGTTCTTCCATATTTAACATGTTTAGTTTAATATACTGACTTAAATTCAGTTACATGAGACTGATAAATTACAAGACCAGGAATTAGTCGGTGTCACTGTCTGGGTACGTGAGCAGCCAAGCCCTTTACAACGAAAAATAGGAAGAAATCCTTTACCTGGACCCGCATTGGAGGCAGAAAACCAGCAGAATATGAACAGCAGCGACAGTAACCGAGTAAAATCCATGTTTGAACTGTCTTTGAGTCGTCTTTCTTAGTACACTAACACACCGAGTCGTACCATAAACGTTCTAAATGTCGGACGACACCTCACACCTTGGAGGACACACCCCGAGACTACCCGGTTGGGGCAGGTGCAGGGGTGACGTCATGTCTGGCCACGCCCACCCAGGCCGTCCTTGTTTCCTGTAGTGTTTTCTGGTTTTGGTAGTTTTCCCATCGTGGATTGAAGGTGGATCTCCAAGACCACAAACACCCAGATAGGTAAAAGGTCAGATTATTCACCACAGTGACACCATGGCGTCTTTTCAGGAGTGACATTTAACCATAAAGACCTAAACAGCCAAAACCATCTACTAAATTAAACTGTTAAATAAATGTTGACCCACTAATCCACAGGTGTTAAACATGTGGCCCGGGGGCCAAATCTGGCCCGCCAAAGGGTCCAATCCGGCCCCTGGGATGAATTTGTGAAATGTAAAAATGACGCTGAAGATATTAACAATGAAGGATGTTCAAATCATCTTAGTTCAATTCAATCTAAAGTGGATCAGACCAGTAAAATACTCTCATAGTCACCTATAAATAATGAAAACTGCACATTTTTCTCTTTGTTTTAGTGTTAGAATAAATAAAATTACAAAAATATGTTGAAATTTACAGACTAGCATTTTATTTAAAAAAAAAAAGGTGAATAACCTGAAATCTCTTATTAGAATTTTATTAATATTCTGCCTGTTATTTAATTGTTTGTGTATTTGTAGATGTGTAACTTGTGATTCACATGTATAAATAAAAAACTAAGGTGTAACATTCTTAACATTGTACTTATTTTATTTAAGAATTTTCAGGTTCATATTTATTCATGTTATGTTCAAGTACAGTTCCCACATGTAAATGTTTTCATTATGGAATTTAACTTTTTTTCACTCAAAACTATTATTTATATTATTTTCCTGGTCCGGCCCACTTTATACCATATTAGGCTGCATGTGGCCCTGAACTAAAATGAGTTTGACATCCCTGCACTAATCCTATCAATACATGTAAATAACTGGAGTAAAATACAGTTATTCCTCTTTTCATGGTCATCCGATAAGATCCATTTGGATGTTCAGATGCTCCGTAGTTACCATGGAAACACTGTCATCTTCTACAACACTGATTCACCAGTAAAAACCATGGAGTTGGATTAGTGACAGTGGATGGACGCACTGGGTTTATGTTCAGTTATTGATATCTTAGTTAAAAGTTTTAAGTTAAGTTGAGAATTTCTGATAGCATAACCCTCAACTTTAATCGGAGCAACAATGAACATCTACATGATCAGTTAATTAAATATAGGAAAAGACGTGATTTTCATTGAAAAATGCAAACTACCGAGAATAATATTAGAATAATTGGTGATGAATCATTTAAGAAAGGTGAACTAGAGAAAAATTATTTTGGGTACTGATACAAAAGTAACACTGGGTCTTTATGGTTTAATATCAATAGTATACAAAGCCAGAACGTTCTGCTATTCTATTTATTATGACTATGAATACCTTAAATGTAATATTTCATTTGTCCATTTTATTGTGATTTTCTCTGCTTTCCTGATGTTCTTCTGGTAAATTTTGTGGCAACAGACAATTTTCATCCTTTCCCACGGCAGAGTAGTCCTTTTGGTCATGTATACCATATGCTCACTTGTTTATATCCATGGAGATAAATAATACATGACATAAAATCATCTCCTGCCTCCCACTAAAGGGACAGGCGAATATTCAGGTTATACCGTAGGCTCCTGGAAACATGATTTAAAAGGGTTTAAAAAAAAACACATTTCACTTGCAAAATATGCAAACAAGGCTGATACTGACATGTTTATAATAGTTAGACCTTGTGTCGCAGAACTTTCATAATTCCAAAGGAATCGATTAGATCTAAAACATGCTGACAAAGACTAAAATAATCTTTAAAACATAATTATTTCTACTTAATCCAATTTTAGGAACTTATTCAAACTGATAAACACATCTGCGGAGTGAATTTTTCTCTTGTGAAAGGTTTGCTTCTTCCATCACAGAAACTATACCACCTGGTTTTAAAGACATGCATGTTCATGTCTGCCAAAGGTTAAATTAGAAGCATGTGGTCACAGAAACAAATTTAGGGAAGCATTACTTTCCCTAAAACAAATCACTTATTTTCAATTCTCACAGTAAAAGAGACAAATATTATAATGTACAGTTCTTTGAAAAGAAGCATTATGTTTCTTGGGTCAATAAATTTATAATGATCATACATATGCATTTATCCATATTAAGATACAATCTGGATGTATGTGAAGTATGATCTGAAGTATGTACAGCAGTAAAAATGAAAGTTTCAGGGAAAAAAAAAACAGCTTTATCAACCAAAAAAAATAGTATTAAGTATGACCACCCTTTATACCCAACATGTCTTTAACCCTTTTGTTCAGACAAATTTACGTTATTTTTCTAGTATTTTATTCCAGGTTTCATTCAACACATCAGATGTTTTTAAGGGATTGTGCTGTTCCTCATAAGGTCAGGGGTCACACTAAATAGTGCGTTTAACCTTTGGATGCCATTTATTCCTTTTTTGTGCGTCTTGTGCACCCATTTCCTTGTATTTTATTTTGTACATGAATAAAAAAATACATATGCTAATTTCAACCCAGAAAAACAACCATGGTGAAAGAAGACTTGTGCACAGTACTGTATGAACAACATTTGCAATTATGTTGAGAACTAAAAACAGTTTCCACTGTTTCAGTACTTAGCACAAGCACATTGTGTTGGTTTGTTTCACAGAGCATATTGGATATCCTGAGGCCATCACACTGCAAAGTTAAAAGCAACCAAGAGTAAAAATACAAGTATTGTTTTGGAAATAAGTTTGACCTTTTAAAATGGCTTCAACAGGAGTGTCCTTAGCTGTACAGTGTCATGAAAAGGGAAACATCTTGTTTCAAAGTAACTTTAATACTTTTATTACCACACTTTACAATATAATACAGGTTAAACAGGTACAAAAATAACAATATGCAGACACACTAGAAACTGAAGGAGACACAGCAATGTTTTTCAACCCTTCAGATCCAATAAAACCTGATGACAAACTCAGATGATTTAAACTAAAGGAACAATTTACAACAGTGCATTAAACAATGTAATACGTTATCACAGTAACTCATAAAGTGGGAAAAGCAATAGCTCTGTTGCTATGCTTTTAGACAGGAGGTCATTTTCATAAGCAGCCTCCCTATCCTACATGTGTATCAAACCTGAGCCAAAGAATTCACTGGTAGAACAACAAAGAAAATATCAACTTATAAAGGAATTTCATGTATAAATGGATGCAGCTTAAAATCTCTTCCCTAGCAGTCAGTGCTGTTCGTTTTAGCTGAATCAGAGGTATAAGTGTTGCTCTTCTTGGAGAACTTCAGAGCGCTGAAGGAGACCCTCATCCTCTGCACCGTTCTCTCACTTCGACAGAGGAAAGTGTTCTTCACGTGGTCTCTGAAGTCCTCTGAGATGAAGTAGTAAATAAAAGGATCGATACAACTGTTCAGACTGGCCAAGCACAGGGTGGTGATGTAGAATCCATACAAGTTGTTGTTGACATCACGCAAAAGCAGGATGTAGTGGACCAGGAGCATGATGTTACTGGGGGTGAAACACACTACGAACATGACCAGGACGGTGATGATCAGGACCACGGCCTTCCGTCGCTTCTTAGCAATGGAGGAATCCGTCATGTTGCTCCAGAGCGACTTGAGCATAAGGATGTAGGATATGATGCACACGATGGTTGGCACAAGAAAGCCCAGTGTTCCCATCGTCAAGAAGTAACCTGCTGCCATTTTCTTCTGACTTGGCCTGGTGACATCGTGGCAGGTGAAGATGTGAAGATTTGGGACGTAGACCTCCTGTTCGTAGAGGTAAAGGGGGATTGTAAGAAGCCAGACCACCACCCAGACTGTGACGGAGACAGTGATTGCTATACAGTTCTCCCTCTGTAGCTGGGTGAACGGATGAACGACAGCCCAGTACCGCTGAATGCTAATACAGGCGATAAATGCGATAGAGCAGTACATGTTCCCGTAGAAAAACGCCACCAACACTTTGCACAAACTTTCTCCATAGATCCAATCATTGCCGTTGAAGTGGTAGGCTATTTTCAGGGGCACCCAGATGACAAAGAGGAGGTCAGCGAGAGCCAGGTTGGCCATGAAGATGGAAGACGGGTGCTTCTTCTTGATCCTGAAGAGAAATACCCAGATAGCCATGGTGTTAGCGGGCAGCCCCACCACAAACACGATGATGTAGACGACCGGGAGGAACACTGTTGTGAGACGGCTCTGCAGGACTTCTTTAGCTTGGGGATAGACCGATACTCCTTCTTTGGTCTCTGGGCCGGTGAAGCCTTTAGTATCTGTGAAGTCAGAGAGGTTTACATGAAAAGCAGAAGTAGAACAAGTTTTGTTTTACAGGAACATGCTATAATTTACCTAATTCTGAAATTGAAATGTGGGCCAGACTGTGGTCCTTTCACCTGTGAATACATTTTGGTAAGAGTCAGCTTCTTCTTGACAGGCATCTTATAATTTCTAACCTTATTTATTGTGATTATAGTTTCAACAAGATTATCCATTGACCCACATATGGATTTTTTTTTAGTTAGTTAGTGTAGTTTTATTTCATCACATAGAATCAAACAACAAAGAGCCACACAACATGGTTAAACAAACATTGTCTGCGCTCGACAAGGACTAGGAAGAAGTCTAATTTATAGACTTCCACCCCTTTTTATAAACTAATAATTAAATTAATTCTGCTTCCTTTGCTTTGACACACTTTTCTTTATATATATATGTTTTTACAATGACACAAACTATCCACATACACTTTTTCCAATGACCTCATGTGACATTTAGTAAAAGCGCTGTTTGGAGACTCAGTGCCTTTATACAGTCTATGTTGTCTCCTCTGAACATTATAATCAGAAAATAAACAGAACAGAAGAAGAGTGAAGGAGCTGATCAGGGTGGTTACCTATTTCAGATCGGCAGGTCTGCAGGAAACACAGAAGAAGCAGAAAAAGCAGCTGAATCCGTGTTGGACTGGACGCCATGACTGCAGTCAGAAGTTCTACACAAACAGACAAGTTTCGGGTGTGGCGTGTAACTGCCATCCTGTGCTCACGCAGCCTGTTTTGACACCTGAGTGAAGTCACAGCGTCACGTGACAAGCGCACGCACGCACGCACGCGCAGGTTTATTAAAGCGCACAAACATAAATAAGAGTGGTTTATCCGCATGCTTTAAAACACACACTTTTCTGTTTATCCCATGCAAATAGATGTTAACTGATATCAGATAAGAATGCATGTAACAGATGACCTTAAACGTACTGTGATTGGAAGGAGGCGAAGGACATTTACTTAACCCTTTAAAACCCAAACCATCCACTGATCTGAGACATTTAAGACATTTTTAACCACTAATCCTATCAATATCCTTAAGTAATTCAGGTAAATCCAGTTTCTCAGCTTTTCATTGTTATCAGATAGAGAACATAGAGAACAAGGAATAAGAAAAGTTAGATGTTAGTGGTTGTAGATGCTCCCTTTAACCATTTAATCAGGAAAGTGACTATTTTTTGGTAATTTACACACATTACAAGATAGTGACAGTTACAGTGAGTCAACAATCTCAGGTCCAATGTGGTCTCCAGAGTCTGTAAGGTCCACCTGTGCATGAACAGTGAGTGGACCTGCTCTGATAGGTACCAGGAAGTAATAGTACTAATGTAAGGTATGATGTTCAAAGGGTGGATGTGGATGTGGACAGGGGTCTGGATCAGCAGGCAGGTTGGTTTAATGTTCAAAAATACATGCTCCTTTCACCTTACATGTGTTTTCTTGTATTATTATTATTATTTTTTTTACATATACTTCTTGGATTTTTTTTTTGCTGCCACAGACAGTTAAGGAACCAAATATACGGTAACTTGACTTTGATTTTCTACAAAACTTTGAAAAAAGTCACTAAAATAATAAAGTCTTGTCATGTCCTCCAATAATATACTATGGTTGTCATTTTCAATTGAGTATTTCTGTGAGTGCGCTGTAAAGGGTTAAAATTCAGAGTCCCCTTTTCTTCAGTTTTCTCTATTTTGATATAACCTTTGAATTAAATATAGGAAAATACCTGATCTAGACTGAAAAATGGAAAATACAGAGGACATTCAGGACATTCACATTCAGCATTCTAAAATACGGGGATAAATCAAGAACTTAAACTGTAGAGAAAAAAATCATTTGGAATTGGAAGTTGCCACAAAAATAACTCTAGATCTTTAAGGGTTAAGTACATTTTTAGTCATTTTATTTACTATTACCAATTCATTCCTTGCATTTGTAAGGAAGACATCTTTGAGAATTTGTTCATGAGCAACTGTTTTGTCCCTAAATGGACAGGAAATAGAACATAAATGATCAACCACCAATGAACATTTTTGGCTCCTAATAAAGTAAATAAATCATCAATCCAAGAAACAAAGTCATATTGATAAATGATCTTAAAAAAAAAAGAAAAAAAAAAGGAGCTTTTCAAATGTCAAACCATGTTTCTGGTCTTGAAAGTTCGTATTGTTTGGATAAATGCTTTTGCAAATACGTAGATGTGCTTTGTGTGTTTCACTTAAGGGGAAAAAAAAACTACTTATTTTTTCAGGAACAACACGTAGAAGAGCCAAAATTAGAATGTATTATTATTTATTGAATTACACACATACATTCACTTACATTACATTTCCATATATATGATATAGAGACGTATTCTTTATAAAGGTAGGTTTATTTGTTGAAGGTGACATTTTACAATGAAACAGAAGTAGTAGTATAGAATTATCAGGAGCATGTGCATGAATTCTGTCTACTTAAAAAAAAGTGTTGTGAACACTGGTCTATAATAGATAATAGTTATCAAACATATTGAGTTCAGAATGAAAACTTAAAAAAAAAAAGACGGAAAATCTCTCATTAATTTGTCAAGAAATATTTAACCAGATCACTTTAAAAGAGGTTCAACAATAGGTCCTGTTCATTCCCTCCTGGCCAGCAGTCAGGTAATAAAACTTTTATGGGTGGAATAACCTGCTGAACTTGGGACAGCCAGTTGCTGACTTCTTCACTCATTTTATCTCTGTTCCTTCACACAGCCTAAGACGTGGATTTTGTCCTTAAACAGTAATGTAGCACAACCTACTGGAGGAGAAAATACAGTATAAAGGAGAGTGGATAGAAAATGTCAGAATGAATAAACGTTCAATGCACATTTCCCACCAGCAGGGAGCAGTATGAATGTAACAATGCTCAAGTGGACAATTGTTTTTAACAGCAAAAAACATCATAGAATTGCTTAACATTTGTTTTCTTAAAATACTGTGTGATAAAAAAAATGTGCTTATTAAAAAAAGCTGAAACTAAGACCCATTCACAATTTAAAAACAAGTGCTTAAAATACATTTATACACAAACAAAAAAATATAGAAATGACAAAATAGCAGAACTCTCCTCCCATTAAATGTATCACATGCAGATTCACATACAAAGGCCTATGAACTCATAAGTGCTTATACGACCAGTGCAAACGTATAATACTGTGATCAGCAGAATACTCTACAAGTACAAACATTCTCATGTAATTTCCACTTCCTTCTCATGTTTTTACTTCATTCCAATGACCTTTCGACATGGTACATTTGTTGTTACATAATAAAGAGTTTATATGTGGAATTTAGCTTCACCTTAATGTATTCATTTCACTTGAGAGGTTAAATGTCCATCTTTCCACCCAGTCATTAAATGAAAATACATAGGTTATTCCCACAGACTCACTTTAATGCACCTATGCATGTTTATTTGCCATTACTCTTACTTCATAATAAAATATGTCTATTTTATAGCTGTAAAATCACAGTAAATATGAATTAAGTCTTTCACACCAGTAGTTTTTTGTACTGGCTGTTGAGGTTTGTTTGGAAAGAGTCAACTTCAGAGACTGGAGGGTTTAATTTGGTGTTTTCTGTGCGGCAGCTGCTTTTCAAGACTGTCCGGCTGTTGGATCGGTATGAATCACTTGAGGAATGACTGATGCTAGAGACTAAACTCTTCTCACATCTCAGCACACTGGATAGTTGTCTCTGGCACTGAGACGACCCAAAGTAGTAGACCATGGGATCCAGACAGCAGTTGAGACTACCCAGACACAAAAACACAAGATAGATGGCGTAGGAGCCGTTCGGGGCCTCTTCGCTGTCCTGGATTCCCTCACTGAACTGCAGGTAGTGCACCAGGAGGGCAGTGTTTGTAGGCATGAAACACAGCACAAACATCACAAGCACTGTTAAAGCCATCACCACTGCTCTCATCTTTCTGCGTGAACATCCTGGCACGCCGCGAGGGACTCTGCTAAGCGCCCAGATCACACGAGTGTAGGACACCACAGTGATGAGCAGAGGCAGGAAGAAGAGGACAGAGCATATGGTGATGAAGTAGATCTTATAGTGCCACTTTAGATCATCTAACAGCTGGACGTCATGGCAGGTTGTGATGTCCAGCTGACTTAAGTAAACAGTCTGGTTGGAGAGAACGAGGGGCGCGGACCCAACGAAGGACAGTATCCACATGGTGACACATGCTATGATTGCATTTCTTGGTCTCCTCCAGGTCAGAGAGTCTATTGGATAAACCACAGCAAGAAGCCGGTCCACGCTGATGCAGGTTACGAGCAGAACAGAGCTGTACATGTTCCAGTAAAACGCTGCAGTCACCACACGGCACATGATGGGGCCGAAAATCCAGTTGTTGCCAGCAAAGTGGTAAGAGATCTTGAATGGCAACAGAAGGGCGAAGATCAGGTCAGCGCAAGCCAGGTTCAGCATGTAGATGGCTGCTGGTTTCTTAGGCCGGATCCTTTGAGCGAAGGCCATCACTGCACAGATGTTGATGGGAACACTGATGAGGCAGACCAGCGTGTAGCAAGAAGGTATGAGGATAGTAGACACAGGCCCCGTGAGAAACAGCAGGGCTTCTTCTGAGATATTCTGTCTGAGGATTAGGGTTTTATTACGCATGCTTCGGCCTTCAGATTGATTCATTTTGACAGATTTTTCTCCTCGTAAAAGGTAATCCAGGTCCAGAAGTTCATCTGTGGCTAAATGGGACGTGTAGGCAAAACCCCTCACACTCCCGTTGCCTGGAGAAGAAAAATAATCAGAATAGTTTAATGATCCGAGAGTAAGAATGGGTTTGTTAGTTGCTCCACTCAAGTCCAGAAAAATAATATATTTGCATGCAAAGAATTACTATGTAGCACAGTAAAGACAAAAATATGAAATGCAAACCAAATAGTAGTGCAAAACTCACAGTATTCAGATGTAAGACAGTCTGACTAATTAAAACTTAGTGGGTATTAAGTATCACCACTATTTTCCTAAAGCTATTCAGTTCTGTTTGACAAGGTCTAAACTACATTTTACTTCAAAATAGATTCAGTTCTAGACATTTGAGTCTCAATATCCTCCTGAGACCAAGGAAAGTACAAGTACTAGTTTTTTTTTGTTTTTTGAAAATTAAATAATTGCCTTTATCGGAAACATCATGATGCAGAAGCTTTTTCAGATGTATTTTTAAAAAAAAATTTATGGAATGTCCTTTGCAGTGGACATTTATTTATTTATTTATAATAAACCTGTGAAACTCTTGTTCCCTTTAGAAGACAGAAATCCATTACTACGTCTCAGAAGGATATACAGTATTATACATTGTATAAGGAGAACTGTAACTTAGTGCATTGCTAAAACCTTTTCATTTTCACTCATTGCAGTTACATTATAATAATCAACAAGTGCCTATTAGTTTACTTTGTTCATCTGTGACAAACAGGGTAGTATTAAAAAAATGACAGAAATTGAGAATACATTTAGAGGTTACAGTGATAGATGGAGTTCTGCTTTGTTATTTATTATGTGTTGAACTATTAGCTCTCATATTTTAAGTCTATTTTGATACTTCCATGCAAACCCTTCAACTTGTAAACTACAATTTTTACGATTTTTTGTATTATTTTATGGTGTTATGTTTAACCCATAATTACCCTTTTTTTTTTTTTTTTTTTTTTTTTTAATGGGGTTAAATCGTTTCAATACGATAATACAGACTGAGTCACATTCGTCTTACCGTTTATGAACGCAGCAGAGGCGGTGCAGGCAAACGCCAGAACCAGCAGGAAACTTTTAGAAACCATTTCTGCCCAAAATAATTAGCCACAAAACAAGTTGCTGAATGTGGTTTTAGTTCTCCGTGTGTTACGCACTTCCACCCAAGTCCTTCTCAACTCTTCTGCTCATAATGTTTAAACGCTTGTTTCCGCGAGGAGTCCACTGGGTCTCGAGCCCTTCTCCGCCAATCAGTGGCCGGCTCCAGGATGCCTTTGGCATGATGTCACCTTTCCCGTCACGCAGCAGCGGGATCCAATCACATCTTGGAAAACTACCCACTCACCCACAGATCAGAACCACATGAACCAGAGCACCACAAATTCACACGCAGTCAGACTGTTTTTATGGTTGGTGGGTTTAATTAATTAAGACGAAATTAAAGTGAAATTCATTAAAATTATTGACTATTCTCAATAAGCACTAGGCTCGTGAAACAACTTTTTAATGAAGTATTAGTTCTACTTCACCTACTCATCCTTCAGTGTGTTATATAATCTAGGTCAACAGTTCACAGATAAACAACAGCATTATTATGTAATTTTAGGGTTCACACTTTTAACCCATAAAGACCCAGTGGTACTTTTATGGTAGTTCCTAAACATTTTTTTTTCTTTATACAGAAAGCTGAAGAAACAGACTTTTTCAGTAAAATATGTTAACTTAACATAAAAGCAATCCAATCCAACTTTATTTATAAAGCACTTTAAATCAACCACAGTGGACCAAAGTGCTGTACAGGAAAACAAATAAAAACAGACTAAAATACAAGAATAGATTAAAAATAATTAAATAAATAAAATATTTACTATTAAAAACAACAACAAATTAAAACAAGAACAATAAAACCAAAACCAGATAAAAGAACTGAATAAGAATCATACATTTAAAACATCTCACATGGTTTCAAAAGCCAAGGAACTGGTTTAATTCACCCAAGCATCCAGGACTGTACAGTGACATGTCCTTCAGTTTAGTTAAATCTAAATTTAGCCATTTCAGAAGTGATCTTTGCTTTATCTCCTGTCATGTGGATCACTTTAACTCCCCAGAGTCAATAACATCATCAAATGGTTCAGTCTGTGTTATTGTGATGAAAATGTTGTGGCAATGTGAATTTCCCCCAGTGGGGGATCAATAAAGAACTATTCTATTCTATTCTATTCTATTCTATTCTATTCTATGTTTCTTGTTGTCTTTGGGATAAAAACATCCCACTGATACATGTTCTGGGAATAAAAACAAGTGCAAAGTGGGTCAAATAAACATTATAAACTTGACGATGAAGCAAGATGACTCATGGGATTCTGAAATCTTTCCTCTGTCCATATATTGTAACTGTGTCAAATGACCGGCTGCTCATCAGGATTCTATTTAAACACTTACTGAATTTGTTGATTTAACTCCACAAACAAACTGATTATTTCAAACCCAAATATTACTTATTTTCTATTATGAAATAAAATGTCATATCTGTGATTTGTTGAATCTCTTCAGTCGACTGATAAAAGTTGAATGACCAGGTGTTTAATGTTTTCACTGACAAACTTAATAGTGCTTTGTAAATCTGAACACATTCACACTCAGGAAAAGTTGGGGCAAAGATAAATTTAAAAAAGACTGAAAAGTTGAGAGAAAGTTGTTGAAGTTTCCAGTTACCAGTGTAACCGGAAACAGGTGAATGGATGACAAATGTACAGGAAAGCAAAGTTACAAGGATATAGGTCCAAATTTAAAATAGTTTAAAAGGAATCTTCTTAATAATAATAATAATAATAATAATAATAATAATAATAATAATAATAATAATAATAATAATAATAATAATA
>JAQQZY010000005.1:36469365-36485142 GCA_030068375.1 Ostorhinchus rueppellii
GCTGGGATAGGCTCCATGCGACCCCCGTGACCCTAGTGAGGATAAAGCGGGTATAGAAGATGAATGAATGAATATTTGAGGATCAATGGAAGAGACTACAATTATCGCTTTCTTTCCAGCAGTAAACTTGCTGCTTACATGCACCCCCACCTTAAGCTGTTTATGCTGCTGTAGAATGCGTAAATTGTACATATTCATAGGTTTATTATATTACATTGTTTTTTATTCTATTCTATTTAGCTGGATGATGATGATTACTATTATTGTCATAAAGGAACCCAAAGTAAACAAGTGAGTCCAGGCACAACAAACCCCGCCCCTTACACATATTGTAGCCTATCTTGGAATGGATCCAATTGATGTCATCATGTTTATGTGTATGCTGAAGTCAGCATATCAGCTGCCTCTATATATGTGCGAAGTTTGAAGTAAATTGAAATAAAAATGTTTGTTTTAATAGACATTTGAAATCTCCCTCATTAGAAGTAAATGGTAGAAGATGAAACATTTAAAAATTCATAAAAAGCTGAAACTTTCACCTACTTTTCCCAAATTGTAAGTACATCTATTTTGGTTCATTGGCAATCTATAACCCCATTTTGGTATGAATTCACCCAATAGTTTTGCTGCTACAAACATGTGAAATTTCACCCATTATAAGTAAATGGGGATTTTTTTTTTTTAAATTCATGAAAAAATAAAAAGAAGGGAACTCTCACATTCTGTTCCCAAAATGTAATGAAATCTATTCTGGGTCACTGGCAATCTATAAACCCAATCTGGTATGAATTCAACCAGTAGTGATCCAGTCCAGTTTGACTGTGCTGGTCTGTGCATGTCTGCTCTGGTCTTTTATTCCCTTGCAGCCATTTGTCCAGTAAAGAGGCCACTAGTGATCACTTAACAAATCAATGACCTTCACACAGAAACTATGTTTACTGGAAAACACAACTCACTCTCAGATTTATTTATTTATTTTATCTCAGCACATACACACACAAATATAACTATGCTCATCCTTTTTTTATGCAGCGTGAGTGAACTGGTAAAATGACTCATTCTGTCTGTTCTTTCTCTGCCGTTTTCCACCGAGAGATGAGTCAGAAAATGGGTGAAATACAGGTGAATGATATACAGTACCATCCATCCTATTCCTGTCCAACAAGATTAAAATCCTAATTTAAGTTATAAAAACACGCATATTTTCCTATGATCATTGTATCCTCTTAATTTAAAACTGATAATGTAAAATGCATTTCACAGTTATGATATTTATGTCACTCAATATACTAACACAACTTTTTCTCAGTGTGGGAGAGATCCATCTACAGTAGCTTAACACACCTCCTACTCATGTATCCAAATACCTGGTGCCATGACAACCCACCAGCAGCTCCGAACACAACCAGCCTAGAGTTGAAAATGTCAACACCACAACCAGAAATACTCTTTTTCACAACCCTGCATGTTAAAATTAACAGTCATTAGCAGGTTGTTAAGCGAAACCTATCACAAGATCACAGTAACTCTGGTGTTTGATTTCAGTCTGTTAATGTTACAGGTTTTACCTCATATCTACATACTTAAAGTAAAGCAGTAGAGTTTACTTCAGCTACATTTATATAATTTCATTACTACACATTCTTAGTCCCAACTTGTCGCATACTGACACTTGGTTCAAATGTCACTTTTAGATGTGCACAGTCCTTACAAAGGGAACGTGGTTAGGGTGCACTAAAAAAAGTTAAGAGTCTGGGGAAGAGCTGGAAACAAACAAAAGAAAAAGACAAAGAAAGAAAATGTAAAGATAAACACAGCATGGAACAGACTACAAACCCCAGAGCTTATGACACCAGCGTTGTCGGTGCCCTGAAACGGTATTTTTGGAGAGCAGGACCCAGAGCGGAAAAATCTCACAACACCGCTCTCACGTTGCTGTAGGGATTTGCAAAACACTGCTTTTTGGAAACAATGATATCATACCACCACGTGACCAGAAGAAGAAAACCCCCCAGACGTAACCTCATGTGCATGCTCACGGCATTCTTCTGTGATTTTAGTGTATCCTACGGCTCTGTCTGTGTTTGTTTACAGCGCCACATATAGGTGTGACATACATATTACACAGTTTTAACTTATAGCCTTTTTCCTCTGCATGTTTTCGTAACGGCTCTACTCGGCACGGTTCGACTCTACCCCAATATGGCCGTTTTCCACTGGGGGCTGGACCTGGGACCTGTTACAATTTTTCGTACCCGTTTCAGAGGTGGGGCTAGCCGTGCCGAGGCGGCACTAAAACATGACGTGAACAGTGCTGTCCACCGATTGGTCAGAGGAAATGTTGTCATATGCGCGACGACGCTCGGGGATCTGAAATAATCACCCGCCAGACAGACCTGCCGTCTGTCAAAGCGTTTTCAGTAACAACAAACTACAGCGCAAACAACAGCAGCAGTACCGCATCCAGTACCTCCCTCGTTGTCGTTTACTTCACTGACCGTGGTGTGACACTTTATTAGTCGCCTGAAAACGACGGCACGGCTGTGTCAACTCCACCAACTCCACCCACTTCAACTAGTCCCGACTAGTAACGGCTGGCAGTGGAAACACAACCGTGCCGGTCCGACAAGTGGGTAGAGTCATGTCGTGCCGAAGCGTGCCGAGTAGAGTAGTGTAGGGTTCGCAGTGGAAAAGCGCCACTAGTTTTCCCATTTCCACCTTGACACAGATATTTCTTAAAATGATACATGTATGGACGTAAAACTTTTAGAATCTGCAAAAGAAAAACATCACGAGCCTTGTCACCTGGACGTAGCCTGAGTTTCTATACGTTCACAAAATCGCATCTCCACATTGTCACGACTCCAGTTGTTATTTAGGATGACTTGTCAGTGTGACAGTGCACAAGTCTTGGCTGGGAGTCAAAATAGCAGGCAGTTTCCAAACAGACTCTGAACATGTTTGATGAAGTGTAGTGCTCTTAGATTTCACTCAGTAAATCAATACACAGCTGGCTCTAACCTGCTTCCTCTTTCTGTCACTGGACAATGATACAACTGTTTCCTATCATGGTGGCTTTCTCTTGCTCTTAGTGTTCTGTGATCTAGTGATACGCACAGTTCTCCTGAAAATTACAGGCTTTTTCCCTTGTTACCTGCATTTTCAGAGGCTTTCATGAGTTCCTGTGTACCATTCTGTTTCTATACATGGGATTATTTTATTTATTTATTTATTTATTTGCACTTTTAAAAAAGATAACAAATACATAAACAAGTAAATACAAATATATATACACAAATATAAAAATATAACAGTGCAAGGGAAGCCGAAAGGTTAATATGTTTATATAAAGGCCTCCCTTAATCAACTTAATTAATAATTCAAATAAACAAGAAATAAGTGAGGTAATAAGTAAATAAATAAGTAAATTCTCTCTTTGGTAACATGGATACATAATAATACTGGAAATAAATATATGTTTATAAAGGCCCCGTAACAATTCACCCCATGGCCCTCCCCCTTAGCCCTTACACTTGGCACGAACCTTTGAAACAGAACCGCAAGGGTTAAAGGTTGAAACATTCTCCTATGAATTGGGACAACCCTTTGAGACCCGTTACATCATCAGCAGTCATCGATGACGCTATTAACAGATACGACAACTTTGTTTCTAAAAGAATTCACCATGCAGTCAGCGCCTGTACTGTAACTGCCTCTGTTGCATGGGTTTTGGCATCTTTTTACAGCTATCAACTATAAACAGCAGAAATGCAATCTATAACCCATTGAAACATCATTAAACAGTCAATGAAATGATAAAATGCTTTACAAAGAAAATACATACATTTGTGGGTTTCTTTCATCATACTTCTGCACTTTTTGGTTGTGTTTACCTCCATTTTACCAATGATTTGAACTGAATTATGGGAAATTTCTGCTAGCCCTCCATTCACACTGTGGTCCTGAAAAATCTCTGTTTTGAGGACTATACAGCCCTAACCCTACCTATATGTCTAATTGACAATCGGACAACACTACCCCTTCATGAGTCTGTGCAAAACGGAGGGGTAGGGGTAAGAGGGAGGGCCAAGAGGTGAATCGGGATCCAGCCTAAGTAACGGCAATTACGATACTGTTTATGAGCCAAAAACTTGTGCATATATTTTGCTATTTTTCCAAGAACAAGAAAATTAACTTGAGAAAACATTACCTATGAATGAGTTTGCCTCTGTTTTTTGTCACTTTAAATGCTAGCTAAAACAATGTATTGTTCCCCTCACATCAGGAAGCTATTTCACCTGACTATCAAAATTACATTTGCACAATACAAAGGACAAAATCACCAACAATAAATAATGTTTTTGATTTATATTTATGGCCTCATCTGTGTGTCATGGTGTGTTGGAAAAGAGGTAAAATGATAATACAACTGGATGATGTGTTTCCATCACTGCCGGAGCTGATAAATCCCTGCGACGACTGCAGTCATTTAACCTAATACCTGTTGATTTGTCCTGATTGAACCCATCCACAGTGAACCTGTTGGTCAGTATTTTATAGGTGTGAAAGTGGTGTAGGACTTAAAACCTGTTAAACCCTGGGCCATTTGTTTCCAGTGGGAATCATTTGAATATAACACCAAACGGTGGATGATAGCTGAAGTTTCATTCATTTAAACCAAGTCATGATCATAGAACAACAAAGGTAAGACAATATTCATGATCATTGCTTCCTAATGCTACCTTTATTTGTCTCATTCAGTAAGTTTTAGTGGTAGAGAAGTAATACTTGTACTGTTGGATCTGCTAAGTGTTAGCATAGCGCCGCACAGTTTGTTTCATTTTTCGTTTTTTGTTACTGTTCATTTTTTTTAAAGATATTTGCCCATTTAAGTGCTTAACGTTTGTGTTCTGTAGTCTGACAAGGTTTTGTTGAGTTTTTAGCCGATGAACTTCTAGTCCTATGTAGGCATATAGTCCTACATTATTGTGAAGCATTACCACAGTAGCGCAGACAGAACTGTGGCTGCTTTAGGTATTGGACAAAGAAGCTTTAAGTTTAAGAAGCTGCTGTTAAGAGGAAATTATAGACACTGAAATTATACTGTGATGCAAACTCTTACCAAGCCATCCAGCACCAGAGTTGGGGACACACATGTCCGTCTCTGCACTGGGTAGGACGAAGCCCACTACGAACACCTCCACGCCGTCTGACATGAGCGCCAGGCCGAGCACGAAGTACAACTGCCACTGAAATCTCCCATGACCGCACTCCTGCAAGATCAGCTCGTACTGCTGGGCCAACTCCTCCTCATCGGCCTGTCTCTCATTTTCTAACTCCTTGTGGCTCTTTAGGCTGTCAGAGACCGGCTGGCCCAGAGCCACCTGTCCATCCCTCGGCTTCCCATCGTTGAAAGCAGGCACACCCTGGTACTCCCCCTCATAGATCTCGTCTTCGTCATCATGACCCTCTGTGGCGTCACTAGAGGCCCCGTCCTCATCGTTGGCTGCATTGTCAGCATAGTGGCCGTCTTGCTGAGTGTAAGAATTGTAGTCCTCCTCTTCGTCCTCATTCTGGAAGCGGTTGTAGCTGCGATGAGCTGAGTATTCATCTGAGGCACGATCAACAGCTTTGCTGAAGTTTTTGGCAGCATGCCTCTTGGCTTCTTTAGCAATGTCCTTGGCACCTTTGACCAAGGAAGTCCTGTTGTTATGCGTTTCATCCATCTTGGCACAAAAATAGCTGGGACTAAATGTCTTTTAATTCAACTCTGTTGAGCCTGTAGCCAACAAGGACCAATAGATGTAAGCTACCTATTTTATCTTCGTGTTCCCCTAGTTTCTGACAGATAAACTTAAGGCAGTTTTCTAGTTCACAGTCAAATGCTAAAATCCAGTCATCTGCCACAACACTAATGAGTAAGTGATGAAGTCTAATTCCATTGGATGGGAGATGTTAGAAGGAAATGGAGACAGTTGATCTCGAATTGGAGAGATCCTTACTCCTGTCAGATCTCAGCAGAGGAGACCATCAGCCTGTCGAGAAAGAATGAGAAAAGCAAGATTAGACTAAAAGCTGTCTGTCACATACCATATACTTGACTGCACTATTTCTTGGCACGCAGGTCAGACACTCAAAAGAACATTTTCACACAGAGACTGCCAAATTTCCTTCTGAAACTGATACAGCATAAATTTATTGATGAGCAGATTTCTGACCCTGTTTAGCTGTGAAATAAACCAGAGCTATAACAGACCTTACGCTATGACATTTTGGTGTGTTTATCCTAAATCCCACTTAAGGTTTACTCATTTGAATATTAAAGCTTGGACCAAACTGCTCAAACGTGAACTTGTAAACTCATTTTAATCCGAATACAACCCAAGATCATAAGGAGGGGCACTTTGGTGAATAAAAATATCCTCTATAAATTGCAAGATTAGGCACCTTGTTGGCATGTGATAAGGCAAAATAAAACAGATGAATGCTGTGAGAAAACAGAGGAAAACAATCATTCTGTATCTGTATCTTCAGTGTGTTTTTGAGTCTACTGCTGTTGGAGCGGTAATGTGTTAACATTTATATGGATAAAGTGACAGCATTTTAACAATGCATATCATATTAGTAGTAATAGTAGAAACAGCAAATGTGATTTAAAAAAACCAAACAAAAAAAAAAATCATCCTGTATGGTCTGTGCTCTCAGCCAAGTGTTCCATTAAAATATAGACGGTGTCCTTGTCCGTGTTTGGACCATGTCCAGGACTGTGGCGCTCAGAGTATGGCAGACAAATGTTGAATTAGAACATCTCAGTGATTAGCACTCACCCCACTCGTGTATGCCACTCCCTCATTATTAGTTAGCTGACATAACTGCAGGGGGTCTCATCACGTACTGTAATGAACCAGCCCTCAGCGGGTGTTTCAGTCGGTTCCACAGTCAAGAGTCAGCAGTTTTACATCAGTGACAAACTAACGGTACCTGTAACCCCCTGCACTTCTATGTAGCAATAAAAAGCATCAGACAAAAAAGTCACAGTGACCCCATCAGCAACCGCGATGCCACTTTGGACTTCAAGGTCTCTGACTGCGGTGGCTTACAAAAGGTAATGGTTAAGTGCATCACTGGCTCACCCGCTCACTCACAAATTGGACCTCTTTAGAACATTTTATGAAAGCAAAAAGCTAAAATTAGTGACCTCCAGCTTCGAACGAAAAGGGTTCAGTCTAAGTTACGGATGCCTGCTAACACCTACAAACTGTTTTTTAATTCAGCCCCAAGTGGTGATATTTTCACACCAGCTTTGCTTTGCGGACCATGTTACAACTCATAACTTTATGTTTCAGATCGTATAGTTCTTTGTCCATTCATCTGTTATACTGAATTTTACCTGATGAATAAAATGTGTTTTGTTTTGTTTTTTTTTAACCTCGAATCCATTACATATTTGGCAAAAAAATAAAAATCAGCAGCAAATGCATTAACATTTTTCTAAAAACATGTCAGCACTTTGAGTCATTATGAATATGGTACTGTTGATACTGCTGCAATAACACTATTTTATCATTTTCAATAAATTAACACTACAAATTCTTGCATTGCAGCATTATTTGGTACTTTTTTTTGATCAAGGTCTTTTTATTTTCAAATAAATATACAACCCAGATATGAAACAACAGTCTAACCCCCCCCGGTACTTTTAAAGCTTACATGTGAAAAGACACAAGGATGATTTATTTATTTCAACCATTGATGATGATGTCAACTTAAACATGTCTGTTTTCAGCCTTAACAAGGAAAAATGTCTGGTTCTTTTCTACATCTGTGGCAATGTGACTCTTGTGCTTCTGAACATGTTTTCGGTCAAAGTTTTTTTTTTTTTTTTTTTTTAATTTTATTTCTGCTTCATGTCAGCCCATATGACTGACCACCCTTAGGGCTCTCTCTGCTGTGACACTGGCATGGCCTCTCAGAAGACCTGTCAACACATCAGGCCAGAGCCGTCTGTCTGCCGCGCAGCAAGCAGCAGTCAGCCAGCCCAGAAACCGCCACAGGAGAAACACCAGTGAGCTCTAGGCTATCACATTACACTCTTCCTGACATGACAATTACAAAGAACAGGCCACACAATAAGCAAATACGTACAACTGCACTGACAAAAACATTAAAACTCAATTTTATTTGATAGATCCCTGACTTTCTGATGTAGTTTCTGCTATATCCCACAAAATGAATCCTAATTATCATTAATACACCATAGCTTTAACATGCTAGTCTATATGTATCTGCAGCCTCTGGAAAGGAAAGCATACACTAAGGTGTTGAGACTGGGTTAAGTGCCCAAATAGACCGTGGCAGGTTGATGTATGGTGTCTCTCCTCACCTTTGCTCTGCAGGATTAGATAAAACATCAGTTGGGATCTGTCACTTGAACATAAGCACTGGAGCTCCACAGCGGCATAAAGCAGCACCAAGAGATTTTGGTGCAATGCAGCAATGAAATGAAGTCAGAAATGTGTTCTAACTAACTTTGTGCACACACAGATGATGAGATAACTCCCTCTGGCCATACATTCTAAATGACCGGCCAACCAACAAAGTCCAGCCGCTCTGCAGCTTTTTACGGAATAACGGAAATACCCTACTTTTAGCTACCATGTTCTCAACTGCATCAATGTCCTTTTAGTAAAACAGTGACTTTTCTTGCAGCTGCGGCACACAAATGGGACTTATTTTCAAGACTGAATGCAGTTTTATTTTCTAAGCACTGTAGAAGCAAAACTCAAATAAATGCACTACAACCCCATACAGCTCTCGTTATATGAAACTGACATTTATCAAGAAAAAGGCTTTCTCCAGCAGGTGACCTTGTGCAGCAATGCAGTTAATGACTTCTCACCCTGAAGCAAAGGCAGAAGTAGCATGACATTTAACCAAGAAGTGCTTCATTTAGCCATGACCATGATCTTTTCTTTTGTTGTTGTCTAAGTTTATACAAACATGTTTGACACGGATATTTTTCATTTAAAGTTTGTCTGAAGAGTTGCAAATCTACAGTAAATGTATGTTGTAACATTGCAAATTCTGTTGCATTGTCAGTAAAGTATGCAATTGTTGTCTTTGAAATTGGAAAATACTTAAAAGCTCCAAATCTTGACATGAAGGAAACTAGTAGTAAAAAAAAAACAAAAAACAAAACTAAGCCAGTTACAGTAACTATTCTACATCACGTGTAATTAATGCAAACTGTAAAATTTGACAGTCCCAGTCAGTCACATTGGTGTACTATTTTTTGAGCAAAGAAAACTTCTATAAAAAGAGTTTTTCATAACATAAACTCAAGACTTAAAAAACTATAGTAAAATTTAGTCGATAAATAAGGTATAAAAGGGGTGAATTCAGATATAACGGATTGTCTAATACCCACTTCAGTGCTTAACAAATATCTCACATGAATTGACTTTACGTGTGCTATTTCTTCCTTTGTCACCAATCTCATTTCCCCTCAGTTCAAGCAGCTCCTTAAACCGAAGGCTTGACATTTGAGACTAAAGACGAAACTCTGTGATAAAGCTCATGATGTGCTCTAAAAGTTTCTGCCCCAAATGGCCAAGAAGAAAATAGCCAATCAACTCGGTGCACTGAATTTCTATAATAGAGGGAAAATGAATAATGGTGCATTACAGGCTGCCAGGTCTGTGTATAATCCCTGGTCTCAATTCACCGGCTCCATGCTGATCTGTGGTTTCTCCTCTGTATGCCTGTCAATCTCTCTTCACCTCTTCTTTTCTTACTCTTCCATCTCTCCCGGCTCTCTCATCCGAGTGTGGCAAGAATTTCAAAGTCATAATCTTGATGGCAACACAGAATCTGAAAGACATTCCTCCTCTGTTGACATTTCATTATTCATGATACGCAAACCGTTCTCCTCCTTATGCAAATGGTCATTAATGCTGACATTTAGAAGTCTCCTATCGAGTTTGAGCTATAGAGATAATTCTTCAAAGTCAATATCCACTTCGTTTTCAGGCAACATACTGCTGATGCGAGGAACATGTACGGTTAAACAAGAAGTCAACACCACCAACCCACAACCTTGGCCTTTCCCCCCATAAACAGGCAAGCTAATATCCTTTATGGCTGATTTTATTTCTTTTTTGATGGCGACTCCTCTTGCGTTGCGCTGTGATGCTGAGATTGAGGTTATTACAACAGCACCCTTATGATGTGATTTTAGTAATCAGCAAAATTCCAGCGAGCTCTGAATCAGCAGTCCACAAAGAGAGAAGAAATGATTTCCTCGCAGTCGTGCTGTCATGGCCTGCTGATGCCATCCAGCTACATTCATTAATCATACACGGAAACACACACGAATCCAGTATAGATACGTACGCATGCATAGACTCTGTGCGTGTGTGCCATGGATTTCATACTCTGCAGGGTGACACAGTTTTATTTATTTATTTTAAAACTGTTGCATTCACACCAAAAAATGGCAGTACATGTTTAAAAATAAAAAATCATGGTTTGGTGTGGAATTGTTACATTAGCAAAATACAACTAGAAAAAGAAGAAAGAGAAGTAGATCTGCATGCGACATACTGGTCGACAATATGTAAATGGTAGTGGTGTGTGCAGAGCCTTACAGGCTTTCTGCCTTTCCGCAATGCCCACAGATGGCCACAGCGAGCTTTTGCACATCATGTGAATAAAAGTACACACCAGGCTGTGCAGTTGCTACACAGGAGAGGTTTAAAGCTCCAACAAGAATCATCCAGAAGTTCTCATAAAATGGTTTAGCTTAAGATGCAACAAGAGAGAAATATGGTCACATTTAAAGCTCTAGAACTGTCTTTCAAAGACTGCGTGATGTTCCTCCATTTTCACTTAACTATTAGCTACTTTAAAATGTTACATTCTGTTTTTTTAATGTACATTTCACAAATTATTACCAGAAGACAAAAAACAGGCAATACACATTTAATGTTTGCTTCATCCTGCTGAGACAGACACACTTGGCCAAGATAATAAAATGTGTCACATTTTATGACACATTTTATTAGTAGATTTCATTGATTCAAAAAGAGCATAATGGTTGATCAAACTCTAAAACATCTTCTAATAAACTTTTGAAGTCATTAGAAACACTTGCTCTGCTTTCCCAAAGGAGAAATAGGCTGATGAACAAGCACTTTAACTACGCAACCTCAAGAGGCTGTTGAAACTGTACGACTGCCGGGGGAGCACTGGAGTAGAGGTTCAGATGAAAGTAATGAATAAACACATACTACTTATGGAATATTGTGCCTTCGAGCACACAGATGCACAGAGCACAAATGAAGACTCAACATAAATTCATATGTCCTATTCACAAATGCATTGGTACCAGGGAACCACCAGACCACACAGGGCTTCATTTGTATTCTCACTTCACACCCACACACAAACATGTTGTGTTTCCATGTGTTTAAGGGACATTAAATGGGCTACGCCTACTTGAACCTTAACTAGAACCACAGTGTATCTGGATCTTATAAGACTCTATCCTCAGGTCTGAAATCTATTGTACATTAGACTTGCATTTGTCCACACATCTGACTACAGACACACACATACAGCTGCTTGATTGCTTGTACATAATGATGACGGCGAGGGTTTACTGATGGCTGGAGCTCAGCCAGCTGCTGTGGGGGTCCCTGTGTGGATGCCCAGAATCCAATTTGATAGTAAATGTGTAGATTTGTGTATCTGTGTGCCTGCTACAGTTGATGTATTCCTATACTTTTTTCCCACGTTATCTGTAGTCCTTATATTTTGTTTTTCTTCATCTTACATTACAATTTCTTGCATCAAAATCACACTACAAGTGTGAGGATAGGGCTGTAAAAGTCACAAAGCTTAACTAAATGAATATACAGTGAACCACTCTGAAAATTAAGGGAACTTAGAGCTTAGCTTTGTAAGACATTTTACCTTCTGAAAAATGTGAAAAATTCCTAACTTGGGTGATCTTTTGCATTCATGAAGTCTAAATACAGCCAGTTTATTTGGTTGTAATACTGTATATTCACTGAAGTTATGTTTTTCCAGTCATTGGCTATCAGTGATGGTTTATTTTACTTTAATGCAGTTTTAATAAACAGCACACATGGTCACACAAGTGCTTTCTTTGCCATCTGCATTTTTTAAATATCAAACATATATAACATATGGTTCTACCAAGTATTTATAATCATGTTTTATGTTTGGTCCATGTGGATGGAAAAATGATTAAATCACAAGTCGCCCATAACACTGATCTAATCTGAGATTCCATGTTTTTGTTCATATGGCTCAGCCTCAAAGCAAAAACAATTATATGAACACACACTCAGCTGCTGATGAGTGTCTTTTAAGGTTTGGGATTGACTGTCAGACTGCATCCTGCCCTGGTACACATCAGGACATGTCCTGCAGACCCCTGCCAGCCATCACCACACTGTCTTTAGTGTTTATTTTTCCATCACACATAAATGAAGCTGCGATAACAAGGAACAAAAGACTTGGTTAAATAGACTGAATAGACGCCTGCTGTTGTCATCTGCTGCGTTAAAGCAAACACTGAGCTATAGAAGAGGCCTGAAGCAAACATTAATTTACTGCCTCGGATTTTTTGGCAGATATCTGTTTAAACTATACTAATATACAGAGAGAAACTGCACAAACACCTGGCCGCTGAGCCAATCAAACTTTCCATTCAGCGTCATGAGGCAGCTTCCCTGCTCTTTGTTTCACTTGCACCTTTTCCCACTGCAGGCTACATATTGGCTCCACAGGCTGATCACAGCCCATAGACCACGTACAGGAAGGAACATCAATCACCGCTGAGTCTTTTGACGCAAGTCGCGTCCCATAGGCTAATTAGATTTCGGCCTGTCCTGCTGCTCGGGAATCAATCCTCCCTCTCCAGGCGGCGGCACAGTGCGCGGTACAGTCAGATGACTGTGGCCGCAGCATCGAACACTGACTCCGGAGTAATGGATGGAGCTGCTGTCTCCCTCTACGCAGCTTACTGCAGATTCACTCAGCCTCTCTGTGTGTGTTTGAGTGTGTGTGCGCGCGCGTGTGTGTATGGTGGTGGTGGTGGGGAGGGGGCACGCTGAGCGGAGGGAAAGCACGGGGTTGCCACGGACGTGCCCGTCTAAACACTCCCCCTTTTCTAAAACCACTGATCACGTCAGAATGCCAGCCCCCTGGCCGAACCTCAACAGCCTCACCATCATTCCCAGAATCAGCATCAGCACCACACACACGCGCGCGCGCACAGACACACACAAGATCCTAAAAGTCTCTACTAATGGTAAAATAACACCGTGGGCACTTTGAGCTGGTTTCCGTCAAATCCATAAACTTTATTGGATGAAAAAGTGCTGATTTATCAATTCATGACTTCAAATTTCTTCCCATCATGAACACACTAATGATTTATTCTGTTTCTGTGATTATGCGTTTGTTATTCCATCCATACACTTGGGCTTAGTGATACCCATGCTGCACAACTTCGTGAGTTCTCCAATAACTTTTCCGTCAATCATGGGCACCGGCTGCATATTCATGGATCTCTCCACAAAGAGCGTTTTTTTCTGTACCAGGTGAATCCGACATCTCGTTTCTCCATTTTGCATTTTAAATGATCCAGAAAGCTGGATAATGATACCATCTATGTTGTTCTCTAACGCTACAGAGGAAGCTGCGGAGTGAGTTACAGTTCGGTGAATTTTAATAAAGAAAAACCACTTACCACCTAAAGAGGAGCAGATGCATTCTATCTGTTTGGCTGAAGCTGAAGTGGCCGTTCCTCCGACTTCCTTCTCTACAGAGCCACAGATGGAAGCATTGCGCCGAGATTTCTTGTCTTCTTCGATGCAGCGGTTCCTCTGCTGCAGTCCAAGAAAGACGAGAGGCTGAGGGGAGGTGGGAAGCGTGAGTGTGATGGGGGAGGAGGAGGGGGAGGAGGAGGAAGAGGAGGAGGAGGAGGGGTGGGGGTAGCCGGACTAAGGTAGACTAAAATGAAATCAATAGTAGGCCGGTATCAGACAATACTGAGCATTTCCGTGCAACAGAGGGTTCAGGCGTAAAGGCTCAGTGATGCAGGATGGTGTTTGGCAGAATCCCAGACTGACGAGGAACAAAGAGGAGTAGGAGTAAGGGATGAAATATGGCTCCTGGGAAGAAGTTTAGTGAGGGATGTCGGACTGATCCTGGATCTGCATCTCTACCACAAACCAAGGACACTGTTACATAACTTATGAACATTAAATAACAAATTACCAGACAGTATTTTCACTTTCTAATTTCCTCTTATAACTTTAGTTTATTAAACTCTGACTTTAAGTCTCAATAAAAGGAGCCAATCAGCTTTTAGTGAATGTTTGGATTCTCAGCAGATCTATCTTTCACAGCCACACCTCCCTTAACAGGAATGAAATGGCTTAACCCTTAAAAGACCTAGAATTACTAGAAGTGGTGGCTGGTCAGTAGAGGGCGGAGTCATATAAAATAATTTTACACAAACGTGAATATATAAACGAGCTATAAATGATACAGCTCGTATATACCTGTATAATCTGTATTCACGTGTAGTTTCAAATGTTTTCGGTCATTTAGTGAGCAGTCAAGTGACTTATTTTCTGTTCAGGGCGCAAAAATCTGCACCCAAGGCTCTCCCTTAACCATATGGATGCGCCTTATAAATGGCACATGCGCACTAGAGGCCCCCACAATACAAGAGACATGAAAGCCACACTTGCCAGGACACTAGAATATTGGCAGGAACATAATATCAGTTAGGCCATATGTTAATTTCTACTTTTTTTAAGTGCTGTGCGATTTACCCGCACTACCTTCACTCCTGGTCTAAAATGCATGGGCCACAAAAATCAGGAAAAGGACACTAGCCCTGTGTTCCAATATTCATACTTTCCGTACTTATCATACCTAGTCTGAGTATGAAGGGTGTTCTTCTGCTCTTAGCTATGTGGCTCTACACCCAGACAGCGAACTAAAAAAGTGGTCACGTCTCAAGACACCGTGGATGGTTTTCATAGTCTTAACTTGAACAAGTTCTAAAACTGAAAATACATTAATGCATTTGGCAGACACTTTTATCCAAAGCGACTTACAGTTATTACAGGGTTTTGGTTACAACCTGGAGCAGTGTAGGGTTAGGTGCCATGCTCAAGGGCACTTCAGCCATTGCCCACTGGTTAGGGTGGGATTTTAACCTGCAACTCTCCGATCTTAAGTCCAACGCTCTAACCACTAGGCCACAGCTCCCAACAAAATACAGAAAACAAACATATTTCCATAAACAAGGTATCATTCTGTACTTAAACAATGACATATTTCTGAATTATATGCTTCAAACTAACTATGAATTCCAGTATTTATTACCTAGAAAAAACAAAGACATTCCATCCATTTTGAACATACTGACCGAAGCTAATCACAACCTAGCATTGATAAAAATACAGCTATCACCTTTACCAAAAGACGGTACTGAAACATTCAAGTAATCACATGAAACTACAAATGATATATGTTGAACACTTTAACCTTCACGTTAGATGACTTAACACTCACAGACTGTCTTGTGTCGAAGCACAATATGAATAGGGAGCCTAAGTCTCCGCCCCTTCCGGTCGATCCACTGGACCTAACTTTGGAAAAATTTAACACGAGAGTGGATGAGAAGAAAATAATTATTTTCTGGTCCACTTTACTTTATGCCCTGAATCA
>JAQQZY010000005.1:36512748-36527878 GCA_030068375.1 Ostorhinchus rueppellii
TTCCATTTTCATCTAAGAGCATTAAAGTAGAAACTGTGCAAAAACACAGTCATGTCCCAGGTTTGTGTTCCAGTCCAGTCCTTGATCATTCCCCAAACTCTTTATCTAGTTCCACATCACCAAAATGAGTCCAGGGGGGTCCAATGCTAAACCATTAGATCCACCTGATACATGTCCTAACCTGAAGAAAAAAAAACACCGGGGAGAGATCCCATGCCCCCCCTGGCAGGCCTTCACGTCCCCCAGGGGGGCCCGCCCCACTATTTGAGAAACACTGGTATAATCCAGTACATTTACATACTATTGAGGTTGTCTCATTTATTTCACAAAAATGCTTCACTTATTATATTAAATAAAGACCAGTGAGAAGGGACCAACCCAAGTCAAATACCACACTGCCTTCTACTGGTGGTATTGGATACCATACTCTATGGGCTCATTCTGGAGGAGTTTCATAAAGATGCCAAATATATGTTCTATTCTATAGTCTCTTTTACCAGTGAGTAGGTCATTAAAAGGTACATACTGTAGTAATTGAAGACCCTGGTGCTAAAAGTAGTGGTCACATTTTTGGACAATTTAAGTTGAGTACATAAGTATGTTTAAGAGACTTTTTTTTGTAACTTCAGTACTTTTAGTACCAGGGTCTTCAATTTTGAAGTTAAAATAATTTTAGCTGAGACAAGAAGAAAAAAAACATACTAATGGCACTTGTTCCAGACAAACTTAGATGTTTAACCCTTTCATGCATGAATTAGAGAGCCTTAGTCAAGATATTTTCCTTGAGTATTTTTATTCCTCTGCATGAAAAAAAAAACCCAAAAAAAACAACGTGATCAAGTTTTTTGTTTTTTTTTTAAAGAGTTACAAAAATATCCACTCAGCCGGACACGGATTTAATTTTTGAAGCAAAGAAACATCCATTTAAAACCTAATATCAGAACGTGATATGGAAAACTAAGCAATAATGGCATTTTTAATGTTGCTTTTCTCACATTTTAGCATACTCTAATACTAGTTATTCACTTCATGGAGATAATATGCAAAAAAAAATTTTTTTTTTGTTGATTTACACGAAAAAATGTCACTGTAGATCAGCTTTATTAAGAACATCATAGTTACAGTAATGCTATGAATTGCATTGTATGGGATGGTGCATAAGTGTCCACTATGTTGGCTGATATGCAACTAAAACAAAAAAAAAACCCATGAATATACAAGAGAACAGCCTTGAATAGGTGTCAACTGTAGTGAACACTATACATGAAAGGGTTAAGATATTTTTCAGCTGAAAATGTTTATTCTTTCTGTAAAACTCTTCTTTTATTACAGGATACAGAATATATTGTGAACTATCTGCCTGAACAATAACACGGAGCACAAACAGTAATGAAGAAAGTGACCCTGTCTACTGAAGGATGTACTGAAATAACTCTACCTGGTAAACACAAAAGCACACTATATTCATAGAAGTATTATGGAAATGATTAGTTAAGTACACTTAAAAAACAATTTGTAATATGACACCTTTATTTATGTAACTGAAAATACATCCTGGTGAGCATAACACAGGTTTTTAAATGAAATGAAATAATACAGTATTATAAAACAACTTCTTCATATTCTACAGAGCTCCCCTTCTGTCCCTGAGAAAAAAAACTGGAGACATTCTAGGCCAATATTTCTCCTGTCTAGACAAGAGAGCAATGAGGAATAAATGGTCCAGACAGAATCCATAATGAATGAGTCCACAGGGATCTATGTGACCTGACACACTTAGACATATCTCTTATTGTTGTTGTTGTTGTTGTTGTTTCTTTGCCTAATAATTAATGTGTCTCTTTTGCTCTTTTTTTACCCTTGTGGTTTCATTATAAAATCTGCCATTGGCTCTTTTTTATGGGTTGATGCATTTATTTGACCATATGCATTATGCATGTGAATGACAGAACTTAATCGAATGTAAACTCAGGAACATGAACTCAGATCAATCAAGAATATTTATTAGATTAGCAAAACTGTTTCATATCTAATTAACATGAGTGATGCTGATTGACAGAAAAGCCTAAAAAGGATTGTCATTTACGTGAATAATGAAAGGATAAAGACAAGAAATAAGACGTCATCATTAATAGTGTACAGTGCTGTCCTTTGTCTAAAATATCAGACAGTCTCAGAAAAAGTATTGAACCACCCCTTGTTTTCTTCGTTTTCTTGTTAATTTTAATGCCTGGTACAACAAAAGGTACAAATATAAAGATAATACCAAAAATATCTTATCAGAGTTTATTTTCAGAGCTGATATCTTTTCATTTTCCATGTTTTCTCGATAACCAAAATAATTTAAGTCCTTTCATCAATATATATGGCGTTGTACTGACAAAAACAGTGCTTTTAGGCATTCCATGGTTTCTTGTCTGTCTGTTTTAGTCACATGATGCACACAGGACTTAGTACTTGATTGCGAAACCACTGTTTTTGCTGACTTTTGATGGTCTAATCATTTTTTTCTGCGATTGTATGTGAGACCTAACATCAAGTGTTATTGGAGCAGACCTTTTCTGGTTCTGGCCAACAGAGTGTGCTGTTAAATAAATCATTTACATTAAAAACATTCTCGAAAGAAAATACAATTATCATTGAGAACTGACATAAATCTGAAAAAACAACACATACAAACATCATGTATAACAATACAAAAACATCAACCCTTTTTTTTTTAGATTCATATACATATTAACTCACAAATTTTCAGAGATTCTTCACTAAATGATAGATTTGTGCATCTAAGTTTACATTTAACAGGATGTTTTTCTGTTACTGTTGAAAGGATTTGCTATCTATGATAATACCAAACATGTGCTTGTGATATGCAGGCACATGCAGCCTGTAAACATTTTAAGACTTCCACTTATTTTCCTGGTGACCATCAGGTACAGGGTGACATGCAGTGCGGATTAGTGTCACAGCTGTTGCACCTTGATGAGATAAGAACACACACAACATGTTGTTTTCCATGTGTTTAAGGAACACTATATTAACTTAGACACCAAGAAACCTGACTTAATTTTAACTCTTACAACGCAAATTGAATTATCACTAAAGAGACAAAAGAGTTTTGAGTCCTCACCAGGGACTGAATAGATTTACGTCCCCAAAGCAGCAGTGGTCTCCAGCAGAGGGCACAGTGGGCATCTTAATCCCACCTTTACTGAGCAGAAAAGCTGCTGGAATCAACAGTCTTTTCCTCTAAAATGACACTATAATAAACTACTTTGACTGAAAAAACCTCCAAGTATTCATTTCAAACCAAAGGAAAACACAGCTACCACTTCCTCATATCAGATACCACACAGATTTACTCTTAGATTTAATTGTTTTCTCGTTTGCATTCAATGTTCACGACCCTAGATTGGAACCGAACACTTCAGTCTAGCGGAGCACCTGTTTCCTTCCCTTTTCCCCACTTGGAGCTGCTGACCCATAAAGAATATGCAGTTTGAAAGAGGATGTGATTTAATCATATTACTGCTTGATCAGCCCAGCCTGAGTCATGGTCCTTGACTCCTGGCCTCTAAATGAATCACAGACCCACTAAGTCAGGGACAATTTGTATGTCACTGTGATTAAATCAACTCCTTAATCCTATCCAGTCCAACAACAGGTTATCTACAAGCTGTTCCCCAGGCAGTACCACCACATTGCTGAGTGACTGTTGGGATTTTCAAGGACTTAATGTGTAATGAAGGGATTGGCTGGAGGGCAAAACCAGTGCTGATTTTGCATGTACAGACTGAACAAGAAGGGCCTAGCCTAGATTTCAAACCCAGTTTTTCACATGTGAAGTTATTAATATGCTCATACCTCTCCTGTACAGTGTGCTTATAACTGATAATAAGAGACAGAAACTTGTGTTCAAAATAAAGGGGAAATTTTAAACTATAGGCCTATTTCATATAGAGCTAACTAAATATATTTGTGTACAGAAATGGGGAGTTTGCTGTATTATAGCTATGCCTGAAATATAAGCGTCCTACAACTCAGACATTTGTTTCAATTTGAAGAGAAGAGCCGGATTGTTCAGCTAACAGAAGTCATGTGGTTTCTTCATTTCCAGGTCTCATGATTTCATGGGACTGAATCAGACTCACAAAAATCCATGACATGACGAAATGTTGCCCTAGTCTTACCTTTCTCCTCCTCTTTCACCGCATCAGTGAATCACTGGCACTTTATTTCATCGAGACGAGGTGTGTGTCCTTGTGTGAGGTGTGTGTACATTTGTGTATGTATTTAACTCCACAAGGATTATCACATGACTCATAGTCAAGATAAGGAAAAGGCTTAAATTAAGGAAGGAAGGGAAGTTGAGGATAGAGAGCATTCTTTGTCAATGAATATGTTATGTCACTAAGTATTGCTATGTGAACTGTTTCAGTTTTTAACCATGTACTTGCACAATGGAATATAATCCAGTACAATACTCTGTTTCATTCCATCGATCACAGGTGTCAAACATGGCCCAGGGGCCAAATCTGGTCTGCCAAAGGGTCCAATCTGGCCCGTGGGATGAATTTGTGAAATGCAAAAATTACACTGAAGAAATGAACAATCAGTGGTGTCAAAATCACTTCAATTCAGGTTCCACATACAGACCAATATGATCTGGAGTGGGTCAGACCAGTAGAATACTATTATAATAACCTATAAATATTGACAATTTCAAATTTTCTCTTTGCTTTATTGTAAAAAGTAAAATTACACGAAAATGTTTGTACTAACAAACAATCCTTTTACAAAAAATATGAATAACATGAACAAAAATATGAACAACCTGAAAGGTCTTAAGAGGAGTAAATGGAATTTTACTAATATTCTTCCTATTACTAAATGTTTTGTGTATTTGTAATTGTAATGTAATCTGTAATGCACATGTGGATGATAAACTGATAAACTGAGGCAGAATATTGTTCAAATTGCACTTGTTATTCTTAACACATTTCAAGTTTATATTACTCAGATTTTGAAGGAAACTGTGTATGTATAAACATTATCATGACATAATTGTACTTTTTTGCCCCTGAACTAAAATGAGTTTGACACCCCTGCCTTAGATATTATTTTCTCTGGCTAACTATTTCTTTATCACTAAAATGTATTTGTTGACTTTGTAACCCATTTTCATTTGAGATCCATATGATAACTTAAAGATAAAACAAGTTTGTACTAATTGCATATTCTGAATTGTATTTATTTATTTAGAAGTGAAACAATCTGAATACATCTTGGAAAGAAATCGGAGTCAAATCTCAAATGTATCTATAATCCTTCCAGATATCCTCCTAAAGTATTGTGCGGATCTCTAATGTGGTTACAGTTATTTGTTAAAATCTTGGTGAAGGACAGTGTGTATTCTACTTTAATCTTACCTATAGCCTAAATATTGTTTTTCATAACTTTGTACTATGCCTTGATGGGTTTCATCAACAACATCAGCTGATAAAGGATGCGTCACACAACCACCAGTGACGCTCTGATGAAGGCAAATGGAACGCCGAAAAATGTCAGGTAAACAAAAACCCCAAAATGTCTGGAATAAGGAAAAACCCATCAAGTTATTGAGAAATGAAGACATAAAGAAATTAGTAACTATTTGTACTATGCCCTTAAATAGTCCTCTGCTGGTGTGATATCTTCAGCAGTTTTTCAGAGACTGTTATTCCACTGAAGTCAGAACTTTTATTGATTATTGTTGAGAGTATGTGAAATGTTAAGATGACTCATCACAGCTCAAGAACACTTCCTCTATGACTTGCTTAATAGTATCTTAAAGTACTCTTTGTAAAGCACTGAGTTGCCCTGTGTATGAATTGTGCTATACAAATTTATTTGCCTCTCCTTGCCTTGTACTAATGAATTCAGCCCTAAAATCCATAAAGCTGGGCTGCTGGTGCATTATTTTTAATCTCTCAGTCCTATTGGATGCAGACACTATTAATGGGTTAATTAAATATTTGGAGAGCACAAAAAATAAAGAAAAAGGTAGTTAAGGGTTGAAAGATTCTTGCATTTCACCAAATATAGTTTATGATCCATGGTTATCATATTTTAAATAGTTTCTATGGAAGAACTATTTCATATATGATACTTGACTTTTTAATCATAATTAGATATTTTTAAAAGATATTTCTTTCTAAATGTTTTTTTTTTTTTTTTAAATGTTGATGATGATGCTAGTCTGGATTTACAAGTGAACAAATAGTGTTGGAAGCAGCAAAATGAATAATGTAAAGAAGTAAAAGTGACTTTGACCAGGTTCATATTGTAACAGTGATGACTTGATCGGAACATCTCCTGCAGGTCTTGTTGGGTGTCTGCAGTACAGACAAAAATTGGACTAAGGAAGGACACGCTAATCGCAGGAAAATTGATCATCTTTTGGGAGGTGTTAAATAAATCTGATCCATGGAGGTCCACCCCTCTACTTCCAGGACTTCAGGGATCTGCTGATAACGTCCAGATACCACAACACATCTTCAGAGGTCTGGTGCAGTCTGGGCCTTTGGTCAGAGCTGTTTATGTGGAAAAAGGGGAACCTACACAATATTAGGTAATGTTCTGCCAGCCAGTTGTTGTTCTTTAGACTTTTGATAGACACTGACTACCTTACATTGGGAATGTCAAACAAGATCTGAAAATATTTCTTACCTAGTGATCTGACCATTACAACTAAGTTTCGAACACATCAACTCAATGTTCACTCACTGCCTAAAATATGCCAACCACTTCCAGGTCCCACTAGAATGAGATTATAAAGACTAATTCCACTTTGCCAGTAGTCAGAATGTTGTGGCTGATAGGTGTAGAAGACCGCACAATGGCATAAAGGTTTGAAATCAATATTTATATACAATTTTTTTCCAAGAATTTTGATTTATTTAATTAATTTCTTATTTTGCTTTAAAATTATGAATGCTCAAGGTTGCAGCTCACACAAATGAAACTGAGCACAGCTTATGCTCTATATCTGCTCTTCTACAACGCAATGTAAATATTTGGAAGAAAAATAATGCTGTGTACAAATTGCAGCCAACACCATGTTTCCAGTTTCCAGTCTGGGGATGTCCCTTCGGTTCTCTGTGCTAAATAAGGCTGAGAGTTACGGTTCCAGTAATCTCCGTGGCATCACTCCGGTGACGGTCCAGTTCTGCTCGCTCTATTTTGAGGTTGCTATAAACAGGAGGAGGAGCTCGAGCCCGGTTTAGGAGTGGATTTGGTGACGTCACCCAGAGCCAGCGCCCCTACGCAGCGCACAAGTTGGAACACGCGCTCAGCTCGCGCACCCACCGAGAGGAACGAAACGTCAGTTGAACATGGCGTTGATGTGGACAGCTGTCACCAATCTACGGAGGAAAACAAACACTGTCACGATCCAAACAGCTCTCTGAGACACACCAACGGAATATCTTCGATCCCCGAAGCCCAGCTGAACGCGTCTCACCGAATTTCATCGCTGTCTGTCACTTCTGGGACTCAACATATGCGCTCGTTGGAAAGAAAAGGGGCGCCAGGGCAGCGTTGACAGCTGACATTACGTTAATCTGGGCTTTTTGACTCAAAATGTGGGCCAACAGCTTTTGCTAAATAAGAGGACGTTATCTCTGTGTGGGGAGCTAACTAAAGCTAGCCATCGGCTGTGTCAAACGCTCAGAGGTATGATGAGAACAACATGATTCCCTGAGCTCGTTATATGCTCACAGTCAGCTGATACTGCCAGTTTAAACCTCTTGTGCATACAGTCCATACCATTTTATACTCGCTAACGCCATCCAAATAGTCCAAAGGAAATGTCAGATAATCAGAGCTGGAACTCCTCAGGATCCGAGGAAGATTTAGAGCCCAGAGGAGAGGAGTCAGGGCATCCTGTAGGTATCGGTGAGTTAAGCGGCGTCCTCAGTAAGGTAAGCTAAGTCCTGTTATGGCTAACTAACCAAGTTTACCTAGCAGTGTCAACACATTAGCCGAATGATGAAGATGTAACTGCCCTTAAGGCGCCTGGATATGTTTTAAAACAATTGGTAGCGTGTGTATTCCAGACAAGCGGGGACTGTAATACTTAACCAGTTCCATTATCCATATTATTAAAGGTTAATGAAAAGGTTGACAGCTTGTGTTTCAACTCGGTTGCGAGGTTGAATGTTATATTCCCAAATTTACTTGTATCATCTTTAAATATTGTATGATTTTGTTGTACTATAGCCGATTGTTTTGTCAGTATGGGACAAAATCTTGGTAGTTTATTATTAACTTACTGTTCATTGCAGACATTGTGTTTCCATATCAGACAGGTATTTGTGATGATTACAACTCCTTTACATGATGTCTCTGGTTACTATTACTGTTAGACGACAACACGGATTGTCAAATTGGTATTCCTTTGAGTGTTCTGGGTGAATAGCTCATGGCATTGATTTAGCTATATGCATATAGCCTACAGCATATGCTGGGGTACAGGTTTAAGTTAATTCAAGGATAGTTAACACTATATTACAGTGTGGATATTTTATCCTGACATATGTTTGAGTTAATTTCAACAGGACTGTCTTTTATGCCAATTGGCCCATGTGTAATGATTTGTTTTCTGGCCAGCCAATGTGGTATTAATCTGACTCTTCGCTCATTTTCTGGAACCGGATTGTATGTTAACCTGCTAACCAAGCAGATTGCAAGATTAAGCAGATCCCCATCCAAAACAGTCACCCATTCAGTCATACTAATCCATTTACATTCCATTAATCTAATGAGTATTATGAGTCTATGCTTTACAGAAAATCACATGTGCGTCCTAACTCTGGTATATCCAGCAGAGAGCATGCACAGCAAATGTGCCAGTGTTAATTTTTCAGTGTTGAAGTAAATTAACAGGGGTTACTCTTAATTTTACTCAGATTTGATCAGTATTAACTCCCTCTGGAGTCAGGTTAAGACTGGTGTTAGTGTTAAACTAACACTGAAAAGAGTGGACGCATATACACACTTTCCAGTGTTAAATTTGACATTCTCAGAGTTGATTTAACACTGGCATTTTTACTGTGTGTATTTCAAATTAAGCATGTGCTTTATACTTTTAATATACATTGGCAAGTCAAGAAAGTAGGACACCCCTCTACATTGCTCTAAAAAGTCAGTAACTAACTAACTAACTAACCCTAAACCTTATGTGACAATCAGTAATGCAGTAGCTTGTCTTTAAAGTGAGCAGCAAATGTACATCATGCAGTATAATGCAAACCTCACCAAAAACTGTACATAGTTACCATAGTAGTTTCAAGGGAATTGCAGCATATTGAATTCATTTGCATTGCACAAGTCTGTCTTTAACTTGTATGTAAAGATACTAATATGAATACTTTTCTTTTTCAGTGGACAAACTACATCCATGGCTGGCAGGACCGTTGGGTTGTGCTGAAAAACAACACACTGAGTTATTATAAGTCTCAGGATGAGACCGAGTACGGCTGTCGGGGTTCTCTCTGCCTTACCAAAGCTGTTATCACTGTGAGTACAGTTTAGATTTCTTACTACAAAACTAAACATGTCGTCCTCCCTGGTAACTGTGATGCAATAGGCTAAGTCTTACTAGAATGAATGCTGTTGTTTTGTAAGAATGTCTTGTTTGCTAAGAGAGGAAAGGCATTACTGTAGTCAGGGTTTTCCCTATGTTTGCAGAGGGCGCTGTCCTCGCTACTCAAATCACCAAACAGAAGATCTTACTGTGGAACACATCCAGTGCTATTCACGACACAACAGGACACCATGTGAATGCTTATTTACATTGCAAAATGTCAATACAAATTATGTTTGCCTGTAACTTCACCTGCAGCTACAGCTGAGTTTGTGCAACTTTACTTTGATGTTCTGGTCAGATTAAGCCAATCAATGATAGCCATAATAGTTATTTTTACCAAAACCAAAGCACAGAAATATGAGTGAAATAAAACTGAATTACAAACACGTCACACTGAAAACAATACCTTTACATGGACATGAGTGAACTGGCACATTGAGAAACTGTTTTAAATAGAGGTTAATGGTTATTGTCTGGCCCAATTATTTTACTAATCAAGGCAATAAATAAAAGTGATTACTTCTCAGAAAGCTTTAGGGTATTTAGAGTGTTTCCTAGAAAAAATCCACTTTAATGATTGATGTTTTATAAGATCATTACAGTCATGTAGAAAAGGAATGTAATGTAGCAACCCCAAATGTTCCCTGTTATATAAACCTATAAGTTAAGTTTAATGAATTTATTTAAGTGTGAATAGAACACTGTTGTTCTGCTGAGTGCATGCGTAGGAATATTAAAAGCAGACATCAGTCTGCTTACATGCTCTCTCTGTCTCTCTTGCTCTTTCACCTCCTTCCCCTCGCATACTTTTGAGAAATATGGCATATAATATACAATGTGTAGTTCAGATGTCAGAGACGCACCATATGTTCACTTTTATTTGTGAGGAAGTTTCTAGACTCCTTCCTGAATTCATGTAGAGGCCTTCAGGTACAGTTGCATTGCCCCTCAGTCTTACAGATTTTCACTGTTTTCCATTTACTAAGCCCTAAGGATGGATAAATTCAATCATGTGTTTGCTGTTTCCATGAAATCTCAAGTAGCCTCCAGCACAGCCAGACATTAGAATTCACCCTTGAGCGGATATGTTTGGTCAACCATCAGAAGAACTATGCGCTGTGTTTGTAAATGCAGAAGTCATTATTGCAGGCTGTTTTGTTCTTGCTCTGTCTATCTCAGTAGTGATAGCTCTTAGGAGCTGAGTGCAGAGCTGTTTCAGGGAACAGTGGGTTAATATGAGCATATCTGGACTTTTTATCACTAGTCTAATCAAGTGAGAAACTTCAATCAGGGTTTCTCAATCTCATTCTCCTGCTGTAGGTCATAACCTATTCTTACGATGAACTCCTGATTGTGTCCCAAGTTTTGCTCGAGGGTAACTTGTTTGTCAGGTGACTGTTCTTGTTACAAAACAGCATGCTATGTGGTAAGATTTAACTACATCATGAGACTCATTGCTGTGTTACTGTGTAGGTGTGTGTTTTTGTGTCAGCTTTTAGACGTCTCGATCTCTGATGTATAAAAAACATTTCGAGCTGAATTTGGACACCTTCTTTTTGCTTTTTATTTTTATTGTGTGATTGTGGTGTAAATAAGTGATTTGATTTAACAGGCCTATTTACTTGGATATTGTTTTGTCTATGATCAATCAATGAATAAAATCCAACACCGTATAACTTTTGCTAATTGATCATGTGTAACTGGATTAGTAATGATAAAGAGTGCACCTCTGTCATAGCAAGAACATGTAATATATACAACAGAAGCACTGATTCCCAAACATGACATTTGATGACTGCCAAACCTTTCTAAGCACAGAGAGAATAGCCTAATCCAAATGTGTCAACACTGTAGATGTTCAGATGTTTACACTGTTTAACCTTTCAGCATGTTTCACAGGCAGCCTAAGTCAGTCATTGGTTGCAACATAGTCTGCAAACAGTAACAAGGGAAATGAAGGCGTTACTGTTCACAAGCTGCATAGAAGGTTTTGCTATTAATTATTTGCTGAGCTCCGTCCATTCCCAGCTTATGTAAATATTAACCTCCACAGGGTGCACTACTGTAGTCCTTTCTCATTCCAGTGGAAATATGCCTCTAAAGTCTCGGGTGTGAATAATGAACTGTTATAGCAGGTGATGGTCAACCACAGTCAATTATTACCTCTTTAAAACCGAGATGTTTTTGGCCAATATTTCTGTCTTTGATGCACCATCTTGTCATCCCTGTTCATTCTTACAGTGATGAAACGCAGACGATCCAGAATGCTCTGTATCATACACAATGTTATGATTTACAGCACATCGTGTGTGTCTGTGTCTGTGTCTGTGTAGGTTTAATATGGAATAGGTAATATAGGTAGTATAGAATATTTGAGTGTAATTAACTTGAGATCATCATTAGTTTTAATGTAATTCAGAATTCACTACTTGGGTTTTCATTCCTACACCAATATCCTACACATGTATTACAACTGTACTCTTCCAGCTCTTATTGTAATCCTTTATGCATACCATAGCTCTATACTATAATAACACATGTATTGTATTAGCATTATTGCCAGCCAGATTTAAACAGTAAATTACCGAGTGAACCAGAGTCTTCCAGTCAGTCAACATTATGCTTCAATGGATTAAACAGGAACTTTCAGCTCAGTTGGAAAGTAAACTGCTTGGGCAAAGACATGATGTCAGTGCTCCTCAGGTCTAGTGCTGGCCTTAAGGTAGAGTTTCATATCAAACAGTTAAACAGCCATTCGCAGTGTTATTTCTGTTTGATTATCGGTTCTTTACAATTCATTTCTATTATTAATGCCTAACAAACATGCTTCTTGTAGTACTTTGAGAAGGAAGCATGTTGGCAAAGTTGTAATTATTTATCACACTAGATGTAAAGTGTTAATACAATACTCACGTTTCCTTTCAGTATCTCTGGGTTCTGTGTCATCTTGTATTAGCTCCAGATTTAGATTTTTTTCTGGAGGGCTGCTATTTGCCACATAACAATTGTAAATTGAAGATCCAATATAATAAAAAAGTATTAACACCTCAGTAAACAGGAAGTGTCATCAGTGCAATATGCCATTTCACTTTGGTGGTGCATGTTGCAATAAGCATGGGTTTCGATGCAAAACACCAACTCTCACACTGCTTGCAGACGTATGACAATGACTGGTTTCCAACAAACACCACTTTTCGATTTGTGGTCAGTGGAGAAGAACACACTGGCCTACTTGTAATTCCCCCTCTCACTATTGCAGAGTGGGTTTATAGTAGTATTAGACTAGATTGTTTTGTTGGTTTGCACATTAGTGGAAGAGGATATGGTGGGGGTTTTTTTTTGCTCTCTCATCCAACATAATGGATGTGATGTGTGGTTCAAGAGAGCGGGAGTTCAAGAGATGCAAAGGGTCGGGAAAGTTGAAGAGACCTTTGGTCATGACGTGGAGCTCTGTGGAAATTGGAAAGTGTCTTTGGCCAGGAAATGTGAGTCTTCCTCATAATGTGTAACTTCCTCTTCATAAGGGCCAGTGAAGGGTCAGGAGCCACATGGAAGTGTGTATGTCTGTGTCATTTACAGATCTTCCAGAATTGTCAGTGTTGCTCTGTGCTGATTTATGCTTCCCTTTCCCCGTCTTTTGCTATCACCACAGGATGAGTCAGTGTTTCCTCCACTATAGCTGAAGGGATCCCAAATTAGTGTGTTTGAGTTTCTGGCTCTAAGGCTTATTAGAGCTTTGTGAAGCTGAAGCACTGAATTTTCTCTCCAGAGAGCAAAAGATATACTTTTAGTAAGCAGGTTGTGGTAGTAAATTTCAGTTAGACAGCTTTGTAGGGGTTTTCTGCTAATGGAGAGCTCCCATCCAGGGAGTGTGACTGCAGACACGTACACTGTCTCACAAGGTACTGGGAGAGTATAGGAGGGGAGTCTTTTTGAAGCTGCGTAGGAAGTTCATGTAAGAAAAGAATAAAGACAAAGAGAAGCTGGTCTGTCATCATTTCACTTTTGCGTTTTATATTACTTGTTACATTGGGCACAAAGGGAACAACATGGTTATTAGATACCAGTAGTTTAACAGACTATTGTTTACGTACCCTTCATAAAAAAACTAAAACTATGCAAAACGAAGTTAGCCATCCAACATGAATGTGAATCCCTAGAATCAGTAACTTTGACACTAGCCACGTTTACATGGACACATTTTCCCAATCAGATCCAAATCTTGGATGATTCAAATATCTTAATCAACTGTTTATATGGACACTAAATAACACGATCCGATCATGTCACGCACACAGCATTTAATCGGGGGAAAAAAAAGTTTAGGCATGCGCGGATTGGTCCAATTTTCCGGAAATAGTAGAAGAAGCCGTATTTCCGCTTCCGATGTAAACAACGCCGCATGTCTGTGCGATGCGAGAGCTTTAATGTTTTGCGTCCTTCACATTGTATTTTCCTTCCTTCTGGTGCATGTTAATTTGATTTCAAATCTTAAATTATGGACATGCATCATTTGTTCGAATGCATAATTTGCAACTTTGTTTTGCAAAGGCGGAAACGCGCCATACAGACATAGTACACATGCACAGTGGAGAAAATCCAAGACAGGATCCGAAGGGGTGTGTACATGGACGCCGATCGGAATAATGATCGGCATAAACCACCCCTCTCTTTCGGAATAATTTTTCTTTCTGAACGTACTCGATCGGATCAGAATCTTCCAATTGACATGTTTACATGAAGCATTTTCAATCTGATTGGTCTTTTATTCTGATTATTTGTGTCCATGTAAACGTGGCTATTGATTGCATGACTGTGGGGTGTAATTAGTTGTGCAACTGCTGAGCCCCGCAAAAAGGCTGTCACTTGACTGATATCATTAATAGGAGCTAACAGGTGCCTTACAGGCAGTATGACAACACAATTCCCAGAATGAATAAAACAGTCACTGCGCTATACACTAGCTCTAGTATATCAGTAGGAAAGGGTTGTATTGCAGCCATCTGTACTGATTTATAGTGTAGTGGTTATTTTGTTACACACCCATTAAGCTCCAACATAGCTGTTCAGCACTATTTGGAAACCACAGTGTGCCTACACATTGTTGCTGACCATGTGAATCTATTCTTGGTCACATGGGCACAAACCTTTTTTAATGTATGATTATCCAAATATTGATTTGTCCTTGGATGTCAAGTGTGCTCTACAGTAATAATATGTCAAATGTCACTGTCTGTTTTTAATACTCACTTGTCCAGACCAGTTCATGGTCGTGGGAGGCTGGAGACTCTCCCAGTATGCACTAGGCGCCATGAATTCTCTACCCCTCCACTTTGAATTTGCTCCATGTTACACAGTGGTTCCCTACATTCATTCAGAACCTACACACAACTTAATAGTCTTTGCATTCAGTTTCATGTCTGCTTGCCTTTCACATAGGACCCAGGCTATATATATATATATATATATATATATATATATATATATATATATATACACACA
>JAQQZY010000005.1:36527978-36553954 GCA_030068375.1 Ostorhinchus rueppellii
TATATTTTTTTTTTACATTGCTGTGATAGATGATTGTTTACTGTAGCCATGGATCCCAGTAACCTGTCTGAACCCATTGCAGACATTCATTACTCAGCCCTGGTTACCAGTATACCCACGACCCCATAGTCGAAAGGTGAAAGAGAAGGACCCATTTTCTCACCTCCTTAGCAACCATCACGTGCATTTTGTCAGCTTAACACTATATTTTAGTCTTTCCACTGCAGTATTGTGCAGCTTGCATCCGTTTATTTATTTCTCAGTTTTGTTTTTTTTCTTTCTTTTCTCCCTAGTGTATAGTGTATCCATAGTGTATTTACAGATTTGTCGGTTTAAGCAGATGTATATAATCCAATCAGTTAATGGTTGAGAATATATTGCATGACTAAACTTTGCAATCCTGTGAAAAGAAGAGACAGCAATTGTCTGTTTAACTTTTGTGTTCCCTGAAACAAACACAAGGTTAAGGATACATCATACTCATTTCCTTCCTCACTTGTTCTTCCTCTTCTTGTCAGTCTCTTCCAGTGATAATCTTTTGCAAATGTTGCATACTTTTGGCAACTTTTGAATGAACATTTGCCAAGCTTCAACTAGGGTTGTGGAATATGACAATGTATATCTTATGAAAATAGTAAAATTCATAATGTGTCAGTTGTATCAATTGGTTGCCGAGCACTCTTTTCAACAATTTTTTTTTTTTTTTTTTTTTCATCATTTGGATGCATTGTGTTTTTCAACGTGGCGGAAATACAAATAGTAAAATTGCGTGAATGTAGCACAAACAAACATGGAAGAGTGAACATAAGAGAGGAAACTTAATTCTCAACAAGAATTCCTCATATGGAAATTTTAAATTATAGAAAATAATAAAATGTGATGAGGTATGGTTGCAGTACTTCTTTCATTTTATTTTACCTATTTTTCCTTGCTTAGTGTACAGTGGTATTTCCTATGTTGTGTTTTAGTTGAACTTAAATTGTTTTAACTATACAGTTTATTTCCTTTATTTTATTTTACTTTAGCTTAACTGTTCACATCAGTCGTGTGAAGGGAACTCATAAAGTAAGAATTTCATTGCTCAGTCCTGCTGTGTTTATGACACTAAACTTCTTGAATCTGACTCATGGTTATTCTAAGACGATTTCTCAACTTAATTAAACAACTGTAAGACTCATTGTATTGTGACATATGCCATTACCATGATAAAACTGGGCATACCAAAAGATTTAGAGCGTAGTGTGCATTCCCTTGTCTCAGCGTTCAACCTCATGCTGTCCCTTGTCAACACTGAGCATCTGTTCCTGGCATCAGCACTGTCCAGGTGTCAGGTAACAAGGCCAAGTCACACTCCTCCAGTAAAACCCATTTAAAAGTCTGATCCATTTGGCAAATACCACATACTGTAGGTGAATGCCATTACTGAACCACTTCCAGCAAAGGCACACTAACACAGACACACATGGACATACATAGCCACTGGTTGTTGGACATGCCAGTGCTGCAGATTTCCAGCACAGACATTACACTGGAGAGCCATTAGGAATATGCTTCATCCTGTAAGTTGCCTTAAATGGCCAGTTATCTGCCACTTCTCCTATGGGACAATATCTGAAAATGGATGCAATTGTGCCTCTGCTATGCTCTTTGTATTCTCTCTCCTGAGATGCTCAATGTAGATAGGCTTACATGGGCGCTTTCATCGTATGTTTGTGACTGTGATGGTTTGCTATCTTTCTAGTTGTCAAAGCCAGCTCACAAACAGATTGTCACCCACCATGTAATGCACAGGAGATGAGCAGTTTACTTTTCCACTGCCATTTTAATACCTATTTATGTGGGCAGCCACCTCTCTTATATGCCTCTCATTGCTCTGCCTGTTCATGAAAGAGATATACTTCCTTTAATATTTATATGAAAAGACATGACAGAAGGTTAGAAGAGTGATGTGTCTCAAGAAATCTGATCACTATCAGAAAAGTGGCAAATGGTGGGTGTGATAAACATTGCTGATAGAACCACCACACTGACCTTTTTATCATTTGTGTGTCTTTATCTTTTCAGCTTCATGAGTTTGATGAGTGTCGCCTTGACATCAGTGTAAATGACAGTGTGTGGTACCTGAGAGCACAAGACCCAGATCACAGACATCAGTGGATCGATTCTATTGAGCTGCACAGGGTAAGTTATGCACACTTTTCACACAGCAAAAAAACAAATGTTTTCACATTTGCAACAAATCAGTATCATCTGTTCTGAGGTTGCATTTGTGAATGTCTTTATGGTATGCATGTGTGTGTTTTTATTAGAGTATCAGAGAGGGGAGGAGAGAGAGGGCAGGAGTCCAGGGAACAATACTCATCCCTCCAAACCTGGTGCGTTGTTTTGTTTGTAGGACTCTAGGACTTACAGAGTGCGTCACATCTTTTTAGTGCAGTGCATTGTAGCAGCAAGTGTGTCTGTGTGCAGATATTTGCTAAATCCTATAGGTTCCACCACTAGTGCATGGCTCAAACACTAGGCACACTTGGTTGAAAGCTATCTTAACCTTGGGCTTAGAGTTGACTAAGGGTTAACATAATCCCTTTTTACAAATGGACATTTAACACATGACTAACTCTGAAAAGGGATACAAGGCCGGTGTGAAACACAGAGGTCAGAGATAACTCCATTTCTGAATATTAACGTTGGCGTCAGTCAGCCAGTCTTGGACAACAGTCCTTCTTTGTTGAAATGTTGTTTGCATAAAATGTTAGTACACTGTGACAACTTGCAGGACTGAAATACACATTCAGCTTTTAAATCCCTTTGTTAGTGCTGAGAAAGTTAAAACAGAGTCCAGTGTTCAGCCACTGTGAAGGACAAAGGAAACAGGTTGCAGCCCTGCTGTAGACCACTGAGCAAACAACAATAGAGGCAGGGAAGGAAGGCGTGCAAAATGTTTATAGTTATATGCCTCGCAAGAGAGACATCACGTATGTAAATCATGGTTAGGTGTATTGTGGCCGAAACAGTATTGTCTGGTATTGTGTCCATTCAGCCCAATGAAATCTGCTGCATACCGATGTGGGTGTTTGATAGTCTAAATCCAAAGCAAGCATTCGGGGTGAGTCTGACACAGAGGAGGAGAGAGCAGCAACTACCACACCTTCAGTCTGGCTGCCAAAACACATGCTGCTCATTTGTGATCCTGAGTTTAGGAAATCCCCCCTCCCTCTCCTCAGTCACTCATTGCAACACCAGGGAGCTACCATGACTCAGTCGTGTGCACGCTTGCACACACACATACCCGACCACCATCCCTCCCACAGTGAGTCACCGCTTAGAATTCTTCTTCCTAGAAGGGCCCACTTCCTTTTCTTACTTGTGTTACTCATAGCACTCAGCAGCCCAGTGTCTCCAAGGAAACACAACACACTACAGCTAACATCTTATTTTGAGAAAGGGAAAACTCTTATCACAATGTTTGTTTCTGGGATACTATCGCTGCTATAATCAAGCCTTGTTCAATATTTAACATAAGCAGCAACAGCCCTTTACATATGTTACATGTATTAAAAGGAATCTTTTTTTTTGGATGATGATCTGTTTTCTGTTTTCATTTTGCTTAACAGCCACATATACATAGTGAATATTTCTCAGGCTTTATGTTTGATTTCATCTGAAATCAATATTGATATTGTTTGTGTGTGTGTGTACACGTGTGTACTAATTTCCAGACACATTGAAGTCTGCACACTTGAGCACATTGCAATTGTGCATGCACGTACACAAAGGTGTTTTATACAGTGGAGCTGATTATCTGTTACTGTTCATCTAATATGTATTTTTATCGAACACCACAGCAACAACAAATCCCCCTGTTCTGAGATATTTGTTGCAGTCATCAAACAGAGATGTGGGACACTGACGCTGATCGAGTCAGTAGGGTAGCAGTATGTTGGCTAAAGGGCAGGCAGCAGCGACTGAAATATATGTGGACACCCGTGGAGTTACTCCTGGTTGCTGACCGACAGTAACCCCAGGCTCTTGCAGATGGCGGTCACGTGTATTTGAATGTGCTGCCCCCTGGTGGCTGAAAGAGGAAGCAGTACTTAAAGGGACAAGTTCTTGTTTCTCCTTTTTGTTAGAGCAGTATGTGACACTGAACTGTACCTCTTTGCTGTCTCCATCTATTTTAAGAGACAGGCTGTTATGCAAGAGGAAAGGGGAGCCACTCAACTGTTTACTCAGTTAGTCAGCTGATTTGCCATTTCCGTTGCCACGCTCATCATCTGTAACATGTGTTGCTGCTGTTTGTCACTGCGTTATTAATTATGTATTTACTCCTGAAAACAAATTAATGATATTCTTTAAAAAAGAAAAAATAAATAAATAAAATATATATATATATATATATATATATATATAAAATCTAATTCTTTTTTCTTTATTGAACAAACACGGGCTATTATGTATGTTGGCATTTCTTTAGAGTATTGGCATGTTAAATCTATATTTACCACTCTGAAACAGGTGAGAAAAGATATTCTGTGAAAAGAGTTAAAATTACAAAAACAACTCTTAAAAAAAAAAAAGAGCAGTTTTGTGTTGCTGCCACTGCCCCTTAAGACCCTGTTGAACTGTGGTTTGAGTGATAGAGAAGCTCCATTTCATGCATGCCATTATTTTATATTAATAATCTGAATGTTTTTGTTTTTTTTGTTTTTTTTTAAAATTTGACTTCTTTGTGTTAGCAGTAGTGACTTGTGTCCTCTGTTCATGTGTCTCTTTAAAGGCTGATTCTGGTTATGGCTCTGAATCCAGTCTGCGGAGACATGGCTCCATGTTGTCTCTCACATCAGCCACCAGTGGCTACTCTGCCACCTCCACATCCTCTTTCAAGGTAATATTTCTGGTTACTGTTTGCTCTTCCTCAAATGGTTAGTCGCTTTTTGTGTTTTATCCACACATAAGGGACTGTGGATATTTGTGAATGCTCACACAAGCTGTTAGTTTGGTCTGTGTATATGTACAAGACAGCTTCGAGCTCTGTTGACATGTAAACATTCAGTTACTAATATAAGTAATGTATGGGTGTTTTAAGTCGACACTGCTACTTTTCAGACATAATCAAAGTGTAACCATTGTGCTATTTTTCTGTTTTTCTAGAAGGGTTACAGCCTCAGAGAGAAACTGGCAGAGATGGAGACTTTCAGAGATATTTTATGCAGACAGGTGGATACACTTCAGAAGTACTTTGACAGCTGTGCAGATGCTGTATCCAAAGATGAGCTGCAGAGGGACAAAAGTAAGTAGAAGATGCAATACAGTTATTGAAGTGCAACTTCATCCTTGCTATGAGCCTAACTTTACCTACTGTTCAATTCTGAAAAGTGATGAGAATTTGCAAGTCAGAGGAGTGAGGAGGTGCAGATGTGTGTGACTGGAGTTCAGGGACATCTCCTGGACTGAGAAACCCACTGACACTTTTGCAGAACCATGTCATGGCCTGAAAGGGTTATTTTTTTCCCCCCACAAGCAAACCTTTATATCAATTTAAATGTCTGCTATATTTCAGTTATTTTCACTGCTACTCTGTGCTGTCAGGTAGTGGTTAGACTGGGGAGTGAAGTTGTGAAGTGGTCTTCACAGCGACCTGACTGTCCAAAGAAAAAGAGCAATTTGACCTCACTGAAAGCACCACCTGACATATCGTGATCATATTAGTTCAAAACCAAAGAAACTGAGCAACATTACTCTGAGGTGAAAGTGTTGTTTTGTTTTTACTTCAAGGACATCTATTAGTTTTGAATAGAATAGTAGAAGTATTAGATTTCTCCTCTGTCTGAGTGGAGGACATGATTCAAATTCACTTTAATGATACAGAGACATTTGGTGTGAAGTACCTCTTTTAACTAAGAATCTGAGTGTCTAGGAAGCAACAGCACTACAAAAATCAGTCTGAACTTATTTCCTACAAGACACTGATGTGTCTTTTTCGTTTAACATGAAAATGTGAAAATATTTGTATTTTAGTAGACAAACATGCTCTGAGTCTTGTATGAAATGGCTTTGTGTGTGCTGTGACTCTGAAAGCAGTTATTCTCCAGGCCCCCTCACCCTCTGCCCATCTTGGCTGGCTGAACATTTGCTCATGGCAGCCTGCGCAGGGAGACTGTGGATGGCCACAGTGAATGAAGCACTGCTTTTGTTCTCTCTCCCCTTCTTGCTCTCTCTCTTTATCTCTCACCCTCTCTCCATTCTGAAGATGAAACCAGACCATTGTCATGTTGTCCAGCACAGCAGAAGTCTGTCAGTCTGATGGCATGCCGTACTGTAGTTGAAAATGTGAATGGACATTTAGGTGTTACTCTGCTCTGAAGCACTGAAGACACTTTCAGTAGGGACCTACAGGTATCAAGTATCTGACGGATGCTGTCTTTGCTTTGCCTTTTTCAGTTGTAGAGGATGATGAGGATGACTTCCCCAATACTAGAACAGATGGAGAATATTTGCACCACAACAACAACAACAATGGCAGCAAAGAAAAGTGTAAGTAACGCCACAGATTTACTCATAGATGTGTTGACATCTTTGCTACACAACATCATTCATCCTTATAGATTGCTACATATATCACTTGTAAACATTGCATACATTGGTTCTTTCTCCTTTGTGCAGTGTTCCAGGCATTGAGCCCGAAGGGAATCAATGGCATAGACTTTAAGGGCGAGGCCATCACATTCAAGGCTACCACAGCTGGGATCCTGGCTACTCTGTCTCACTGCATTGACCTCATGGTGAAGAGAGAAGACAGCTGGCAAAAGAGACTAGACAAGGTGTGATCTGCTGCAGCATCTGTCTGCGTTGTATATGAGTCTGTTACTTTTCCATAGATTATCACTCATCATACACTTGTGATTCCTTTTGCCTTTTGAAAATTCACTTCTATTCAGCTGATTTTAACATACTTTCACATTCATGTCAGAGAGAGATCGGTGATGTGGCCGATTTAAAAACTAACTGCATTAAAGAAAATGAACTTCATTTAGTCACATCGGCGTAAATGTCTGTCCAACTTTCTCTTCATCATTTAATGATTCTGGATTTTTGTGTGTGTGTCTGTGTGTGTGTGTGTAGGAGATGGAAAAGAGGCGAAGAATAGAGGAGGGCTATAAATCAGCCCTCAACGAGCTCAAGAAAAAGTCCCACTTCGGAGGACCAGACTATGAGGTGAATTCTATCTCTTACTCTTTTCTCTCGTCTGTTCTTAGCCTCATAGCATAATAGCCTAAGACGCAGTGTTGGGAGAGTAAAATTACATAGCTAGGCAATTAGGCTAACAATATATGACACCGTTTTCAGGTTGTACAAGAACTTTTGATATAATATGTTTCTCTGTCTGATTTACAGGAGGGCCCGAACAGCCTCATCAATGAAGATGAATTTTTTGATGCAGTTGAAGCTGCTCTTGACAGACAAGACAAAATAGAAGAACAGGTGAGAAAATGGATTTTGTTTTTTACTTTACAGTATAAACTATCGATATTTAATGTACAGCTAAATGGTTGATATGAAGATTAACCCCTTAATGCCTGAATTGATATCCCATTGTGGGAAAAAAAATTTGACTTGAATTTTTTTTCTTTCAAGTAGATAGTATTTTGGTTGCGTTTTGGAGCGGGGGGGGTTGATGTGAATTTGCATCAATAGGCGTCAAGGGGTTAAATCTTTTGAAAGTGTTTGGTTTAAGTAATTTTTTTGCTGGTTTCTCATAAGAAATTATACATTTGCTGTGTTTCAGTCACAAACAGAGAAGACGAGGATACAGAGATCGAGTCCCGTTCCCTCTGGAGACGCCTACTCCAGCACCGGCTCACACAGATTCTCTGACAAGGTTGGCAACCCTCTAAAAACTTTACACATCTGAAAGCTACTTTCATCATCACACCTTCATTTGTTCCTGCTCTTTATGTTTGGTTTTCATGTCTTTTATGTTGACATCTCACTCTCCTTAGTTTAACATTTTCTTTTCCTCTGCTTCATCTTCATTTGCCCATCATTCCATGGGTTCTCACCTCCTCTGTAGACTCATAATCAATCTGCTCCTGCTCTGATAATCAGGGCCTCCCCCCACGACGTCCACAGATTCAGCACAGAGGTAACTCACTGCCAAGGCTTTGCCAATCCCATTTCCTCTGTGCTTCACTTCTGAAGGCTAAATAATATGTTTGTATATTCCTGCATAGATCTTACTAATACGTCCTCTAACTCCCCGTGTCATTACTAAACATCATCTCCTTGTGTAGGATCAAAGTTGCATCTTAAGTGTTTTACAAAGACATGCCATGCTGATGACTCTTCGGCACGATGAATTAAAACTCTCTCTGTCCCTGGTCTGGTGTTAAAGGTGGAAGACATGGTGCAGAGTCACATGACCTACTCCCTGCAGGATGTCGGTGGAGACGCCAACTGGCAGCTGGTGGTAGAAGAAGGAGAAATGAAGGTACAGGACAGCTCTCATAAAGATCCAGAGCTACTTTTGTGGGAACTCCCAAATGAATTTTTCTCTCCATTTAGCCTTTCCTGAGTGATTGATTGTCATTTATTATGATACTATCGTCTTCATTTTGCATTTTTCAGTGACAAGCACTATTTTCCTGTATTCAACTTACTGATCATGTAGATGTTCATAAAAAAAAAAGAGTAGAAGTTGAGGGTTACTGTATCAAACACAAAGAAAACTGAAGCAAAAGCGACTTTTTTCAGCAAAATGTATCAATAACTAAACATAAAAACAAGCATCTACAACCTTTGCATTGGTGAAAGTACATGGGTTTTATTGATGAATCAATGTTGTAGAAGATGAGGATGTTTCCACGTTCAATATGGAACATCCAAATGGGTCATATCTGATGATGATGAAAACTGTAGAAACGTCTTTTTCCCCAAATGATTTAATGTATTGATAGGATTACTGGTGTAGAATTTATTAAACACTTTAGATCAGCAGATGCTTTGGTTTCCACCAGTTGTTTTGCTTTCTAAACTTTTCTGGTTAACTCATTTGAAAATATGGACTCTTGGCATGTGTTTGCAGGTGTACAGGAGAGAAGTGGAAGAAAATGGGATTGTCCTGGATCCACTTAAGGCTACTCATTCAGTTAAGGGGGTCACTGGTCATGAGGTCTGCCACTACTTCTGGGACACTGCCTACCGCAACGACTGGGAGAGTAGGTTTTGATCTAAAGTAGCATTTAGAACAATTCATTAAAAGCATTATATGAAAATGAAATGAAAATGTGTTTCTTATCTCTAATACTCCCATGTCCCCTGTGTCATTTAGCCACCATTGAAAACTTCAATGTTGTGGAGACATTGTCAGACAATGCAGCCATTATCTATCAAACACATAAGGTAAGAGGGACGCACTCAACGTCAGCAGACTAGAAAATGGACTCATGTTGAATCTGTGATGTGACCATAATAATCTGTGTTACAGCGGGTGTGGCCAGCCTCACAGAGGGATGTGCTGTATCTCTCTGCCATGAGGAAGATCATGGCAAACAATGAAAATGACCCAGATACTTGGCTGGTCTGCAATTTCTCAGTGGATCATGACGATGCACAGGTGAGCCTGCACACCTCAGTTTTCAGTTTCAGAGACTCAAAAAGATCTAAAACTACAGCTCCCAGCTTCTTCAAACTGATAATTTACAATACTGCTTCTTGTCCTCATCATTTACATATTTATTTTCCATATCTTCCAGCCGACCAACCGGTGTGTCCGTGCCAAAATCAACATTGCCATGATCTGTCAGACCCTGGTTAGCCCACCAGAGGGCGATAAAGAGATCAGCAGAGACAACATCCTGTGTAAAATCACCTATGTTGCCAATGGTGTGTGTGTGTTCTTGTTTCACTTGAAAATTGTTCATCTCCTCACCTCTACACATGCAAACTTAGTTTCTTTTTCTGTTTTTGCAGTGAATCCAGGAGGCTGGGCTCCTGCCTCTGTGCTCAGGGCTGTAGCTAAGAGGGAATACCCCAAGTTCCTCAAGCGCTTCACCTCGTACGTCCAGGAAAAAACTGCTGGCAAGCCTATCTTATTCTGAGGAACTGAGGTAGCACAAGTCAGTGTTAAATGGACTCGAGTCTTTATTCAGTTCGTACTTTCCAAAAAATATACAATATAAATCCCTTGCATCTTCGCAATGTTTCACTTATGTAAAGATGAAATCCTTGTACAGCGTTTTCTACAGATGTCCTGCTGTCATGACCAGCTGAGTGTTTCAAAAAAGAGAGCATCTGCCCCACAATTCTTAGTTAGGTCAGCGGCGGATGGTGATAATGGCGCCATCTAGTGGCTGCATTCATTATCTGTGACAGGAGAAAATATCACATGAAAATTTGATACTGAAACCACTGATATCACAATAAAAAATAAAACATCATGTTTAATTTTATTGCACTGTAGAAATTATACTAAATATCTCTTATTCTAAAGCAAACATGGGAATCATCTTTCCCAAATAGATTCTTGCAGCAGCTGCTAGTGCCATCTTGTAGGCTAAATTTAAAAGGATGAGTTGTTTCCAACAGATCTATTAATATATAAATGTATGTATGTTAAATAAGACATTTGTAAAAAATAAATAAATAAACATTTTCTCATTGACTTAGATATTTTATCCTCGCCATTTGTACTGAAGTTACTATTTTTTTGTCCATTTTTCATGTCATCATGAGCATTTTCCATCTTTCCGTTAACCTGCTATTGTTAGCTTGTAAATCATCTGTTTAGGGTGAGTGTCATATTTTTCGTAAATTGTTTTTTTTGGTTTAAAGTCCAGAGGGCTGTCATCAACCTCGAGTTTGACCCCTATGACAACAGACTTGACCTTTTTGACTCTGTCTCTCTCATGAAACCACCAGTTGCTGGTAGTGATGGAGGGATGTGTCGACACGATCTTTTCATATATTTAATGTACAAAATAGAGTTCGTGTACATTACTTGCTCTGCTTTGTATTTGTGTCATTGTTAATATGTTGCAGTGTCATAGCACATGCAGTATTTTGAATGTTGGATAAGTTGTAAATAGGGTCACTAATGTTTCAGCTTGGAAGTAAGCCAAGCCCTGATGCCTTAGGAAATACTGTTTCAGATGGAACAAGGGGTGCTGTTAGTGCACCCTGTCATCACTAGTGAAGTGCCTCATGGCTTTTCTCCCCTTATTGACTGTATTTTTAGTTGTCCCACAATTTATGTAGTAGATCAATAAACCAGGTGACACTTTCTGTTGATTTGGTTTCCCAGCAAAGGGCTGAAGGTCATTTTTACACATTTCTCAAGTCCCAGTATTATGAAGACATCAGATTCACATGCATTTATTTCACTTGATGGTGGTGGATCTTTTGTTCCATACACATGCCCATCAGTATTTGGGAGATGTGCTGTGTACAATTAGATAGGAGCAGAATGCTGACATGTTTTGTTCACTCGTGTACTTGAGTATTACTGAAATGTTTTACAACGTTGGACTTGAATGGTTGTAGCAGTTTTATAGTAAATGCAAGAAACAGAAGGATCACAAAGCCAATTTGTAAAATGAGGCTTTTGGAGCATAAATGGAGTGTAACTTTGCTAATTATTTTTGAGATTCAGAATTCACTTTAGTTATTGTAATACACCTGTGAACAGCACAAAGTTGTCCAGTGTCCTTGTTGGCATCAATGAGGATGGTGTCAATTTGTTACAAAGCTACTTTATCAGCCATCACTTGATTGAAATAAGTTTAGTCGACTAATGTGGGTGAGAGACGGAGTGAAGCCTGATGAAACTCAGCCTTGCTGCTAAGTGGAGAGATGCCAGGCTGAAGTCTGTTCACCTAAAGGAGACGTTTCTAATGCTGAATTATTAGTTATGAATGTAATTAGAAATGCATTTCTATATGTAAATAATGTATGTACTAAATCTGTGGGATCAACTTACAAATGTACTGTGACAACGTGGCACGACTTTGCCCTGTTTGAAAAGTGAAATAAAAAGTTCATCCTTGAGTTTTTGTGTTTGTAGTTTTTATTAGAAGACAAGGTTATTGTTGAGTTATTTCACTTAAATTAACATCGTCATCCATTTAATACCTTTTCACATTCAAGACATGCTGAGGATCAACATTTTCAAAACGGTAAGACCACTGGCATTCCAACATAACACAATGCACAGTGCAGTCACTGATACTTTAAAACCATCCCAGTGCTGTTAAATCCTGGAATCACTCTGCAAACAAATGTATTAAGTTAATTTATATGGCTTTAATTTTCCATTGTTCTTCCAATTAACACAGAAGCATCCAGCCTGTAACAGTTTGGCAGTCAAACTGAGCAGTCCCAGTGAGTCACTCTTCAGTATACACAGTATACAGCGGCAGCTTGAGTCAGAAAGGGTTGTGCAAGTATTACCCTGCAGTCCATGAACACTAACACTGAAAGTACATCATACATTCAGACGGAAAGTTGGCATTTTAATATTTGACTATCACAGCTCTATCTTAAGATTTTGGCAAGTGCAAGGCTAACCATCTGAGAACTCTGATGTCACAGCTGTCAAAACCTCAGAAGTTCACCACGTTCTTCTGTTTGGAAGAAGCTCTTAGACCAGGGGTGCCCAACCCTGGTCCTCGTGAGCTACTATCCTGCATATTTTAGATGTTTCCATTTTCCAGCACACCTGACAGTCGTTATCAGAGCTTGATGATAGGCTCATCATTTGAATCAGGTGTGTTTGAAGAGGGACACATCGAAAACACTCAGGATAGTAGCTCACGAGGACCAGGGTTGGGCACCCCTGTCTTAGACACTGGCCTTGCAACTTCTGGGAGGCACAGGGATAGTTGGTCAATTGTGCAACATGGTGGATTTTTTTCCCCAATCCAAGATTCAATCGTGAGAATAATGAAGGCTTTCTCAAAGTGTGTTACGTTAGTGTCACACTGTTCAGATGCAGACAAATGGCACAAAGTAGTAACCCACAGAGTTGCAACTGCAACATAAAGTCACTTGAGTGAACCCACAAGCAAGTGCACATCAGCTGTGGTGTGCAGCGTGGGTTGGGTCTTTCTTTTCCTGATCATCAAGACCCCCAACACTCTTCAGGACTTCATTAGATGCTTCAGTCCCAGTAAAGCTGGACAGCCCCTTCAGTCTGACTTTGGACGGACCAGCAGCAGGTTTTGTCACGCAGCTGTCTCTGACTTAGATGACTGTTTTTGACAGATTTGTTCTAGATCTAGAAAGGAAAAAGATAGGTTAGCACTCACTAGGCAAATGAAATGAGCAATAAGTGAGTGTAGTGGAGCCAACCTGTTGTGGGTCATGTGGCTTTTGACGAGGTGTCCAGCAGCCAGAGCTGCCATGAGGGAGAGTTCCCCTGCCAGGACAGTGGCACAGACCACACGGGCCAGCTGTCGGGCGTTCTCACCCGGCCGCTTTGAGCTGGTACCTTGTACACCGAGCATCTGGAGACACAAAAGGTACAATGAATTAAAGAGGAACTTTTCTATCCGCAAGTCATTGGTTATGTTCCTTAGTAATACAGTCAATAGAGATTTAACTTCTTAAAAAGGATCTGATTATTTTGTGGTTATAAAGCTGAAGTATTCCAAATAAAATGTTTTTAAAAAGTTGACTTTAAAATATCTCACTTTGTGTAAACTTTAGTGAAGTGATCTTAAATACAGAAGGCTGTACCTGTAAACAGGCCTGCTGTGGCGGTAGGTTGGTGCCTCCTCCCACAGTTCCCAGTTCTATGGAGGGCATAGTGCAGCTGATGTACAGATCTTCTCCTTCGGGACCAGCAGGCTCCATCTGGATGATACAGTTGGAACTGCCCACGGTCTGAGCTGGATCCTAATCCCCAGAAAAAAAGAGACACCTTAAAAATACAGTAATGTCTTGTCTTCGTTCTGAGACAATTGCAAATTGTCAACATAGTTTACAACCTCCAGTAATTTACGTACCTGTCCACAAGCAATATAGATAGCTGTTACAATGTTGGCAGCATGAGCATTGAAGCCCCCTATACTTCCAGCCATGGCTGAGCCCACTAAATTCTTGTTGATGTTCAGCTCTACTAGAGCAGCAGTGCTGCTCTTCAACACCTGCACAGACACATTAGAGGCTGTTTTAGCAAGCCAGGTTTACAAACAGCAGTACACTAAGCCAAGATGACTGCATCAACTAGAATTTGTTTCTTAATGAAACACGGATCCAAGCAGACAACTTAGTTTGAACCTTCTTTACCTCCTTGACCACTTTGGCAGGAATGGTAGCCTCACACACCGCAGACTTGCCCCGGCCCAGAATCCAGTTAATGGCAGCAGGCTTCTTATCAGTGCAATAGTTGCCACTGACAGACAACACCTCCATGTCTGGAAACTGCTGCTTCAGTCTCTGCAGAGCATGCTCAGTCCCCTGAGAACACAGACATGTAATGCAGTGAGTGTTTACAATAGACATAAGTACAGATCAGAAGAGGATGGTATATTCCCTAATTCCCCACAAAATCTAAACATGCTACTTGTATTTGATGTGGACTTTGCTGAATTTACCTGCCTATAACCGAGGAGTCAAAGAGTTGAACTCATAACAGCGTAATGCACAACACAGAAAAAATCTGAATGGTTTGCTGGTTATACTCTGGAAATGAAATGATGAGTGACAGGCAACAAGACCCCCCCTCTGCAATTGTAGGCCTCAGGGATGAAAAGACCCCCAGTCACGAATGACTGAAGAATAAAAGCCCTTTCGTGGACACACAAATATCTGTGTATTTTCTCTCTTACTACACAACCTTGGGTCATACCTTGGACAGCATGTTCATGCCCATGGCATCTCCTGTCTGAGACTGGAAACGGATGTACAGGTTTCTTCCAGCTAAACCCACCAACAGCTTCTCTAGACGAGCAAACCTATTGAGTAGATCCAAGTTTATTTTCTGCACAACTATAGCTGCTATTTTTTAACATGTGAAACACCCTTTTAATTACATCGTGTTTCTACAAACCTGCTGGTCTCATCAAAGGCCTCTTGGATAATACTAAACCCCTCTGAGGTCTCCAGCCAGACTTTGGCCTCTGCAGCCTGGCAGGCAGAGGGCAACCTCACCACAGGACCCCTGGTCATATTGTCAGCTAGGATCCTGCTGTGGCAACCACCACTCAGCTGAACAGGAAAAACAACAGAGTGAGCACAGCACACATTTGCATAGTTACCACAGTAAGGTCTGCAACATAATTCCAACACTTACAGAGAGTGCCCTACATCCTCTGTTTGTGCTGGCTACCAGACAGCCCTCAGTGGTCGCCAAAGGAACATAAAACTGTTTATTGTCCAATAGAAGCGGACCTGCTACTCCCACTGGCACTGGCATGTACCCAATGACATTCTCACATGAAGTGCCCATCACCTGCAGGATGACAACACAAATACTCTGTTAATCATGACAGACCTGCAATATGCTTACATAAACACCATGATTAAGTTCTGACAAGTTTTCTGAAAACATTCACATGCAGACAGGACCTTAGAATAGTCATAGTCTTTATAAGGCAGACAAGCCAAAGCAGAAGGAACAGGTAGTTTGGATGAAAGCAGCTCCCTCCTGATGGCCACGCCCCTCTCTGGACTCTCCAGCACCACTTCCAGCTTATAGTTCAGGATGTTGCGTGAGGTGACAAGGTTCATCACCTCTGTATCACTAAGGAAACGGGCGCCCCTCTAGAAAGCAAACAACAACAAACTGATGAGTCCTTGAATCCTCGTATAAACAGAGGGCTTGTGTGTTTTCCATCTGATCCTTAAACTGACCTGAGGATCAGAGAGGATGGTCATACATTCTTCCAGTGTCCGTGGCTCTAAACTGGAGTTATCCTGAGAAACAGATTCCCCTGCACTTGAAACACTGTGTCCACACTCTGCTGCGGCTGCTGGAGTTGTCTCTGGAGTCATTAGGGGAGATAAAGCTCATGTCACTATGCCACTGTGTGCCCCCCCCCAAAAAAACATAAAAAAAAAAAAAAAAAAATCACTCAGCCCAAGGGTCAAAATGTCACAAAGGTTGTTTTTTTTTTTTTTTTAAATATCAGCTATATAGCAAAGTATCAGTTATGGCTCACAAAGACAGATTGAACTTCTCTTCGAACAAGTGAAAAAGTAAGAAGAGCTTTTACTAATACTCCTGTCTGGTCACACAACACTTTGTCCCTTCTGCTCATTTATACCCCACCTATCCAGAGATTAATTTGGACTCTTAACTTTCAATCTTTTCAAATATTTGTAAAACAAACAAAAAAAATTTGAAAGAACCTTGTAAAGAACATATGTGAGAAACTTGAAAAGAATCAGGTGAAGAGTGTCAAACAATTGGTTGGACAAAAATCTCAGACAGACAGAAGGATGGACTGACGGAAACTCATCTTTTGCATTGGGACTAAATGTCAAAAAGGGAAATACTTCACTTAAAATAAAATATTTATTAAGGTTTCAAAATGTAGACCTCAAACACTGGCATCATGAACCCCCAAAAAATGACCAGATAAGAACGCAGTAATGCCCTGTTGGGTACAGCACATATAGAACCTACTATGATACTGAATCTCAGGAACAAGAACATAGTCCGTACACTTTGTCTGCCAGCGCCACGTTAGGTGTTAATGGCTAAAAATCCAAAGTAGAATGGTAGGATACGAGAATGGAACCATTTGTAACTTGGGGAAAAAAGCACTACTTTAGCCTCACTTCTAATACTTGGACACTGTATCTAATTTAACACAATTACATTACTTCCATGTTACTTTATAATGTGAGAAATTTTTCCTGTGTAACGTATCACTTGAGCGTCATTTCAGCCTCATTTCAACACTTCCTTTATAGTTTCTGATTAGATAGATGGTGATGTAGCCATTAATGACTCCTTTGGCCTGTAGCTTTTAATCCAGCAGTGATAAAGCAACTTCAGGATAACACCCATGAAGATCATTAATGCTAGATTTAGTGCAGCAGTTAAACAAAATGGAAACTGAGACCTCAGGTGAACATTTGACTCAGATTTAAGATCTCATCAGGTCACAAAACCCGAACGTCTGCAAACAATATTACACTAAACAATGTCTCCTTGAATTCAGACAAATTTCATGGGTGACCTATTTTGAATACAACACAGAATTTCAGCAAAAGATGAGGTTTTCCTCCTTCGAGATGCATCATAAAACAGATCACCAGAACCAATTATAAGCCTTACCCTTTTTTCTGTCTGCCTCTGGGGAAGACTGTGGGCCTGCCACAGCTGCAGAGGTAGAGATGGTTGCTGGGCTACTGTTCATAGGGACATGGGACTTTGAGGTTGGAGTGTCTCTTCTGCAAAACTCCCCTCCCATCCTGTGCTTCTGAGAGGGAAGGGGGCCCATAATGGGGCTCTTTAGGGATAAGGAAGACTCTGCCTCCGTTTGCTCAAAGAAAACATACTTCATAGCCAGGAGCAGGGCCAAGCTTAGAGTTATCACTTGTTCCAGGTCCATACTGATGGCAGATAAGAGAGATGAACAGAGTAATTTGCCTGTCAATTCCTAAAGAGAACCAATATGACATATTATAGAAAAAAAAAAATTATATTCCTCTGTTTTTACCTGGTGAGATTAAAAGGTCCCATTCCTATAGTGCCATCAGAGTGCAGTGTCTTAGATATACGCCCTTCAACAGTGCGATTCTGTCCTGGATTCTCAGCTGCTAGTCTAGTGTGGGCATGGACTAAGGCGAGACCCAAAGACTGGATAGCAAAGCACAGAAAGGCATAAAAGTTAGGCAGTAAACATATTTTAGTTTTGTAAAAAAAAAAAAAAAAAAAAAAAAAAATTTCAGCTAGTACTTTAAACAATCTCAAGCATTTTGTGACTCTTCAGCATCATCAAACCATGAGGAAATTTCTCACCATAATGATTTTAACCCTCTGGGTAACAGGGTTGGGCTTATTGTCTTCCTCTTCAGCCAACACAGGGGAAAAGTGCCAGATAGGGCGACCCTCGCGACTTTCTCGCGACAGCTACAAGCACAAATGAAAATAATATTAGTAAAACGGTGGCACTCGCTCCCATTTCTTTTAAAAAAAAGTAGCTATTATTTTTACCTCCAGAACAAGAGAGACACATGCAGGAAAGAAGGTCATGAAGACAAAATAATTGGCCAGAACAGACATGCATCCAAAACAACACATGATCTCTAGTTGAGGCACACCTACAAATCAAAAGAGGAGAGTGCTCATTAAAATGATCATATTTAACTACTCCTTTTGTTTAAAAGAATTGAATCCAACAAAAATGCTTTCATACAAGTACTCCTTACCAGACATAGTGCCAATGCCAATGACCAGACACTCAACCAGAGCATCCAGGGTGAAGGTGGGGCCCAGAATGGCCATGCCCTTAGAAATGTTCTCTCTAACCTCCTCCTGTGCAAAAAAAAACCAAAAAAAAACAGGGAAATGATACTAGGTAGTGGAATCTAGTAATATCTTGCATATGATTAATTCAACTGGATCGTAATTCAGTTACCAAAGATGTCTAAAATAAACTAAGGTGTGTGGCAGTACCTGAGAGTGTGAGCTGAGGGCAAATTTGGCCAATGCACAGGCTTTGGAGAGATCGATAAGAAGAAGGAAGAATGGCAGGGCTTCACTACAAAGAAGAGTCAAATGACAGTGGAACATTACACCAAAGTCCATTGAAATTGTTGAAATCCCACAAGTTCCACATATTCTTCAGTGAAATACCAGTCAATGTAACACCTAAATACATCTTAAAATGATTTAAACACATACAGTAAACAACAGCTTCATCAACAGTTGTAATCCTATAAGCTTTAAGTAACAATCCATTCTAAATAAACATGACACTAAAATCCCAAGCACATCCAACACAAAAAAGACATTACATTTTTCTAAAAGGCTTCTACATCATAAAGAAATGATTAATCTGTTATTCAAATCAGGCTAAATCCTTTATTCTGATTTACCTATTTCCACCAGTATGAGCACACTGATGTGAATGGGAGCAACACTGGGTTCAGTGTCTGCACAAAAGACGCCTCAAATGTAGGATAGAAGCACCAATTGTTTCGTGGACAGTGAACATAAACCTGTCTTAGTAGTCCATGCAAAGGTATTGCTCTCGTAACTACTACAATGACATACTCCTTCAACACAGTGCTACTCATTATGTAATGCAAAATCAGTGCATATTTTACTAACAGTCATTACTACATAGAAGTGCACAAAGAAACACTTACTTGAGACCTGTTAGTTCTTTCCCAAAGAAGTGAATTACCACTGTGCTGAAAACAAAGCTAGAAAATACTGTGAATAACCCAGCAATACCTAGGAGAGAGAGAAAAATATTTAAATACCATCTGTAGCAGACTGATTCAAGTAAATTAAATTTCAAAATACAGTATTAGTGAGTCAATAAGACAGCGCAGTTAAAGTAAAATGCAACAAGCTATATCTGCTTAACATCCAGTCTCACTGACCCAGTATATATTTGGATCCCAGTTGGCGAAGATTCCTGAACTGGAAATAGATGTAAACGATGGCCATACAGCGTGTTACAGTTAATATTACAATGTCACTGCTCTGAGTTTTCTGTTGGGAAGGAAGTCAGATAATTAATAGTTGAACAAGAGTTTAGCAAGTTTGTTTTTTGTCCTCACTACGAACATAGAGGACAGTGACACATCCCCACGACCCGCTTACCTCCTGGAGCTTTGGACACTCATTCCAGCTGCACACCTGGTTGGTAGCTCCCAGGCTGTTCATTGACATGAGACAAACGGTAAGAGCGAGGGTGCCCACGATTACTTCCCATGGGTGGGAAGCCACGAAAAGGCCGTGGAGCCTGAAGAGCCATGCCAACATGGTCTCAGACAAGAATCCTACTTCCTAAGGTCACGGTCTTATCTGTATAAGGAGAGAAAGGTTCCGTTAATTACAATAGAATGAGACCAAACGTGATAAAGTACTGTTTCCCTGAATAACTGTTAAAACATTGCGTGTAATACAGTCCATTCCAGGTAACATTTTACTATCTGTATCGTATGTAATTGCCGTGTTACCGGATGCTAGCTAATGTTCTGTCCATTGTCACACCATAAAAATGTTTATTAGCCACAGCAAAAATGTCGTTTAGCCATAACGCCAGTCACGGTCTTGATATAGTTCTGTAAGTAAAGACATCATTTCTCTACTTTTGATAACGGGTGTGGCCAAAATTGGTGTAGCTTGCTAACACTATGTTAGCTACTGCTATCAGCTAGCATGTTAGCATGAGCTGTCACACCCAGTGCTAGGTTACTCAGATTGTCGCTAAGGTCATTTCGTTCCTGAGCGTAATAATATTTTTGTAATCAACTGCTATTGTAATAATCAAATAGTATGAAACTCACTTTAGGTAGATGGTTATTTCCATAATGATACTGTCCTTTCATAAATCCTGGAGCTAGCTACACTGATGTAAGTAACTACACTACGACGATGCGGAAGTAGTGACGTCTTTAGAAAACGTCAAGGGGCGTGGTCACAGAGGGAGATGGGGTAGCCTATTTTTAGAAAGAGCTCGCTCTCTGATGATACACACACGTATGCGCTCTCACGTTCACACCACCAATCATCTTTATATGAAAAAAAATCTTAAAACCTGTGAATAATTATTAGAATAGACAAATTGGAAGTAAGAAATTTGTTACCACGGTAACAATCATCTAAGGCACAGGTGTCAAACATGCGGCCCGGGGGCCAAATGGTCCAGTCCGGCCCTTAGGATGAATTTGTGAAAAGCAAATATTACTCTTAGAATATTATCAATCCAGGAAATTAAAACCATTTTAGTTTAGGTTCCACATTCAGCCCAATCTCAAGTGGATGAGACCAGTAATAATAATCATAATAATCAATAATCATAATATCCAATAAATAATGACAACTCACTCAGTCTTTTCTTTGTTTTACTGTCAAAAGAAAAAAAATGTATGAAAATGTTTACATTTGTATGCTCTTTCACAAAAAAAGTGAATAATCTGAACAAATATGAACAACCTGAAATGTCTTAAGAGACTTAAGTGTAATTTGACCAATATTCTGCCTGTTTCTAAATGTTTTGTGTATTTGCAGATCCACTGTGGTCTCTAAGTTGTCATGCACATTTGTAAATGAGAAACGGAGACAGAATATTGTTAAAACTGCACTTATTTTTCTTAAGAAATTTCAGTTTTTTCAAAGTTCTTCATGTTATTCATATTTTTTAAAGGATAGTTTGTAAATGTAAAATTTTTTCATACAGCAATTCACGACACCAAAACACCGCCTTCACCCTTAGGTCGCTGGGATAGGCTCCAGAGACCCCCATGACCCTAGTGAAGATAAAAGATGAATGAATGGATAAATGTTCATGCTGTTGTGCAAAAATGATCAGCGATTGGTAACTACAGCTGTCAATCATATATTTAACCCCTCCTACCTATTTGAAAAACCAGTGATATGATAGAATCCACACGTCACACTTTAGGTTTTAACAGAAGTAAAGAACTGAAGCAGTGGAACTCTTATGTCCTCTCAGAAAACTTGAATTACAATATAATTAAAGTTATGTAAATTTTACCTGATGATGCATTCAAGCTTTAAATGTTCAGTGTTTAGAGACATCTACTGGTAAAGTTTCAAACCTCTCTGATGGTGACTGTAATAAAAATCTGAAGGTATTTACTTAACTGTTGTTTATATCATTAGTGCTTTCACACAGAAATATTAATGTTATACACAGAGAAATCTGATGTATTTCTTCTGATCAAAGTTAATTTCTGTGACATCAGTGCAAATAGGGATGTCATGTGACCACAACGGACCCAGGCCTGTTTATAGTTTATAGTTACACTGTTTTGTATGACCCACAAAAATGATAATGACGTGAGTGACGACATGTGGAGCAGCATCAGCAGACCTCTAGTCTGTCGGGACCATAGAGTCAGTGTTAGTTCAGTGTGTTTTAGTTAAAGGGACACGAACTCATAGTAGGAGGCATGAATCCACCTTTACACTGTATACCATCATCCACAAAACACAGGGAGACGAAAAAGTGCACTCTAACCCACTGGCACATGTGTAAAGGCAACCCACTCCCCAAGTAGATTAAGAGTGATGATTTATATTTTCATATTTGTACAAACTTATGAAAATATAATTCTAATTGTATTATAATTCTGTAATTACATTCCTGGCCTAATGAAGGATATAAATACAGAAGAGGATTAGTGCCACTTCTAGAAAAGAAATTAAGGTCCAATATGTTTGTAGAAAAAAAAGTTAGAATTCTTTTAAAGAATAGAATAATTTCAAAAATATTTTAGGCCTTTTTTTTTTTTTTTTTAAATCCAGTGGCAGACCTTATTTTTTTTTCTTTCCAGTGGCCTTAATCTGCTTCTGTATATAAAGGCTGAAACACATATGGATTTTTACTGTTGCCAAGACTTTTTTGTCCCAGATTTCAACATCCATCCAATGCCTGAACTGGAGAACCACGACCCTTTTGATTAGACCCATGCAACACTCCATGCAAAATGGTTGTTTGTTTTCCATGTGTTCCAATAAGTTGAATATTGTTCATACTTACAACCTGAATATTAACCCTACAGCACTATCGCTGAGTGATTTTCACCCAAGTAAATGTATTTATATGATTTTCAACATGTTGCATTTGTCTGAGTGTCAGGGAGTCTGTGCCTTCACCAGGGAAGTCTCACATGTCCCAGGAATGGGTGGAGCAAAGACCAAGTTTACAGTATCATTATGTTTTTAGGAATTTTTTGTTCTCAAATTCCTAATGTTTCAGTAATTTTAGAGCATTTTTTAGGCTCCTCCCCTGACATTTCTTTTTCATTTTGTTAGACATGCCACAGTTGAAAATAATTAGTCATATTTTGATCTATTTTTATGACAAGTACTTTTTTGGGGGGTATATTATACCAGATAAAAATCACCTGGCGATGACAATGGTGTTATTTTTTTTATAGCGAAAGTGTTCTAGGGTTAAAAGGTCACAGTATGTGCTGTTCCTGGTCATGTGCAGATCAGATCCCTCTCGTCTCTGCAGTTTATTACCCTGAGTAAATGTGCACACCAGACAAAACACCAGCAGAGCCATGAAAGCAAATGTTTCATAGTAAACACAACTACTTGTTTTTCCTTTAATGTGTCAAGTTAGAACAAGTATTTCGACAGAATGCATCACAGTTCAACATACATGTGATCACTGTAGAAATTAGAACCAAAGAAAATATGATTTTTTCCCCCAGTAATATCTGTGATTGAATGTGAAGATACAGAAGAAACAGTGCGGGGCTGCTCGTGTGTGTTGAGCTGGACCTCAACTCATCTGCGGTCTGTGGACTGATTGCCTGAGACGATCCACAGGAACTAATCCACGAGGCTAACGCATCCGCATGTGCAGGCTGTGCTTGGGTCCGTCCACCCGCTCCAACTTCTCAAAGTGTTTCCTAGCGTTACGGATATTGATGAGAGTGGCTGCAGAGGCTGCGGGAAAACAAGAGAGACTGCTGATCAATATTTTATCTGCTTTGCTGTTAATTTATCTTTATGTCACAGATGAACAAATACACGAACAGAAACCTCCATCCCAGACAGAACAAAGTTTTTGTTTTTTTTTTTTTCCTAAGTAAATGAGCTGGTGACCAGAATTAACTGAACAGTCCAACAGCCTGATGGTCTGAGGAGTAAACAGGCTCGAATTACTGTAAAATTAACAATTTATGGTGATTTTTGTGCTAAGTGTGAAACTGAAAATACACCTTTTTAGCTGAATGTTTTGGTGGCTTAGATAGCTGAACTTTTATTGTAGTTCTTTAATGATTTTAACCAATGTATGCTATTATTGTTATGCTTTTTGGTGCCTTATTTATTCTTTAAACAACAGAAATTGGGCCATATTCATTTTTATTTGCCATCAAATGTTCTACTTATTCTTCATTAATTATATAAATTTTTTTAATGTTATCATCTTTTATTGTACTACATTTAGAACAATTATTACCCCGCCCCCTGAAGGGGAGGCAAGGGGTATTATTTCTGGTTTGGTTTGTTTGTTAGCACTCTAGCAGTAAAACTATTGGCTAAATTCATACCAAATTGGGTTTATAGATTACCAGTGACCCAGAATAGATGTGGTTACATTTTGGGAAAATTAGATCAAGTTCAAATTTTTTGGGAATTTTTAAAATCTTTTCTCCCATTTACTTAAAACGGCTGAAATTCCCAATGTCTATAAAAACATCTTTTTTTTCAATTTACTTGAAATTTGACACACATATAGAGGCAACTGGTATGCTGACATCAGCACACTAGACATGATGACATCAGCTGGACTCATGCCAAAATACGCTACAATACATGCAAGGGGCGGGGTTTGTCGTGCCTGGCACCATTTGTTGGTGTCAAAACATGTAATCTTCTATAATGTTCATATTATTTGGTATTCATTATGCATAACCACATCACTCCCCAGTTTTGCCATAAAATATTAAAACTTTTGAGAGTTTTCGTTTAACTACTTACGAATGGAAGGGTCTGACATGATGACCATAACATATGTGTTGGAGGTGAATACATCAATGAAGGCCGCAAAGTTGGAGTTCCTCACTTCCATGCTCTGGAAAGAGGCTGCAAGTTTACTGTAATGACAAAAACATCAACAGTCACAAATATAACAAAGACAAAAACCTAATTGTCAAAATACCAGGATAAAAGTGTTCATAGAACTGCTCAAACCAGATGGAGAGCTCTGCTTCACGACAAGAGTTGAGTTATTCCGGTATTCACTTCCCTTTTCTAAAAGCACAGTTTGGCTAAGTACCCACTAGTGCACACATTCACAGCTCATAGGTGATGTTTTTCCAGTGAACTTACCTACAGCTGAGTTTAAACTGTTTGATAATGTTGCTGATCTTCTCAAACCGGTGAGCGTCACGCTGCTCTTTGCACTGATAGTGGGAGATCACCTGCATTTATACACAACAGTCAGAAATATTCATTTTGGAGCCCATTTATTTTTTTGGGTCGAGACATTTGTCAGTAAAAGTAGCTGCTCTTACCAGGAAAGTGGCTCTCTCAAACAGAAGAACTTCATCTGCTTCAATGATCTGCGCGAAATTCCTCAGATTTGTCTCCAGCTGCTGGACGTTTGGGATGAGCTGGTACACTATGCTTGACCAGGCCTGAGAGAAAGTACAAAATGTATTCAAGGGTCGACTTTAATGAGGGTTTCTGTAGGTTTTACCAAGTATGTCATGTTTTTAGGGAGTATTAGGAATTAAACTTATGCCGCACTTTAGTGATGCTCCTGATCTGAACACAAAACATAAACAGTACTTTATACTTTTCTGGTTTTCTACGCAGCTCTAAAGCCATTATACTGTAATTTGTACTTGCATGTACCCAAATACAGAACAAAGTACTGTGATCAGAAACAAATGTAACATATTAGTTCTAGAAGTTGTATTAGTTCTAATATACTCTATGATTATATTAAATATTATAGGAGACTTCAGCATAGCCTACACACCACATAACTGTGTGTTCTCATAAAATGAGAGTGAGCACCATAGTCTGCATTAGCAGCTCAATGTTTGTTTGTTTTCTTAGTTTTGTTAGAATTTTTAGACTTTTTTTTCCCCCCAGAAATATATTTAGAACTAAGAATAAAGTTAATGCAATGTAAATTCACAAGCCAATAAATTACGAAGATGTGTCAAAATTATTCATCCATCCATTTTCTTCCGCTTATCCAGGGCCGGGTCACGGGGGCCACAGTCTAAGCAGGGATGCCCAGACTTCCCTCTCCCCAGACACTTCCTCCAGCTCCTCAGGAGGGACCCCGAGGCGT
>JAQQZY010000005.1:36597113-36608026 GCA_030068375.1 Ostorhinchus rueppellii
TAGCTGGGATAGGCTCCATGTGACCCCCGTGACCCTAGTGAGGATAAAGCGGGTATAGAAGATGAACGAATGAATGATTTAACTAATGCTTTGAATTCTAAGAATTATTTTCCTCATCAGTGACTGGATTTACTGTGTGGATTTTGGACTTTTAATGTAAATAATAATATATTCTATTTTACTTATTAAAAGTAGATGGACAAACATGTGGTATAGAAGTCTAACTACCAGGAGCTGTGAACATGGACTTTCTAATCAAAGTAATGTTTCACTTCTCAGCAAAACAAGATCAAAAGGACAAAGAAGATGAAAAAAAAAAAACACATTACATCCACCAATAAAGACTCCACACAAACAAATATCTGACAAAAAAGGTCTCCAATCATCTATTCAGAGGTTGTTGCCTCCATCTGTATGCTAGAAATGTTCAGTGCCATGGCCTTTCCATGAAAATACTGTAAAAGAATTCAGCACATTTTCCACTACTGGAGGTGTTTGTCAAAATTATTCAGAAATGGATTTGCTGTCGTGTACTTCTTAAAGGCTCACCGGGTTAAAAAGCAGCTTAATTACCAGTGGTTACATCAACAAAAAGATAATTACAAGATGTAAACAAACAAGATAGGAATGATTTTCTGATCGCAAACACATTGCCAAATACGTATTTTCATCACGTTTTTTTTTTTTCTTTTTTACAAGTTGAAATAACCTTCTTATCATACTTTTTACATTCATCTGCTCTGTAAATTTACAAGCTTTTTCACTGGTCAGTTGTGTACAAACAAGGAGTATCAGAGGTGAATTAGACTACACAAAGTACCGAGACAGGGCAGGAAAAGAGGGGAGGGAGCAAGAGACACGGAGGGGCGGAAATAATCTCGGCTGTGTATGTGTTCTCAGCATCCCGTCCTCCCCTGGCTAACCACACTGGCGGCCACTTGAATTAGCAGCAGAGGATTATGGGCAGAGAGCCTCATTAATCTGGGCAACAAACAGTGGCCAGTGTGAATATTTGCACCCAGAAATTGAAAAGATTAAGTCCTATTTGACAATGACTGGCAGGATCTATGCGGCGAGAGGCTACTGTTAAATATTCATATCCTGGATTCCTTTTGTTTTTTTCTTGGTCTGTGTGTGTTTGTGTGTTGACGATTAAATGTAAGTGATGGGCAAAGACAATGTTTGTCATTAGCAATCATGCATTCATAGTTGATATTTTTACACTTTACACTGGAAAGACATAGATTAAAAGTGTCAGATATAGAAATTAAAGCGTCAGTGATTTATTTATTTATTTATTCATTAGGAAAAAATTATATTATTATCTTTCATTATATTGTCTTAAAGTTTAGAATAAAAACCTTTGAACCTTATCTAGACCCTGTTTACAGAAGGAAGAACCTCAAACATGTGACACCACAGGGTGAAGATGACCAGTTTCATAGATAGATGGGTGGGATTTAACACAAATCACAGTTAAGATTATGACAAATGCTACTCTGCTTATCCATGGCTCATCATGGAGGCAATATGGCAGCTCCTGTAACAATGATATTTTGGCATCTCTTTTCCACCCTGTAGTGGAATGATATCAGCTCATTTATCTTTATATATTACCAGCATTGCAGCGAATTCAGTCTTAGTGTCAAGGGTCTGACAATCCAACATGCATTTGCATAACACATAACATGATAAAGTCAGCAGCAGAGGTGATAAAACAGAATAACCTAATGTGACAAAATGTAACACTTTCACTAATGTCCATATTTTGCTGATATGTAAACAGGGACACGGTCTCCCTCACAGACTTCTGCAGCTGAATGTGGTATGAGCATGTTTTAAGTCAGATCATGAAATCATGACTTTATAATCTCATTCAAACAATTTGCATAATATTTTGCAGGTTTCAGTGAATGGGCTTTCACTTTTTGTGCTTACAGCCTAAAAAAAAGAAAAAAGAAATCACTAAAAAGAGATTTAGAGACTGTTATCCTAGCCACAGTAATGCTAATGTCCCATGATGCTGCTGGGCTAGATAACATTCCCATCTTAACAGCGATGGTATTGTGTGTATCAGAACACACCACCTCCTGTTTAACATTAAAGATAACAAGACGTTTTACACAATTACCTTATTGCTCGCCACCATATAATTCAAAAACTAAATGCTTGAATATTAAAACTGAGAACCAGATGTTCCACCTGCTGAATGAGTATTCCAACAGTCGGGGTCCAGGCCCAGTTTTCACTAAATGTAGCTTTAATTGTCAGTTTAAAAGATTAAACTATGTGTGTTTTATGTTAGGTTATGTTATTCGACAGAAAAAGAAAGGATAAATCCCAAAAGTCAGTCATGCATGTACTTGTAGGGAAATGCCGTCAAAGCCCCTTCCCTTAAAGTGCATATTAACAACCAAAAAGGGATGAGGATCTGCTGTGACATCCCATCATTCTGTCCGCCTTGTCAGCCTGGTAGGAGATTCCCTCCTGCAAACACTCAGCAAATACACCTGCTATTCATTTCCTACAAGGCAGAGAAGGCTCGCCAGACCTGACAAAGCTATTTACCCACCTCCAGCCCAGCCTGTGCAGACGCTATCGCTAATGTTTTCCCTTCTGCAGGAGATCAATATGTTTGGAAGCAGACAAACAACCCTGCTCTGCCAGGCAGGCTCTTCCCGTTTAGCAGGCCACCACTGGGGGCCCTGACAGCAGATGTACACAACCGAATCAACAAGCAACGCCTCCCCTGAGTCAACACCGGACACAATAAACAGCGCAGAATCTACAGTGCTAAGAATTAACACTGTAGGCCCATATGTGCCATAGCAAGGATCAACAGTCATCCTTGCTCACGTGCCAAATTATGTCGACACTGGATCCAGAAAACAAACCACAGACGGAATATTGATTTAGGCACAAGCAGGGAGAATCATCGCTGAAATTTTAAAGCAGCTGTAATAAACAAAAACACAAAAGCTTCTTTCAGGTAAACATCAGCAGAGTGCAAGCTGAGAGCTGAGCGGTACAGTATCTTTAAAATGCTTAAGACAGGTGAACCAAAGCGATTCACACAGATTCAGAGCTGCAGAGAAGTTTAGAGGAGACCAAAAAAACCCCAATGATATATGCTTGAGTAAACAACAGCAACCAAACCAGACAATACAAACAGTGAGAGCCAGACTAAACCAACATCCATAGGTCCCCTGATCTTCTCTTCTGGATAAGCCTTCTGGTCTCCAGGGTTGCCTCTCCTCTGCTCTTACATCTGTAGTGACATCAGCTTTCAGTGTGTCTGTCACTGTGGTATTTCACATTGATAAATCTATGGTAAGAGGGTAAATGAGGGGGGGGGGGGTGTCACAGGAAGCAACTCATTTGTGTGTGTCATGTAGAAATGCTACGATTCCGAATGGTAGGCACTGAGAAAATGAGAGTGAACTGGTCAGTCAGTGTGCATTTGAATAGTCCTTTTGACGTGAAGCAGCTGTGTGCAAATGTGATTGTATGGGCTGAAGGTGGTCACAGGGTTGATTTCTAGTTTTACATGCATGGATGTGTGTGTGTGGGAGCGCCGGGGTGAGTGTGTTAAATTGTTCTGTGTTGTGGAGATAACACTGGATCCTTATCAGCTGCATCAGGGGGCTTAAGACCCCGATGGGCGTGAGGGGAGAATGAATTTTCCTCACTACTCTGCATATTACAGGATTACACTGCACCTTTAGATATGCTTGGGTTGAGCCTATCTCTGCCTTATGGCTATACGCATGTAGATTATTGAAATAGACTGTCACAGTGAATGAATTGAAGCAACACCACGGGGACTGCACCGGGTCCTGAAATGAAATACACTGAAGTGAGATAACTCCGATAGGATTTCGGTTTTAGAACATTGTTCAGACAGAATGGCACCGTATAATCCAGACATGCACCTTATTTTTTTTATTATTATTTTTATTTTGGTTATAAATAGCTACCCTCATATTGTAGTCACTATTAAAATCTTTTTGTATGAAATGCCAACCTGAAATGCTGCCTGTAAAAAAAATCCTGATTCACCTTAAAAACAGCTTATTTGGGCCTGGGGGGGGGGGTTCTGCAGAATCTCAGTATGCTTCGGTTAAAGGTACAATATGTAACTTTTGCACATGCTTGCTCTGTTGCGTTTACATTAGGGTATGTTTTGTATCGACAGCCATCAATTCTTTTTCTTTTTTTTTTAATTAGTATTATTTGTACAAACTGACATACACAAATTTACACATACAACAGTAGCGGACAACACATAACGTGACATATACAAGGATTACTGGAGATATGACGATGTAGCACAGACACACATACACAAATCTTACAAGACAGCCATTAATTCTTGATGTTAAGACAGGGGCGTCAAACAAATTTTATTCCAGGGGCCACATTCAGCCCAATTTGATCGGAAGTGGGCCGGACCAGTAAAATAATAACAACAAAAAAAGTCAAATTACATTATAAAAATGTTTACATCTACAAGTTTCCTTAAAAATGTGAATAACATGAACAACCTGAAATGTTTTAAGAAAAATAACTGCAATTTTCATATGCTTATCATTTACACGTGCATTAGGCTACAACTTACAGATCATAGTGGATCTAAACATACACAAAATATTCAGCAACAAGCAGAATATTGTTGAAATTACATTTACTTCTCTTAAGATATTTCAGGTGGTTCATATTTTGTTCACGTTATTCACATATTTTGTGAAAGGATAGTTTGTAAATGTAAGCATTTTCATACAAATGTATTTATTTTTGCACAAAAACAAAGAAAAATTTGTCATTATTTATCGGTTATTATGATAGTATTTTATTGGTTCTGACCCATTTGAGATCAAGTTGGTCTGTATATGTTCCCTGAACTAAAGTGTTTTTTAAATATTGTCAGTGTAACTTTTGTACTTCACAAATTTATCCCACAGGCCGAATTGATCCCATTTGGCGGGCCTGTTTTGGTCTGCGGACCGTATGTTTTGACACCTGTGTGTTAAGAGAAGCACTTAAGAGTGGATTTGATGATCACCCATTGGATTTTCTTGGAGAATTTATCCCTAGTGCTCTACACAGAAATCAGGGTTCATGCACTTATTATCATATACTGATACTTGGGTTGTAATGTGAGCTGGTGAGTGACAGGGGCCAGGTGATGGAGCCAAGTAAGCAAAAATCAAAAGAGGATGGGTTGGGGTGGTTATGGCAGACAAGAAAAGTTTACATCATAACACATAGAGGACTGTGGTTTGTTTTCTGTGTTACCGTGTTAATTTACCTCCTTCTTGTTTTAGCCAGCTCCTGTTTTCAAATCCCTGATTAAGTTACTGAAAACTTAACCAAACCTTTACCACGGCATGACCTGAACACCTTTTAGACCAGACTGAGTGCAGAAAACTGACACCCTAAGAAAATGTGTACTGTTATGCATATTTTGTTTTATTTTCAAGACAGAAAACACCACTGGTCAGAATAAAGTGAAAGGTATGCTGGGTTTGGGTTGGAAATAGGAATCAAACAGTGAATTCCCATTTGACAGACTAATCTATTGTGTCTCATCACTTGTCCATCTAGACAGATCTGTGACATTGTTGTCTTTACTTGGCATTTGCTGCAACAACCAATGTTGTCATTTTTAGTTTTGCATCACAGAGATGATTTCCTTCATTGGACTGAATGTTAATACTAGCTTTAATATATTATTGGGGCTTTTAAAACTTTAGCAAACATCATCACTGGTAAATCCATGGGCTCCAATCCATGTCTGTGTTCACCTTTAGACCCATCACTGCAGACCAGATCAGGTCATATCAGATCCAACTGTGTCCTTAAACCATTACAAACTGGTACCAGAGGAAGTGTGTGGACCACAGTAGACCTGGCCTTTGGCTTTGATGGCAAACAGGGGATGCAGAGAGCAAGTACAGGCCTTCTTCTTCTTCATCTTCTTCTCTTTTCCGTCTTCTTTGCCTCCTTCGCTCAGCTCGCCACCCCCTCTCATAGCCTTTGGCTAATTACTCCTTTTTTCAAATGCAAAGCAGTGGCAGAAAGTGAGATGATTTCTCGTCGGCCGCTTTAAGGAAGAAGCGAGGAGAAGAGAGAGAAAGAAAGCCAGTGTAAGAAAAGAGGAGCACAAGAAGAGACGAGAGAGGCTGAATGGAAGAAAGAGGTGACTTTCTTTCCTCGGCTGGCAGAGACCTTTGAAGTTGGGCAAGATGGAGAGGGGAGGGAGTCTTTCTGTGAGGGGATGGAGGTAAGAAAAAAGCGAGGGAAGATCGTGTTAACGAGATGGCCTCTAAAGACGAATTAAATGGTGAGAGAAAAGAAACACGATCAGGCCTGGCCCTACTTATAGACTCCTCACAGACTCACTCCTTTCAGTGCCGCAGAGGTGTTCCAAAGCCTGAATTCCTTAGCTCAGCTCTTTAAAAGGCTTGAAGTGTGGGGTGTGTGAGGAAGGGGCTGTGTTGGGGGCAACAGGGTGTGTGTATGAGTCCAAATGTGTGTGCGGGAGGGTCACTCGTACTTTAGTCACACATCCCGGCCCCTCAATGGGGAGGTCAGGGACTTACACACCGATGAAGGGTCAGAAGTGGCAGGGATTACACGTCTGCTCTAAGCCCCCTAGATCCTAGTGTTTTCACTCCCTCTCGCTGTTTGTTGTTTTGTGGCGGAGCAGACGAAGGAAAGAAAAGGAGACGGTCGGGGGAATTAGTGTAAAGCTCAGGAGATGAATGGGCATCTTATTCGCACCTCTTGTTGGCTGTTTTTCAGCCCCCCCCAAAACAGCCCTCCCATTCCTTGTCGCAGTGAAAGCGCGTTAGGGTTGCCTTTGTGTGGACAAAAGGAGACTCCCCTCCTGGCTTTCATGCTCCTGGTGGAGCAACAAGAGGATTTGGCCCGCCGTGCAGCGCCCAGAGCTGCTCCAGCTTTGATTGGACATCGGCAGGAGAGAGCTCTGCCTCTCTTTCTTGATTAATCAAGTGATTCCAGTGCTCTCAATAACACCTTCTCTTTTTTTACACACTCTTTCTGTGTCTCAATAATCCCCCCCAACACTTCTCTGACAACCCACGTCTGTCTTTTTTCCCCTCACTAAAGAACATTTTATTATTATCTTTTTTTTTCATGTGCATCGTGTGACTGTGTGCTAATCTGATGTGTGGGTGTTTTTATTTCTATGTACTTATCACCACTGACACATGAAACATTAGCAGGACTAATTTCAAATTTTTATATTTTTTTAGATAGAGTTTAAGAGTTGACCAAGAGTTGACCCATAGTGTCACTCTAATACAAGTACCTTCAACTGTCTGGTTTTAGATGACATTGTAAATAGGCAAACAGGGAACCAGTGATGATTGTTGAGTATTTAATGCCTCACACTCATGCATTATTCTGTTGTTGTATATGATTTATACGCTTTTAAATGAAGTTACACTCTAAAGATTATTCTTGTATTATTTCTAACAATGCATCAGACCATTGAGCGAATTCAGTTCAATTCAATTAAATTCATTTTAGTTTTGTTCAGTTCAACTCATTTTAAAGACGAACACACACTCATTTGCTGGTGTGAATGTTGGAAAGAATGAAATAGGAGGTGCTGAGCACTTGAAATTGCAAATAGTTTTTATTATAATTAAGTGGGTGACTGGTCATTGTACTCGATCCACTTGAGCTACACGGCTCTGACAATGCAGAGAAGAAAATATGACACCACATGAGAATACATATGTGTATGAAAAAAAACATTTGTAACTTGTCAGTTACTCAGCTCTTCCAAGTTCACTTCTTGGTGCCATATTTCATTTGTTTCCGATCAACATTATAACATTAGAAGCTGTCTTATAATACACTGTATGTCAGTTAGCAGCATCTGAATGATGCTTTGCTAACATTGCTGCAATGTTAAAGAATTAAATCAACTTGGAACTAGCTCTTGTCAGCACAAGAGCATTTTGTTGTAGACTGTGGAGAATTTTCTTTAAAAAAGAAGATGGACATACAAAGCCAGAACCATTGGAGTGCATGGTAAAATATCAAAGGGACAAAAGGAGAAAATGTATTTTTCACCACTTGAATGAGCCAAGTAACAGGTAACAAAGTACAGTACAGTTCTCAGAGGGGGAAGAAATAATCATATTTGGCTCTTAAGGAGGATCTAGCTTAATCCCTTTAACATTAGACATCTATTATTTCAGTTGTGCCTTTACACTGTATATGTTCTACAGAAATAGAAGGAATAAGACAATAATAAGAAAGCATGTATACAGTACGGTCTGAGAGGAATGAAGATTGAGTTAGTATAGGGGTCTTGTGGCTCACTGTGCCTTAGTGTCCTCTGTAAGAAAAATCAATCCCTGCTATGTCTAATGCATATGTGTTAAAGTGCATCAGTTATGGGATCTGTTTTATTCAATGCACAGCTATCGTCAAGGTCTCTGATACCTTTTATTTGCAGAAAACAAATATTTGCTGGTGTTGTCCAACACTTTCTTTAATAAAAAAAATCATAGTTTAAAAGCAAACTAGATAAGGTAAGAATGAGATCAGATAGGTAGGTGAGGTACAAGTCCACCCATTAGAAAGATAAATATCTACGATGAGAATCTGCAAATTCAACAAAATTGTCACTGTTCTTCATTCAACCATCCTGTTAACAGAAAGAGTATTAAATGTTCTCCATGCACCATCTTACCTGTGCCTTTATGTGCTCAGTCTCACATTGTACACCTGTTCTTTTAGACAGAACTTCCTCCTTTACTTATGGGATGTTGAATAACAGTGTTCGTTCAACATCCCTTTGCCTTATCAGCTCAGCAGCATTGTATCTCTTTGTGGGATTTTCAGCAAGTAGGTGGGTGGCTGTTATAGATGCTACAAAGACAAGAGAAAAACACAGTGAGGGAGAGAGAGAAGGGGGGTGAGAGGTGGTGATAAACAGAGTTGGGTGGGGGGGCCTTGCAACGATAAATCAAGTTCCAGACTAATCTATTTAGCATGCTCTCACCATTATCCTGTCACTGAAACAGCTAATTAATTAACTGATTCCACAATGAAGAGGTTTTGAATGAGCCCATTTAGATAATTACTACAAGGAGCCGATCGGGCCAGTCATTTACAACTGTCACACAGGTTCCAGCATTGGCAGCTGCCCTTCACTCTGGCCCCTGCCTTCACTATCAGAAACATACAGTGCAATGACACCATCAACAAATCCATAAAGCTCAGGTTCATACAGCAGGTCACAACACAATCGGCAAAAAACAAAAGCTTAATGCTGGGTTGTATGATTACACAGTATGTAGTATGAAGAACAAAGTGTGATGTAAACTATCAGTGTTTATCTGTAACTTCAACATTGTGCACTTTAAAAAGAATAAGATGAACAAAATTTGTGTGCAAAAATGAAGAAGGATGTTCACTGAGTCTTTATGTAGTCCTTGCTACTTTTTTTTTAAATGCTTTTTTTTTTTTAGTGGTAACCTACTTCAGCAGTGATAGAATGCCATTTCTTACGCTGTCAACAGAAGAGAATCAAATATGTCAATATTCCTTTGGCCTGTTATGAACATGTCTAAATTAATTAAAAAGTATGATATTTGATGTTTCTTTTAACGTGATTATTGAGGGTGATCTTTTCCATATGACAACACTAGTTTAAAAAGAATGAGGCGAAACAAATAAGTGAGATTATTTGTTTCGAGTGAGATTCAGATTATTTTAAGTCAAATCAGCACCAAAAATAATGGGGTGATAAAGGTGTAAACTTATTTCGCCAGGACAATTGCAAGCAAGTAAATGGACCATTGCACATTTTATCTGCAGAAAACAGGAAAATTTACTTTGCCCATGTAATACATTTGGGATTACTGATGAGCAAAGATAATGAGCACAAAATACAAAAGACGCATAATGAGATTTTCTCTTTTGGGTGTGACATTTATTAGTGTCACTGGCTCCAAAGTTAAAGCAGGATGATTAAATGTAGTTTTAGGTCAATTTCAGGGAATGTCTTGTTGATTTGAAAATAAACAGGAATAATTCCATGTTTTGCTAAAATAGTGGAGATACCAGCTGACTGGTATTTTCAAAATAAAAGCTGCTGCAAGAGACTTGGCATGAGTGTCAACTCTGCAGGTAGTTCTGCAAATCTCCTACAAATCTCCTTGCTTGTGTACCCCAGTGTCTCTACTGGACACAGTATGAGCAGCTCTTGATAACAGGCGGTGATTTATGAGGTGCTGAGGGAACCGTGTGAATAAGATCGAAGCTGGTTTTATTAATCTAAACAAATGACAAAAATCTGGGTCTTTTACACACACAATGCCACTCTCTGCTTCATATAGAAGAGTGTCAGTTTTTTTCCTTTCCTTTCTTTTTCTTTTTTTAAATCAAACTTTAAAGTCTACTTCTGCTGAGGAACACATCAGAGTGGGAGGTACCATAGCTCAAGACTCAAAAAGGTAATGTGACCTTTTCCTGGAACTAACAAAACTGTAATGTACATCATATTTTTTACTGACTCTTCTACCTTCCAAACAGTGTTGAATACATGCATTATAATGCCTTTTATCCTGGGATGCTGTTGGTGAAAGACTGTTCTTTGCAGGGGAAACACTCATTAGGACAGCATATTAGTAAAACAATATTTTCAGAGGAAAGGAAAAAAAACACAAGTTATTTATGGTTTATTTGTGAGACGTTTCTTTAATGTGAGAGAATATCCCAGTTTTCTGACATGTTTATGACTTCAATCTCTGAGAATTTAATAGTGTTTTGTGTACATTATATAAAAAAAATTAAAAAAAATCTTCCTCTCGCCCACCTGGGCGGTGTCTCCTCCAGACTCGGGTCCTCTACCAGAGGCCTGGGAGTCT
>JAQQZY010000005.1:36615243-36632783 GCA_030068375.1 Ostorhinchus rueppellii
CTTCCAGATCTTCACCAAAATCTAATCGATTGGTCCTTGTATCATTCCCAAGCTATCCTGAAAATTTCATCGAAATCCGTCGTTAACTTTTTGAGTTATTTTGTACACAGACAGACAAACAAACAGATAAACGCCGGCAAAAACATAACCTCCTCGGCGGAGGAAATAATGTGTGAATGAGCCTGTTCACATGTGCACCAATACTCCGATCACCATCTGATTTCTGGAGTTTTCAGATTATTATTAGTCAGATTATTTAAGTGACAATATAAACAGGATCTGATATGCTTTATCGGATAACAGCAGTAATCTGATCGTGTGAAATCGGATTAACACACCTGGATTTCTTCCCAATACCCTGGTGTCTTCCTGCATTTATACAGGTTAAAGGGACTTTAAGGACTTTCTGAGTGATCTTGAAAGTCTCATTTATATGTATATGCCTGATCGTAGTCCACAATTTAAAATGAGATTATCTGCACCAAAATAGGTTATTTCCAAAAACTATTTCTCAGCTTCCCTGGTCGGGTCAGACAGGACTGGACTGATTTACAGCAGACTTATGTCTCTATGACAACACCACTAAAGTTTAGCAGTAAACTGACTGAGTGAGAAGTAAGATCTGTCCTTTTTCCTGAAGAAAGGGATTTCTTGGATTGAATTTGTTGTAATGGTGGACACTGGAACTGGAACTGGCAAAAACTATAAGGACAGAAGAGCAGAGGAAACCTAAACAGGAGACTGATAGAGCACAGGCTACGACATGGGTAAACCTCAGCATTGTTACAATGACAGAGAGAAATAAGGGAGTTAAAAGGAATGAAAACAGACCCAGAGTTGACCTTCTTCCTTCTAGACAGGTATAGAATGCTTCTTTTCTTTATACATGTGCATTGAAACATTTTATTTTACTATAGTGACCGCTGGTTGGGGGCTGGATACTAAACTGGCCTTTGGGAACAAGACAGTAATAAAAAATAGAATAGCAATTTCTGAAGAAATTGCGCTGTGAATGCAGAAGGCCGAAGCAGCTTGTGCTGAACTGCTAATGCAGAATGATGAACATGTTGAGTGGCTGAAGTAATTTCTGAAAATGGTTGAATACTTTGTGGAAAACTCGACCAAATTTACATTTTTTACACATGTCTTGGAGCACCGGTCTGTGAATAACACTAAACAGATAGTCTGCTCACCTTCTGGACACTAAACTACTCTACAAACTGACTTTATGAAGCTTGCTTGTTGTCTTGTTTCAAACAATAGTGCTTTGTAACACAAATAAATACATTACCTCATCGCTTTGCATTCTGCAAGTTACTGTCTTGAAAAAAGATGCAGAGTTGTAAAGAGGACCCGCTCTTCATTCAGTAGTTTGAAAACAAATGCATGCCTTGGCCACAGTTATGCCCTTAAGACAGTAATGTTAGTGCTCATGGGAAGCGGAGTCTTTGTCCTGGAAAAACACCACCAATTCTGGCCAAAGGTGTCACTGCAATCCACTTCAAATGGATAGTCCTCACTTACCTTTAATATGATGTATTTAATTATTTTACATTTGCACATCTGTAAACACAATTTTAAAAAATCCTAGACAACAGAAGTGAGGTAGTCAAACATGAGCAGAAGACAACAGGCCCTGTTGTCTTCCACAAGAGGTCTGCCATCACTATGTACCTATGTACTCCAAAAGAAATCCAATAATGGACTGGAGCGTCTAAACCAGGGTTTTTCAATTATCACATTTTTTAAGTGTGTGGAAATGCATTGGATCTGATTATTACAATTATCCCATTATTCCCAGGTATTGGAATTTTATGGTCATGTAAACAGGCTCATTGATGCATTGCTTCACAGCTGACAAGAGACAGGTTACACATTTTGCTTGACTTCACCACTTCCTTTGTGAAAATTAGTTACATCACTGAGATTAATAAAGACCCAGTGCTAAACATAATTAAACTCTATCTGATATTATTGTGTCAAATCAGCATTTTTCCACATACAAGCTGTGGGCTTCTTATGTTTTCCCTTAGAAATAATCACATTGCGACATTGTAGTGTAGTTTTTTACCACCTGTACAATGCAAATGTTTCTAGTTAATGAAGACATGAAGAAATTTGCCTTCAGCAAGAAACCAATATGAGCAGTGCCACGCTAAAGAATATTTGGTCGAGTTTCACTTATTGTGCAACACTACTGCCTCAAATTTTATGAAACTTGGTGGTTGAGTAGGATGTGGGCACAGGACAAACTCATTAGAACCATAAAAAGTGGTGGCTCATGGTTTGTTGTTTCAGTGTCTGTAGCATTTTAAGATTGAGCGTTAGGTTGAATCACAGGACTGTGTGGCCTGGGTGGAGGCAGCAGCTCTATACAACCATCCACCCCTTTCTATGGATGTCCTTCAAAAGAGAAGGAGTTCATCCTTTTCTCGTGTACTAGACTTCCACCAAGTTTCGTGACAACAGTGCCTTATTATCTGCACAATACAACTAACAAGCAAACACATAAAATGTACATATTATCTATATTTTAAAAGGGAAGTGGACTCTGTCTGTGTGTCTTGGGCACCACACAAAATCCAAAAAGAGCTGACTGCTACAGTTTGGCATACTTGACCCCTTTGGTCAAGGGAGAGACTAGTGAAAACTACAAGTTGATAGGACCAATATTTTAGGAGAAATTAGTAATTTTGGAATGCAATGGCCTCCCAATGGCCAATCACGTTGCTATGGCCAGAATCACAGAATCATCATTGATGTGGGTTACCTAGCAACAGATAAACCATAAGGTCATGTTGTCATGGTGTCAGATTTCATGTGCAGTAACAGACAATGCCAGTGGAATTTACCAAGAACGTAAAGAAAGTAAAGGAATGACCTGTATCAGAAGGTCAATGCACTAGCTGCATATGCGAATAAATAAAAGCTGTTGGCTTTTTTTATAGTCATTGTAGGAGGTGTTACTTAGCTTTAAAAAAAAAAACCAAATACTTGACAAACTATTCTTATCAAACAATTACATGATCATTTGTAACTGATTAAAAAGAACAAGTACAGAGCGACTCATTCCAACTCTGATTTATATTTAGAAGTTCTTCAGCTCCATGTAGGTGGCTTGTGTTTGACCTCTTTGACTAATTTTCTATGGAGAAGAATCAGACTTAAGCATTCATAATGACTTTGAGACAAAGTGGATGTTCACAACACAACACGAGTAAAGAAAGTTTGTGTGCAACTTAAATCAAATAAGCTCAGTAGATTAAAAGAAGAATTAAAAATGTAATTCCTGCATTGTTGCACTTGTATGTCACTTGATCATTCCACCATGTTTTAATTATCTCACTTTAATGTCTATGTTGCTGCTTCATTGCACCCAGTGTGTGGAAATGAATGGAACTTGAGGCTGCTGTGATCATGTGAGCTGATGAGGGTCTTCGCTGATCTTCACCCACAGGTCACTGTGGTCCCATCACCCTTCATCTACGCACACTGTCCGCTCCTGTTCATAGTGTGGGAAAAACCAAGCAAAATTCAGACCACCACTCTCTGCACACAATGGCCCAAAGGTGGTTATCTCATTGCCTGAGTCAGTGATCAGGGTTTTGTCTTGTCACCTCTCTTCACTCCAACAGCAGCAGACAGCTCAATCCACTCCATCAGATCAGTGCTCTTCTCACCATATCTCCCCTTTTCCCCTTTTTTTCCATTCCCTTTCTTTCAATAATGGTCAATCCCACATCAATACGCAGGCCTCCATTCACTGTCTACTCCCAGAGGTGGCCTCATTACCCTGGGGTGTTTTGTTTGTTTGTTCCTCAGTTAAAGAAGCTGAATTGAGCAGCCGTCAGTGGTGGACTGCAGGGGGACGAGGAGTAAAAAGCTGTGATTTGAGGTGGGGGGGGGGTGCTGAAAAGACAGCAGAGGGCTTGGCGTGGCTCAGGAGAGGACAGAGGCGGCAATCACATCTCGGGAGGTCACGAGGACAATGACAGGAACAGGTACAATCATGGTCACACTGAAGATGGAGATGAAGATGGAACACAGATAATGGTTTCACAGTTAAAGAATTCTAACTGTTGGCTTCATGAAGACAGTGATTACAGCCCTCTGCTTCCAGAACACTGCAGGATGGAGCTATTTGTCTCCACAGTCAACCTACAGCACAGGGACAAATGTTTTGAAGGGTTGATACCAGTTATTAGTAATCAAGGAGGCTGATTCTCAATATTTACCAATACACATATTCAAGATTTTTAAGATTTTATTAGTCACGAGCTCATTGTATGAACTGTGAAATCTAAGGCAGTGCAATGGAAATTAGACAAACCAATAAAAACATACTCCTAAGAAATAAGAAGTGAAGATTAATTAATTATATACATAATTAAGTAACTCACCATATTATAGTAACTAAAAACAAACTCTCATATGTACATAGTGCAGAAACCAGAGCAAAATACAATATATACAATTAAAATGATCATTTTCATGACCACTTTTAGAGAAACTCTATCATAAATCTTTGCTGAAACATCTTTAAGTTGACTGTCAAACAAAATAACACAAAAAAGTACAAGATGAGCTGTACTAAAACACTAATTATGCTAATAACTATTTTTTTTTGCTCATCTCACCGTTAATGGCTGTTGCTTGTTTCGTCTCAGATTGCCTTCTGAGGTGACCTTGTGTAGCACTTTTTTAAACCCATAAAGACCCAGTGTTTAGTATTTTTTTTCTCTATATTTAAGTTTTCTTAAGTGATGTATCAAAATTTATGATGACATAACCTTCTGTATTTTGTGTTTTTTCAGTTAACATCAGGTATTTTCCTATATTTAATTTATTGATCATTTAGATGTTCATAAAAGCTCGGATTATAATTGAGGGTTATTATATTAGAAACAGAAACCCAAAGAAAAAGTGACTTTTTCTGCAAAATCTCTCAGTAACTGAGCATAAACCCAGTGTGTCCATCCACTATCATTGATCCAACTCCATGGGTTTTACTGGTGAATCAATGTTGTAGAAGATGACAGTGTTTCCACGGTAACTACAGAGCCTCTGATGCCCACATGGGTCATATCTGATGACCATGAAAATATGAATAACCACATTTCATACCAATTATTGACATGGATTGATAGGATTAGTGGTTCAGAAGTTATTAAACATTTTAGATCAGTGGATGGTTTTTGTGTTCAGTAGCTGTTTGAGTCTTTATGAATTAAAATTTCTTTGTTTAATTGAAAAAGAGAATAGAAAAAGAAAATGATTGTAAATGTGTGAATATTAGATGTCATTGTCAGTCTTGGCTGATTCATTTTTAGTTCAAAGAATGCAGTTATTTCTGATGGACGAAGAAAAGTTAAAGTAGTTTCACAACTTCAGTAACCAAATAAGATTTTCATCATCAGTTATGTTAATATTTTACAGACTGACACAGTATTGGGAATGAAAGTGTTACAAAACTAAATGACCAAATAAATATAATTGTAATTATGGTGAGAAAAAAGTACAATTACATTGCACTTACTAATCAAATCATTAGTGATCGAAATAGACGTACATATCAATATGTTATTCTCATTTATGTTGAAAATAACAGTCTAAGGCAGGTGTCCATGCATTAGGACAAGAAGAATGTCTTTCAGTGCTGGAATTTCAACATATTTTCTTTCTAGAATGAGAAAAGAGCTGGAACTCTGTTGTATAAAGTTTGATGGTGTTGAGTACTGTTTATTTAGTCTCATTATTAAATATATATTTTTAGGAGTTTTCAGCTTAATTGCCCTTTTTTATGATTTTTTTTTTAGATTACTTTAACGAAATAATTAAAACCATTACATTGCTCATTACATTTTAGTAATTCATAATGTTGTATACATTTCAAAAGTTAACCTCATTACACCAGATATATTAACTAATACAATGCAACGATTCAGTAATAATTTATTATTGACTTGTATTAATTCACTCTTACAGAAGTTAACACAAAATAGTCCAGGAACAAGATTCGCTTGCTCGCTTTTTTGAAGCTTTCAAATGTATAATATGTCATTCATTGTACCTGGTGTTATCTTATCAAACATCTTTAATCATAACACATCATCTCCATGACAACTGAACGCACCGCCTCTGCTGATGTGACAGGCCTGGGAAGCTCTGGGAGAAAGAAAATAGCACAAAAACTATTTTTAATGGTGACACTGAAGCGCATCTTGTTGATTGTAATACATTTTCTTCAAGTGAAATAGAGTAGTTTGGCAGTCTTTCACATCTACTTTTACTTAAGAAGGTCTAAATAGTTGTAAAGTCCCTGAGAACAATTTTAGTTCTATGGAGAAGGTTTTCTGCGATACTGCTCTGGCCACCAAGGAAACAATATGTGTGCCTCATTTCAGTGACGATGATTTCTCATTTTTGTGATTCTCAACAGACGATGACACATTCACACCCATCTACACACACTCACACACAGATGCACACTTTGCACCTTGTGAAGGACACTCAGGCCGATTAATTACTAGGAGCAGGTCGTTTTAAATCTGGTGGAAGGACAGCCTGTTGTTCCTGCAGAATGGGTTGTAATTAAAGGAAGCTGAGCTGCAGCGGTGGAAAAGGCCACATATCAGAGCTTCGTGGACCTGGACGCCACTGATGGGAATTTATGGTTCCCCCTCAGTAGTGTACGTGCTCCATGCACACCTTCGCTCTGTGTAGACGGAGCCCAAACATGTTAAGTTGCACCAGGGAGTGAACAGTACAGGTGCAAAGAAATTTAAGGGTGCAGACTTTTGTGAAAGATTTAAAAGGCTCTTCTGTGCACAAAATGTCAGAGTCACATTGTGATATAGTATTTATTCACTAAGAAGAGGTTAGTGAGGGATAACACGCAGCTGTTGTCAATGGAATGAAAGTCAACAGAGAATAGGAAGCTACAAATCAAAGCTCCCGTACAACAAGGAGTACAATTTAGGATAGACAAATTTGAGCATGCTCTCTTCCCAAACAAAAAGTGAATTGATTTTATATGACTCCTCTTCAGCAGAGGGATTTATTTGAACAAGCCAAAAGTGTCTACTTCACTAGGCAATGAAAACTGGATCCCCCCCACACCCCTATTAAACACCCCTTCTCTCTTTTCCTCTCACTCTCTTTCCATAAAAATTATTTCTATTTCATCTCTGTCTTTGCGTTCCTGCAATTTCCACTTTTCTTTCATGTTCTTTGTCATCATGTGCTGTCTCAAATACACATCCTCTCTTCATTTCCATCCTCCCTCTCCTCCCCTATCTCCTGGCCTGTGTATATGTCTGCCTGTAATTTTTTTTTTTTTTACCTCTCTGTGCATTTTTACACTTCCATCTCTTTCTTTTGCCTCGCCGTTCTTTCCCTATCGCTCCATAAAACACTCCTTCTACCCGCTGCTTTCTGACGTCTCTCCTTCCACCTCCATCCATCTCCTCCTCACTCTCTCCCTCCCGCTCCCTCTCTATCCCCTCCCAACTCTCACCCCCTCCCTCCTCCCTCCCTCCTCCTCCTCCCCCCCTCAGCACCACCACCACCACCACCTCACTCGCTCTCGCAGCCGTTCACTCCATTTTTCTGCACATGAGATTTGCCTAACAATAAGTGGCTCTGCCCAAGGTCAGATAAGAGAAGCACAGCCCAGGAAGCCACAGCCACTGTTTCTTTCATCCCTTTTTTCTCCTCTCTCTCCTCACAGCTTTCGAATTATCTCTGCAGCACATAATAATAATTACTGAGGACGGCAACATAGAGATAAGAATGCAGGAGCTGAAATGGCGAGAGAGAGAGAGAGAGGGGGAGAGAGAGAAAGGGAAGGAGAGAGAAGGGGGACAGGTTAGAAAAACTAGAGAAGTAAGAAGGAGCGTAGTAAAGGTATATTAGAGGGAGACTGAGGCATGAGGGAATAAGGATGAAAAGTAGAAGTTAGGTGATAATATAGAAAGGAAGAAAGAAAAAAATATATAAAGGAAATCATGGAGACAGTGGCAGAGCTTCATGAAATGAGAAACTAACCACGAGAAAATGGAAATTAATAAAGGACAGCACTGGCACGTCGTTCTTTTCTTGGTACTGTCAACAAATCTCTGTCTATGACTATGTTCCTACTGTCCAAGTCCATGTACGGCACCAAAAGCCCACTGAATCCTACTCCAGATCTTTAAAAAGAAGTCGTACGTATGTGTTTTAATATATACATACATAACGCTGGATGGTATTTTCTAAAAAGCCTGAGCACCGTAGCTTTTGGCATAAAAATATAATCATAATTCCAAATATTCAGTGTATGGGGGATTCACTTTAGTTGCAGATTTATAATGTGAGCTGTAGAGTATTTTTTTTACAGCAGCAGGATGATGGTTTACGTGGTAATGACCCAAAATACAGCACAGAGCCTCTTTACAGGAATAGAGGATTAGCTTCAATGAAGTGGTTGATTCATGTGTTTTAAAAGTCAAAAAGAAACTAAATGTTTTCTTACTTTTAATGACGTATAAGCCACAGTAGATTTCTCCACCCAAGACGCTGGTTTTTGGATATATTTGAGGAAACCGTGTTTACGGCTGCTATTGCTTTTTGGCTTTTGTCAGTGTACCTGTGTAAGTTATAATACATACAGTTGCAGAAAAGATTATTTTAAACCATCACTGGTTTTCTTCAATTTCTTGTTCATTTTAATGCCTGGTACAACTAAAGGTCCATTTGTTTGGATAAATATAATAATAACAACAAAAAAAATAGCTCATAAGAGTTTCATTTCACAGCTGATATCTATCCATTTTCCATGTTTTCTTGATAAAAACCAAAATCACTTCAGTTCTTACATCAATATTTATGGCATTGTACTGACAAAAACAGTGCTTTTAGGCATTCCATGTTTTCTTTTCTGTCTGTTTTAGTCACATGACACACACAGGAGTTAGTACTTAATTGCATAACCATTGTTTAATGACTTTTGATGGTCTGATCCTTTTTTCTGTACTGTATATAGTAATGATTTTTTCTCAACAGCACTTAAGTTAAGTTTGTTTTTTGTTTTGTTCTGGTTTTGGTACAACAGGATGAGATGTTTTGCACTGCATTTTGCTTTCATAATATTATGTAATGTTCCTTTGGCTCTTTCATGAGTCCAGATATATGACTGTCAAATCTAACACCACTTTCTTTACATTTTACTCTCTTCTATAACCTCATTCAGTGTGGGAAGTACCCAAAAAGCAAAGCCCAGAAAAAGCACATTTTCTTCAGTTACTGTAGATACTTTAGGGTACTTATTACTTTTTAATAAGAAAAGGTCAAGGCCCTTACTAATAGAGTTTTTTTTTTTTTTTGGCTTATCTTGTTTCCATGAGGTTTGTTCACAAAAATCTGTAAAATATTTTGCATTCATGGCCTTGGCCTTAAATGTGAACCAGCAACAAACAGACTAATGAAAACAAATCTTTGTTTCAGACTCTGTCATTTCTCAGAGACAAGTTACAAGACAATTCTCTTCATTAATTTTTCTGAAACTTTTGCCCAGTGTCGTCAAATCCCAATGAGACGAAAAAGCCAGTGGACACCAAACAAAGGAAATTGCTTTCTTTCTTTTTAATGTTGGCATGTGGTTCAGGAGCATTTCTGCACCTGTGACAATACACCGCTCAGTGTCGCATCAGACCTGCTCTCTGTAGGGGTCAAATTGCCATTTTGCTACAAGATGAAGTGTCCCTTGAATTCATTATATCTCCACAATCACTCTGAGATGAGAAGAAAAGAAGACAATTTCTCTTTATGAGTTGCTACACCTGCGCACACACTCATCTGAGCTAACTGCTGAGGATTGGCCAAAGACACAGCCACAAAAATCTGCAGTGTCAATCATAATGTACATATTTAGATCTTCATAATCATCCACTTAAAATACATGACACATTCAATGAGCTAAAATAAGTAGGTATGTTTTAAACTCAGAGACAGACAAGTATAGAAATACACAGTTGTGTGCACACACACACAGACTAACTGCCTTCCTCCGCAGCATGCTGGTCTTACTGCCCCTCCTAACCCCTGACCTCCATATCTGAGGGAGCAGGGTAAGCCTCCTAGTCCCTGAGCTGCTGCTCCCAAACCCCTCCACACACATGCACACACCAGCATCGCCATGGCCACCTCCACCCACCCATGTCTCACCCCTCAGTACTCCACCCCCAACCCCCAGAGGACCTGCTATCAGCTGGGCTGAGCCCTTCTGCACCAGCCTGATATCCACACAGGATTGGAGGGAGGGGCAGTCGCTGGGTGGAAGTACAGAGAGCTGTGATTTACAGTGAGAGACAGACAGAGAATAAGAATCAGCCTCTTTCTGTATTTTCTGTTTGTTGTTCCTGTCTGTTTGTCTCAGTCTTTGTGTGCAGCAGACGTGTGTGTGTGTGTGTGTGTGTGTGTGTGTGTGTCCTCCTCTCTCTCCATGTAGTGATGATTATCACTAATGTGTTATTACTTCAAACGATGGCAGATTAGCCCCCACCTCTCTTGCTCATTCCCCCTTTTTCATCCATCTCTCCATCCAGCCGCCGCCCTGGTGTCACCCCTCAAGAGTGTTGGGTGTAGTAATGCCATTCTGGCCTCTTCTTATCTCCTAACTCAGACCCTGTCACCCAGGTGACCTATGAACTACCTCAAGAGGGGAGAGGAGAAGAAGGAGGGGTTCAGCTTTAATGGGGGACTGGAGGATGGACAAGACAAGAGGAAAAGTGGAAGAAGAGAATGGTGAAAGAAGACTGAAAGGTTTGGGAGAAGGGCTTTTCCAGGGAATGGGATGAGTTCAAATCTGCCTAAATGATCTGAATCTAGTCCTAAATTTAGTTAGACTTGATTTTGGTTGTAATATGTATTATTATGAGTCATTGTAAAGACACTTGCGTGTGATTAGTCGTCGAATCATAAATAAAGTCCTTCATATCTAAAATAGAGGTGTGATGACGCTAAACATTTGTCCATAATGTAAGTGAATGAAAGTGTTCGCCACTTTCACTCTACAGTTTCTAAAACAATGTTGCAGTCCTGGAAATACTGAGGAAATTCACCACATCATTGTTCATGAGCCACAAAGCACTTGTCATCATGTCCATTAAAGAGGTGTAACTGCTGTGGCAAAAGTTAATAAATCCTTTACCAAGTAAATCCTTTCTACCAGATGAAGTTAAGTTTCCCATTGGAGAGTAAAGGATGTCAGACGTTTAAGAAACTGTGCCAAATGGGATTGTGTTTCTTTATGTCTTTTGTCATTGAGCCTTACATAATAAGCCAGTAATTAGACTTCCTCTACAGCTTCTACAGAAAGACACCCATTGAATCACCTGGTACAGTTTCTTCAGAAACACTGGTTTCTTTAAAGACAGCAGTTAAGAGTGTAAATAAATAAAACCATGGTGAAATGTTTCTTTTTGCCCATTGCATTCTGTTTGTTTCACAGGCTGAAATCGTTTTTGGAAAAGTTGAATCCCTGCTGTTAACGTTGTTTCTGTCTGTCCCTTTCTGTTTGTCCACCTCCTCAATGAACACACGCCATCCTTAAACCCCGCTTTAACAAACTGGGGGCTGTTTCTGCTTATTATCTCAGATTGCCCATCAGATTGAGTTAAGACTAGTTACTTACATGTGCATGTTACGTGTCACAACCGTGTTTAAGGAATTATGTGCATAGTGTCTGATTACTGCCGTAAATCAGTTTTATTTATGGCAACACTTAAGGAACAGGCTTTAAAAAAAATGACTGCATAATTTTAGGGTCACTTATAAGGACAAAAATACAGGGAAACAACATTCCTATTCCCACTGATGTGAAATATTATAATAAAAATGCTCATGTCCATTCCTGTTAATAGTTATATTAAATGTTAACTCGTTTCTTTCAAGGCTGATTTTCTTCTTTGGTGAGAGTTGAATAAACCAGATGGTTACTTGTGGTTTAAGATTATCATTATTATTCATATAAAATGTGATGAATATTTCAGAAATCTAGAGCCTTTAAAGGAATTATAGTAATTTAAAAAAGCAAGAAAAAGTAACAATATATAGCATTTTATACGTGACAATGTAGACAAAATTAACCCTAAAAATGACAAAATAGTATTGCAATGATATTACTGTAGTGCAGAATTATTCCTTATTGTCATTATATTCATTATTATTTTGTTGCAAAGCTTCCTTCACCTTAAATTCAGTGTGTTCCAGCATTTTATCCATATAGTGTATTTCTGTACTTACGTTTTTCAAAGCAAAATATAATTTATTTAAAGAAAATGTACTTTGGATTTGAAAATAATATTTCTGGACTAAAAATAGCTGTAAAGTCATGTAAATATCTCTAGGAGTGTCACATGTTTGTGCTTGAACAAATCCGTAGCTGTGTTTATGTGTCTGCAGACTGTGATTTTGATCTCAGTGCTGAATGAATATGTTGTTTTAAGCAGAGATTAAACAGAGAACACATTCAGATGTGTCAACAGTATCACAACAGCTACTCCATAAGAGATTTAAAGCAAAGCAGCTAATAGAAATTTTTCAGCGGATAAAAATACAAATGGTGCGATAGAAATGAAATGCCTAAGTATTTGACGGCGACTGAACATCTGATTTGCATACTTGTCTATACGTTCTCCCCGCTGATTCAGAGGCAGACCTTATCTCTGTGTTTTTAGCTTGAAACCTGCCAATGACTGACTGTTAACCCTTCAGAAATTCATCATTTGGCCGGATTGATTAAAAGATGAGTGAACTTATTATGCATTAAAGCGTCATGTCAAAGCCCTGGCACGGCGAGATAGTGGCCTTATCTCTCCTCTACCTGATAAGAGACAACATGGGAGAGAGACGGGGCAGTGGGGTGGGGAGGGGGGTGATGGAGAGGTAGAGGAGGAAGCAGAGCAGGAGGAGAGATATAAGAAGGGAAAAAGGGGTGGGAGGTGGAGAGGTGGAGGCTGTGGAGCTGTAATAAGAAGGGAGGGAGAGGAAAGACAGCATGGAGAACATTCAAAGCTGAGGTGAGGAAGAGGAGGAATTGAGAAGAATGGTGGAAGAGATGGGAGACAGAACGGGAGCGTCTAATGTTCCTACTGTCATGGCATCAGCCTTTCTTCATTCACTGGCCTTTTTCTTGCCTCCATTTGCATTTTTCTCGATTTCTCTCTTCACTGTTCAATGGTCTGCCTCGCTTTTTTCCTTTTTTGCACAATTTCTCTCTCTGTGTGTCTCTGTATTGCTCTCTCGCTCTTTCTCTCTCTTCCAGAGGTCTTTGAAGGGAGGTCATGAGGGAGACAATGCAAACACAGGCCCTCTGAATAGAGAATGGGAAGAGGACAGCTGTTGGAGATGACAGCGATGGCTGTTAAAACGCAATCTGTCTCTCTTCCCACCGGCCTGTTGCAGAACACACGCACACACATACACACACTGCACCTCATGTCTTTTCACAGAGGCCACAGTGTCACGGTGACACTCCCAACTGTCAAACACAAGTGTGAGAGCACACACTTACTGGCATGTGTCATCACACACACACATACACATATATGTTAATTCATACACACAGTCTGTATAATGTGCAGTGGCTGCTCATGAACAATGAGCACACCATGAAACACATCTATTTGTACGTCCACTAGTACATGGAGTGTCAATGTCAACTGAATAACACGCTTAGATAGCATCTTATATGAATGTGTTCAATAAAAATTCATACACTATGCCTTAATAATATCATGTTATGTGTGTGGGTTTTTTTTTAATTATTTGACTTAAATATTCACATTTACCCTGGTCATGAAGTCATGAACAACTTATAAAGAATTTGAGTAAAGGAAGTATATATAATCTCAAATAGAGAATGTAAGTGCATATTTTACAAGCAAAATGTACACATTTTCATCACTGAATTCAGAGCATGTGGCTATAATATTAAACACAAATAAGAACATCACACCTGGATGTTGTTAATTCACATGAAAATGAAGGAAATTATCATTAATTACTCTGTTTACATACAAAGGTGCAGCCAACAACACAGTGAGTTTTCTCTTAAACACATACAGTACATGGAAGATGTTGAGACTTTAGCTTTACAGTTTTAAAGGTTTTAGGTTTCTGCCCCTTTGAATAATAATTTTACAAACCCACATAATCAGGCTGGCATATTTCGGTTGATTTACTGCTTGTCTGTCAAAAGTAAAGCCCAACACGAAATAAATGAGCATTTGAATAGATTTTTTAAACCACATACTTCCTGACCCATTCAGAGCAAGTCCTCAGCCCACTTTCAGGTCACAACCCAGCATTTGAGACATCTGGCACTACATAACATCATCAACATTAGGAAACACTGCATAAGCATTAAAACCCATTGCATTTTGAGTTTTTATTACAGCAAGAATTATTTTTACATGTGCATCTATAGTTTACCACAGAGGCAGAAAAGCGCTATTTAACTTTAATGAAATCCTGTTATCAGTAAAGTTTCACCTATTTTTGTTTCAGTGTAATAAATATAAAAATTACATATGAATATTTGAACTGCTTTAACTCTGTAAGATTAATAGCATCATAAGTCAATTTAAAAGTTAATTAAAAAGCTGCAATGATTAGCTGACTAATTGCTAGGTTAATAGGCGTACATTACTAAATGAATCGATTAAGGATTTTATCAGGGAAAAATGCAATAACTTTGATATTTCTGTACACTAATGGGACAAACTTCCTTAGATTTTAGTAAATTTAACTTCTGTTTGACATAAAAACAACACATGGCAGCCAGCATCATTACTTACAGGAACATCATCTGTTTAATGAAACGGCTATTTCTCAGAAATGTTCTATAACGTGTAAACATTTTATCCTGCCTGTAACGTCAGGTTAAATGGAGTTCTCACCTTGCCAGTGGTAACACATACGTTCTGTTTGCACATTAACAGGCTTAGTAATAAATCTGTTCAAAATAAATCTGTATAAGGGCTTAACTCTGCAGAATTAAGCCCTTATATTTTCTTAATTTTAGAAAATAAATTGCTCTAACTTACTTAGAAAGGGTTAGATGTATACTAAAAATGCATTCGGAAGTCTAAAACATCCACATGTAGCTTTTTTAAATAGGAATTTTAAAAAGAAAAAAACTCCCTGAAGGTTTTATAAAAGTGTTTTTACTGCAGGTTTTGAAAATATTCCTTCCCACTGTTGAAAACTGTAACATTAAATGAACCAGATGAATGAATGTTTGACACCTGACACCGACTCATACTAAAAAACTAAATAAAATAAATAAAGTACGGATCTAACACTACAATTACCCTGTGTCTCTGAGGGTTAATAAATGAGGCAAATAATTATTTAGTTAAGGAAACAAAAGAAGAAACAATATCTTACCTGCCAAATTCTATACTTTGTGAATAATTTACATTGAAGAACATGGACTTTAACAAGTAAACAGCAAAACAAAGCTATCAGTTGTATATTCTTTTACTTATACTCATTTAATTTAATTGGATGTGCTTTGCATAAAAAAATAAAATAAAATCAGGGACTGGTTAAAAGTCCATTAGTCAAATAATGATCAGTGCAAACAGCTGAGTGATGTGGGGGGGTCGGGCGAGGCAGAAATGGGAAACAGAGATTTCCTCTATCTCTGGCCTCCACATCCCTCAGACGGAGGCGGGCGAGGGGAGGGGGTGGAAGTGGAGGAAAAGCAAGGTATCTCAGGTAACAACAGTCCTCTGTCGTCCTTGTTGATATGTGTGTGTGTCTGAATGTGTGAGCGGTATCTCGGGCCCCATACTCCACTGACAGCAGGAGATAAACATAGGCCTGTGCTACTGACCACATGATTTATCAACATGAATTTCACCCCCATCCACTATCTCTTTCTCTCTACCTCTTTCTCTCCCTCCTTCTTACTTCTTTTTTTTTTATGTTTTTTTTTTTTTTTTTTACCAGCACTGTATCGTTAGACAGAGCCCACACACATATATATATTTATATATATACACACACACCGGTTCACTCATTAACTGTCAAAACACACTAATGAGAAATAAAGAGATTGTCTGAGTATATTGGATAGAGGTGAAAGAACAGCATACCAGCAGAGACAAAGAAGGAAATGAAACAAAGACAAAGAAACACAGGGAGAGGCGGCAGAGAACAAAATGATGCAAGAGACTTATTCTATCAAGATGAGGAGAGAGAGAGGGGGGGGGATCAACTGCAAGCCGGAAAATTCATGGGCTGGAAGTGCAGAGACTCATGTAGGAGTCAAAACAACTAATACCTGAAAAGAAATAATGCATTAAAACTACTGTGGAAATGATCATAGAGAAAGCCTTAAGACACACACTGTTATGCACATGTGAGCGCACAAACCTTACAATTAGACTGCTCCGTGTGCTTGGTTCCTGCGAGGGGGCTCTGGTGGTGTTGAAAAGGGTGTTAACACCTTGTCTTCCTGCCTCCTCACTCCTCTTCCTCCCTTTCTCTCTTTCTTCTTCTCTTTCTTCCTTTCTTTGACGTTACCCCGTCGGCTCAGCCTCATTCAGCCAGATTTAGGGAAAAGGTGCCAGACACTTAAAAGAACCAGACCAGGGACCGACTCTGCTGGAGATGGAGAGAGAGCGAGAAGGAAAAAATAATGATGTAAATATGACTGGAGGTGTGTATGTGTGTGTAGGAGTGGTCTTCTGTGTGTTGCATGTGTTAGTTTGTTTATGTACTGTTTGGACTTGGTTGATTGTCCCCCTCTAACCTTTCTTTGCTTGATGAGTTTAGCTCTGCAGAAGTGCTAAGCAGGGCCCAGATGATTCTGCAGATCCCGGTCTCCTCTTCTGTCGTTGCCCTGTTAGTGATGAACCCTAAACATGAGTGCCAAAACATTTAACGCAATTACACAACAGAGTTCAACCACTATCTCTGATCTACTTTTCTATTATTTCAACACAGTCTTAAAAAAAAAAAGAGTTCATCCATAATTTAACTGCAAATCCAAATATGGTTTTTAACAAATGCTGTGTCACCCACTTTACTTAAACGCAGACTATGCTTTGATTTTATTGCAAAGAAACATATTTGGTTATTGAAGGATCGTGGATTCATTTCTCCGGTCCTCATGGCCAGTGTGGGTTGGTTTCAGCGTTCATAAATAGTCTGACTCATTTCTTTTTATAGGTTTGCAGTCTCTTGCCTAAACCTATCGGCTGGTTTAAACTCCTAAATCTAACCACACAAACTTCTAGAATCTTATTAAAAATAGATGATATTGTACATTTTGGCAATTAGAAGCAACGTTTTACCATTTTAAGACTCACCAGTTAAAAACACTTTAATTATTACATTGATAGAAAATGTAATTCCAGCGGCATCAGGTTAATAAGTGGTTACAGTTTAGCTGCATGTAACATTTTTGTTGTATACTTTCTTTCTTTCTTTCTTTCTTTCTTTCTTTCTTTCTTTCTTTCTTTCTTTCTTTCTTTCTTTCTTTCTTTCTT
>JAQQZY010000005.1:36636846-36649009 GCA_030068375.1 Ostorhinchus rueppellii
ATAGATAGATAGATAGATAGATAGATAGATAGATAGATAGATAGATAGATAGATAGATAGATAGATAGATCATGTCTAAATCCATTATAAACTCAGTTGTGCCACTGTGCATAGAGACACATTTGACTGAATCCCAGGACCTTTGCTGATTGATCCTCCTGGTGGCCGTTTAACAGGCTGAGGGCTCAGGTCTATGTGTGAGTGATGGCTTCCTCGCCCTGTGTCTTCTCCCAGCTCGCCACTGATGGATTAAAGCTCTGGACAGGTTTCAGCCCTATTGATCTCACCTGCCATGGTTGCTCACATCAGTGAGGGGTGGGCTGGAGGGGGGGAGGGGTTTGGGGATGTTTTCACACTTGGCCTGATATTAACTTTTCAAGTGAACACAGGTTGAATAATTAGCATGTTTTGTCATTAAGTATCCAATTCAAAACTTTGTCTAAATAATGGATATATGAAAATACTTTTTAAAGTTATGACTAATTAATACAAGGTTTGTAGAGAGAGTGGGTGGAAGTTAATTAGTAATTACAATATTTTTACACAAAATTAAAAACACTTTTGTCTGTTAATGTTTTGAACAAGTTTGACCAAACTCTGTGTTACTTTATTAAACTTCATTATACTTCATTAGACAATAGTCTCATTAATAATATTGTTATTTAATGATTTGTTGAGAAAATTAATCAAAGCTGTTTGAGTCCATTTTTTTTTTGTTCATTCTCAAATAAAGGCACAAATGTTCTGGCTCTGGCTTTTACCCTGAAGAAAAAGAGACAGAAATGAAATATAAAGGTGTCACTAAAGTCTGCTAAACTATTTCCCATCATGCTTTGCTTTTCTTTTTGCCACACTTATAGATAACTGAGTTTAGTGAGCACACGTGAAAATGCCCCAGGCCTGTGTTTGTCACTGTAGATTCAGTATCAAGACTCATTTTCATGTTGCAGACTATCGCCATCCTCCACACCACCTTATCTAACTAACTGATAAATAACACAGTCTGTCACAATGATAACAAGGTCAATTCAGTAGGCTGACCAACAGCAATGTTTTCCCTAAAGCGTTGAGTAGTCACATCTGATGCCTGCACTGACCTCCATGCTAATGAACAAAACACAGAGTGAGAGAGAGAGAAAGAGGGAGAAAATGAATATGAATGAAAGGCAAATCTATCAGAAACACGCCTCCTTTAAATAACCCCCTCCCTCATTCCCCTCCTCCACCCCTTTCCTCACGCTTCCACCCCTCCACCCTGTTATATTTTATTCTCCAACGCGTGGTGAATTTAATAAATATATGCAAATGTGTGCTGTGGAACATGACGAGTGTAAATCAGGCGAGGATGTTCTTTGAGCGCTGCCGAGATTGAGGCTGAGAGCTGACCCCGGGTTAATCATTTTTCACTTCCCTATCGCATTCAATTCTGCTGCCTCTGTGTGTGTACGTGTGCCTGTCTGTCTGTCTGTCTGTCTGTGTTTGTGTACATATGTGTACGACAATGAAGCACGCACATGTGTGCATCTGTGTGATGGTGGTACAGCCATCATGATCTTTAGAATACATACTAATATTTTTCTTCATTTAAGCAAAAAAAAAATGTCAGCATAACAATATTTTTTTTTCTTTTTGATTTTGCAAGTTTTGTTAGATTTCTCCATAAGAGTTTATTTGCACGTTTTAACTGAAGTGATAGCAGGTTTTCTTTAATGGTACTTTAATTTTGATGTGAAAGGTTTTTAATGCAGTGATCAAAGGTTGCAGATCTACCAGTGTTGTGCAGTTCTTCCCAAGGCTAAAAAAGAAAAGTACTTTTTTCTAAATTGCACAACCTTACTTCAAGAAATGATATCATTTAAATCTAAGTAATGTTGCACTGTGTGACATCTGCACTGACTATTTTGTCATGTAAAACGGAGTAAATTTTACCTTTTGTTTGTCCCTGTTGTTAATGTGTGAAGTAAACACACTAACAGTGCTGTAAATAGAACAAGTGCGTCATGATACTATACTCCTGGACTGGTGCATAATTACTTGTCTTAGCCTGTAAAATGTTCACTCACTGCTTGCCAGTTTGTCAGTGACTGTCACATGTTGAGGTGTATTTTACCCTACTATTAGTCTCAACCATAATTGTAAAATAGTAATTTTATAAGTGCCAGGACTGAAGGAGCTGAAGCTAATCGTTTGTGGATTAGATGTAGAGCTGCAGCAGAAGTGTGAGCCTTCTGCAGAAAGAAACACGCCTGTAGTCATGGCAGATCTGATACAGTATGGAACACTGTAGCCAGTGAAATCAACTACCCAGATGACTTACAGAGATTTTTTTTTCTTTTGTGTGTTTGATTAGTTAGACCTGGATCTCCTTCTGTATTTATATACTGTATAATGACAAACATCCAGAAATAAAGACTCGCCATTCAACATTTTCAGCTCTAATGTTCCCATTAAATATACTTGTGAGAAACAGACAAGTATTGTGTGAGGTACTATCACATAAATCTATTATTTCTTCAGTTTTATTTTATTTTTCAGGCATTCTAAAAACTAATGAAAGGTTCTCATTAAATTGTATAAACCATTTCAGATGTGTGTCAGCTCAAAGAAACGCTTCAGGTAATTCAATCTTTGAAATTTGGTGTCTTTAGAAAATGTTATGTCATGACTAAAAATGAAATACTACCAATACTACACTTTAAACCAAATATATGAATGTGTCAATAAACAGACAGCAGCTGCTACCATGAGATGCTTTGCTGTTCATACCTGAACATTTATCTGATGAATGAATATGAAGCTTAAGGTTACCTGTCACACTTTCATATATCTATCTAGTAACTCCATTTTTTTTCTCACATCTTCAAATCTAGACTGGTATTGTTTTGAACAGATCTGTGTCATTGTGCATTGATCAGCTTTTACCATCATCGCTTTACCTGTTACAGCACAGGCTACGAAAACGATCACAGAATATCTTCTGTGGTTCAGAGGGGCTCATCAGAACATGAACCTGATGAGACCAACTGGATTATTTCAGATTTAGTTCATTTTTTTCACAGAACGCCTGTTGTTAACTTGAGGTGTATAGTTTAAAGGATTGATTCCTAGCTGGTGTGTGCTCTGTTGGAATATGGATGCCCCACAGTTGCATGAGTGTCATTTTCCTTCCTTCTACTATTTGGGCACTACTGTTTTGAAACTTCTTCTCTTTCACTATATGAAAGAACAATAACCTTAAACATACCCAAAAAATAACAAGTTTAGCCAAAGTCACACATGCTTTTTTGCAATATTTTCTTTTGTAGGGATTTTGTTATTTTAATGCCACCTCACATGTACATTTTCCAGCTTTAATTTTGAAAATGTGCTGTTTCCACATCCAGTTCTCAGTGCGACCTAAAAACCTGCCAAACAATCTAGAAAAAATTTACCCCAGTTCAGAAAAATAGTGGTATGTGTCAGACCTACTGCAGCTACAGCACTGGCACAGCACTAATGAAGTGTGTAGATGTTATGATGTTATGGCCATGCATAGAAATGCATCATAGAAAATCCACTGTTTTTGAGCTTGACCCTTGCAAGTGACTAAATGTTAAGAAAGTTCAACATCTGTCACACCAATTTATGATTTTTAAATGTTCCTATTTAAACCACCCTTGGCTTTTTAGTGAAACAACCCTACAGTGCAGTAACACCATATTGTACTGTGGGGTAGAAGACTTCTATTTGACAACATGACTATAAACTATAATAAAAAGTATAATAAAAAAAATTAAAAAAAAATAATAATGAATTAGATTTTCATAGCGCTTTTCAAGTCACCCAAAGCATTATAGATCCATTATTCATTCACTCTCACATTCTCCCTCTGGTGGTGGTAAACTACATTTGTAGCCACAACTGCCCTGGGGCAGACTGACGGAAGCGTGGCTGCCATTTCGTGCCGACAGCCCCTCCGACCACCACCGAACAATCATACACTAGTGTGAGTGGCACTGGAGGCAAGGAGAGTGAAGTGTCTTGCCCAGGGACACAGCAGCTGACTTGGGGAGAGCGGGATTCGAACTGCCAACCTTTCAGATATTGGACGACCCGCTCTACCGCCTGAGCCATAGCTGCCCCAAACTATCCCTGTCCACATCACTCCCATAACTGTACAAATAGTATGAATGCAACCAAATGCACATTACTGTCCTCCAGCCAAACTATTTATTTTTTATCACAGAGTGTATACCCACATGTCAAAAGTATTGCCTCTCCTTCCTCATTTCTGCTGCATCAAAAACACACAACAAAGTGTTTATTTGAGTTAATTGATGAATGATGCCAGTTGCAGTGAACAGCACATTAATGCCTTTGTACACAGTTCAAACTGCAGATCATTTGTTTACTGTGGTCTCATGCTTCTTAAAATAAACATCACCAGTGAAAACCCTTAAGAGTTGTGTGGAGCATCTGCCTATAGAGTGCTCCTGCTGTGTGTGCACACATACAGCACATTCCTGTGCTTTCACTGCTGCTGGATGCCTCTCCACAGGCGAAGGCTTTTCTCTGCTCTTTTTAAATGATTGCACTTCTAATCAAATATAATTTACTCACTATCTCAGCCCTCTCTGCAGCCTTTCTCACCCGCGCTCCTCACCCTCACCCATCCTCACCCCTTCCCGGTAGCCCCTAGCCCAGGGCCTGTTGCCAAGGCAACCGGCATCTCATTTCTGAAGTGTCAGTTTGCATTATTGTCTTCACGCTTTCCAGCAATAACCTCTCTCTCTTTATCTTTCCCTCTCCCTCTCTTTCTGTTTGCCACTGGTCTGTTTGTCTGTCCGTCCCATAAATACAGAAAAACACCATACATGCCTACATTTCTCTCTGTGTGTAGTGTCTTGCCCTTTTCTCTCCAGTCTTGTGCAGTTTATCCTTCAGGCTTTTTTTTTTTTTTCCATGTGAGTCCCTTCACTATCTTTTCACTCTCAAATACATAATACAACAAAAACTAAACTACATTTCTGGTGTACATAACAATCTAGAAAATGTTTTTCCACACAGTTTTCTTTGAATCTGTTATTATTATTATTTTTTACTTATTCATAAAGCAATAGTGGTTTGGGAAAACCAAAGCCATTTTGCTGAAAAAAGAGAATTATATAAATTTAGAACAGCCCATAGGTTTAATTTAGTAATTTGAACAAACAAAATTACAGAAATAAGATTAGATCAGGATAATGTGAATACAACAAGATGAATGAAAACCCCATTTACATTCATTAGATGCTAAAGCTCATAAAAGCCTCAAAAATGATAATCACCCCTTTAATCCTCAATATTTACATGTAACATTTTGTGAAAATGTCAATTATTTGTTATTTGTTACATGTTTTATCAAACCGTTTTGTGAAAGCTTGGTTTGATTTGATTAACTCCAAAAAAAAAAAGACCTCATACATGATACCATCAATTAATTAATTAAAATATTACTGAGTCCAGAGAAGCACATGGAGTAGCACAACTTGACCTTTTTTCCTGACAAAGCCCTGCTCTAGTGAAAGGAAATAAGAAATCAAGAAATCTGTCATAGTAACTGCAGGAGAAAGGTCTGATGATTGTCTCTCATCGTCAGATAATAATGAAAAGGCTGGTTTTAGGACTTTTATATAGCACAGCCTTATGTATGACTTTATGTTGAAGATCTGATTCAAGGTCCTAAAGAACTATGATGGAATTAATGAAATGAAAGAGAGAAAGAATCAGGCTTTCAGAGTTTTAAAATGATGAGCCTGATAATAATTTTCACCTAAATGACATGGTGACACTGTTTGCAGCCTGAGACACAATAGCAAGTTTCTTCCTCACAATTAATCATGTATATTGTGATTTTCATCTCTTGTATAATCTTACAGTAAACTGCTGCTTATACTGTTTTGTCAGTGACCTTTTCACATGAACCCAGAATTCAACCACTTAGACAAGAAATTCTGACAATAACTGAGAAACCTTTGCTCCATTTAAAGGGAAAATTTGCTTTATTTAACCTACAGATACTCTCTGACTGCATCTTAGCCACTGCTTCATGTCTCTTAAAACCCATAAAGCTGCTGATCCTCAGCATCCCTAAAATCTCCAGTGCCCTCCCCTTCTGTCTGCACTCCACAAGCTCATGTCCAATTCAAGACAGTGGTTGTGGCCTAAAATGCTCTCAAGGACACAGCTCCCAGTGCTGCTGATGCACTGTTGCATTGACTGTCCCATCTTTGCCATTACTCTGCTAAATTCATCTCACTGCTGACTATCTGATATCCTTAAACAGATAAACAGGAAGTCCCGAACTTCAGTCTATTAAATATTTTTCACAGGTATAAGCACTTGACTGTCAGTTGATATTTGTTTGGTTTTTTTTCTCCCGTTTTTTTTCTTTTCTTTTTAATTTGTCTTCATTTATTCTCATAGTTTAACACCCCAAACGGTGTCAACTTTTTATGAGATTGATACATATTTTATTCTTGCAGCCAAACATTTTTGATATTTAGTGTGTGAACATCACCAGCCCTCCCTGAAAGCTAAGCTGTCATTCTGTATTAGATTTTCTTAAGAACCAGAGAAGGCAGTGTTGCACCGAGGTGTGTTAAGAACATCTATAGAAGACATCTACAGAAGGTAGAAAAGGACAAGATGAAGGGGAAGACATTAACAACAAGCAGAAGAGCAGTGCTATTTAGGATGCAGGAGTGATAGAGACTGTGTTAATCCTAACAACCAACACCACTTCCAAAAATAGCACCGAAAACAAACAGTTGTCAGTTGATATTTGGATGATTCACATAAATTATCTTTGAGTAAAATGTATTAGATTTGTTTTTTCTTTGTTTGTTACCTCCGCCAAGGAGGTTATGTTTTGCTGTGCGTTTGTTACCATACGACTTTGTTTGTTAGGAACATAACTCAAAAAGTTATGGACATATTTTGATGAAATTTTCAGGAACTGTTGGAAATGGCACAAGGAATAACTGATTAAATTTTGAGGATGATCCAGAAAAAATCCTGCATTCTGGATCACTTTAAAATTTTCGTTAACATTGCGGTAAATGGAGCGTAAAAGTTTGATCGTCAATATTTCAGGTGATTACTAATGGATGTTCATGAACTCAGAGACACTGCTTAAGGGTATGGTCTCCTATGACACCACCAAGGTTGATCCAGATCGGATCCAGGTTCCGGATTTTATCGCATTTTTTTTTTTTAAATATTGGCATCACACGGCAAATTGTCATGGTTGCGAATACAATTTACAAGAGCCACTACTACTGTAATCAGATTACAGGTATTGTCTATACATGTAAATGATACATTTGATTCAACGACAGGGCAAATGGAACATTAAAAAAGTACAACTGTTGGTTGGGAGTCACAATAAGCTCGGCAGAGGTCTGGTTATATAACTCTCTCCATGATCATTTGTGACCCTATAACTGTTAAAGAATAATGCTCTATTACAGAGTAAAGAGATCTCTACCTTTGTTTTCACATTGTCCCCTTTTATCTGTATTTCAAATGTTTCTATAAAAAACACTCCAGTAGCATGTCTTTGTCCTCCTTACCTCACATATCTATCGGTTTGTATATGACTGAAGAATAAAGAACTGCAGAGAACTAAGAATTTGCATTGGTTCTATTCACTCAGAACCTTCCCTTATGGTTGTACAGCTTGCTTCACCCTGTCCACTTTCACTTAAAACATGAAAAATCATACATATTATGCATTTAACACCTATTTGATGTATTGATTAAGGTGTATATTCATAAAACTCACAACAGACTTTGATGACCCCAGCTGTAAAATGTTGACATTTTCTAAGTAACAGCAACCAACAGCCTTAGAAATGGAAAGAAAACACCTGTAAGTATAAGTATAAGTAATGCAGGCATTGTGTATAAGTATCACCAAACATGATGAACAAGCACTCCCCAGATGGGTGCTTGAACATAGTGAGGGGCATCCACAAAGTGAGCACTGGTTCATAAAACAGTTACGTAAAGTGAAGTGTTTTTGAAGGTCTTTAGTGAACATTACCTGTGATCTCGTTCTCATTAGAAACTGAGAACGTTGTGAAGTGCTGATAGTCCCTGCAGTCTGAAGATGCGTGTGAATGTGCGAGAAAGTGTCTGATGTTGGAGAGAAGAAATTCAGTCTTCGGCTTGATGTCAGCTCCAAACATCAGGAGAAGTAAATCAGACAGGAAAAAAGGATGCAAAGAAAGCTGCTGATGTATTAAATGTGTGAACCATGGAACCATTAGTGAGAACACAGAGGAGCGGATCACTGATGAAGCACACTGTGATGTGTCACAAGTTTGTACAACCATGGTGGAACAAGGTATATTTACACCTCCAACAATGCTACAAGCTAATTGAACTTCATGTTGTTGTGAGTATTCACCACCTGCGTCTTTTAAAGTTGGAGTGGCAGCTAAGTGTCAAAATATGTTAAAGGCTGTATCATAAATCCTGACCTTGTAGTAGAAAGAACATTTTAAAACAAAAGAAGCACTTATCCCAACTGCAGAATGGTCAGAAGATAATAAAGTGAAAAAGAAAATAGACACACTTAAAGCAACAATATGAATATCTCACACAACAGTCGATGAATTGATGAAAAACGTAAAACAAGCCTGAAAAAATATGATCTGAAGGATGAGTCAATGAGCTCAGCTGGTTCTGCTGAAACAACACTGAAACGAAAGAAAAGCACAAAAAAAGAAGTCTGAAAGTTTGAAAACAAGGAAATTTTGAATTCCTGCATGTCATTAAATAAAGATTAAAAAAAATAAAAGCGCATTTATCCCAACCTTTATGTATTTAAATGATAGAAGCAGAAAAAGACGGTAAATTATTACAGCTACACAGATTCACATTTTCCTCTTGTGCCTCTTCTGTACCGCTTCAGAAATGTTGTAATTTTTCAGATGAAATCAATCATATGTAGAAAAATGTGTAGACTGATAAATGATGGATAAATGACTTTGTCTGTCCCTTCACTTTGATGATGATCCTCACATACACGTTAAGATACAGTTGAATTATGTCGTAGCTTAAGCAGCCAAAAGGGTTTAAAACACTAGGTCACTAAACTGTGTGATAAGAGCAGGAATCATTTTGAGATTTGATTTGTTTTTTGTTTTTGTTTTTTTGTCACAAGATAACAGTGGAACTTCAATATACACTTATGTGTAAGTAAAATGCTAATTTATATAAACACCAGTCCACAGGAGGGACGGATACGCAGTCTGGTCAAAAAAAGAAGTCCCCTCCTGGATTTATCTCAGCAAATAGTTCAGATCCTTCCATTGGATAATTACTGTAGTGGTTCATATGTTTTAGTTGCAACTAGTTCTTCAACCCTGACTCATGCAGTAACTAAAACAATAATCATCATCATCATCTACTTGTTTAAACTATTTTCTCATTTCTAGAACAGTTTGATAGAGAGCAGAAAGACAGGAAAAACAGAAAAAGGTTGTGATTGCTCCTGTTCCAGCGTCACAGAGTGCAGACCTAGACCACAGTGACAATCAGGAAGTGACGAAGAACACAGCGCTCCAAGTCTCCCATCATCAGCACAAGATCTTGGTCACAAATGAATGCAGCTATGGATGGAAATAAATGTTATGACTTTGGCCATGCCACAGTGAATGCATGCTGTAATCAGAGCTAAAGGTGGTGGAGTGTAGGTGTTTTGGCTAGACAGTGATTAATGCAGGCAATTCAAATACTTCTTTGTTAAAAGCATCAAAACTTTATTAAACTTTCAGCTCACTTCCATTTGCAAATTTCAATTTAATATTTAGAATTTAAGTATTTTTAGCCCATGGTACTGGAGTTCAGTTAGTTTATTTCACTTTTTACATCATGCACCCACAGTACGGCAAATATCTGACGCATAAAACGCACTAACCTCACACTTAAATATGTGCCTAGTCCTAATAAGGAGGGTATGTTTCCTGTACGAGTTCAGCTCTGTCGCCCAGTTCAGGGTATCCAGGCCACAGTGCTGGGCTGACTCGTCCGAAGCCTCCCAGGACCGGGAAGGTTAATATTTGAAGGAAGGATGGCCCATAAATATGAGCAAAGGGACTTTTAATTAAATAAGCACTTCTTAAATATTCTCGTGGGCCTGCTGCTTTTGTTTAAATATGATTGATTGACTACTATCTCTCCAGGCAGGACCATTAGTTTCGCCACTCCCCTCAGTACTCCATCCCTCCCCACCTTCTCTCTGTTTCCCCAGCTCTGCCAACATCTCTCCTCCCTTTCTCTCTCTATTACCCTCCTTCTCTTACCTCTCTTTTTCCTCCCACCTTTTTCCTCATTCATCCCACCTCCACCCTCCCATTTTCTTTGCATTCTCCATGCGTCTGCTGTCAGCTCCCCTTCCTTTTCTCTTTTCATCAGTCCACGTCCCTGAGCCTCTCTCAGGAGGCCCATATTTCTCCAAACTCATGACAAGGTAATGAGGCCATGCTAAATCCTACCACGCCCTGGAGCTACATCTGAAGGTGGAGGGGCAGGTCGGCTCTGCCTGGCCTCGCTGCCTCTACGTCTGTTTCAGCCACACTGTGAGGCATCTGTCATCCCTCATACTCTAAATAAAACTTTCTGATGTGAAGAACTAACCAAAGACGAAAAAAAGATTCTCTCCAACCAAAATGAATCCTTCCTCTTTAACAATCTTGCTCCTCTCTTTCTATTTGTCTTTATCTCCTTCCCTCTCCCTTCCTCCTTCCTCCTCCGGAGCTGTGCTGTAGCAGCAGTCTGCCATGCTCTGCTGATTTCTAGCTGGAAGATGGGGATCGGCAGGGGAGCTCAGTCTGGCTGTGGGCAGCTGAGCCATGGACAACACACACACACACACACACACATGCAGAAAGACAAACACAAAGAAACAGGTAAAAACTTGATGTTAGGCCATTTATCGTAGGAATTATGTGCAATGTGACATTTGCTCCTCGCTGTAGTTATTGCAACTCATAATTCCAGTTAACCTTGAGTTTTCTCTGTTTACATGAATAAAATACTGTTACATGCATGTGGGTGGAAATATTTCAGCTTACTGAAAATTCTTGTAACATCTGTATGAATCTGTTACACAAGGATTGTACATGTTATCCTTAAATAAAGACAATCAAATCAAACAACATGAGGTTGTTTGTAGCTTTCAGGTGTGCGAAGAGCTTGACCCAATATCCTGCACATACATTGCCTTGTTTTTGTCAAATACCTGAAGTTTAAATATAGTGTTTATTATGTATCTGAGGAAATCCTAATCATCACTATTGCAAACAGATAGTAATTATGCAACGAACATTTTGCTGAAATAAATAATACTAATGTGTTTTTAACTATAGTTGTACCAATAAACCAGTGTGATTAAGAAGAAATAATATAACGTGATGGCTTCATTTCATATTATGCATTAACATTTATCGAGTTACAAATCATATTCTAATGGTGATCATTTTAATTCTTTCTCATGCATAGTGGGGAGGTTTGTGTTCACATGGAAATTCAAGATAAAAAGAGAAAAATAATGGAATATGACAAAGTACAGTTCAGTTATTTCAGACCATTTCTTAGATTACGTGATTAAAATATATGACTATATGATTAAAAAATATATATACACATAAACCATGATAAATGATGCACATGCATTTATCTGCAATATAAGCAACAATATACTGTTCAAAATAAATTATAATAAACAAATTATGGGAAAAATCTTCAAATGTGCCATTCTGTAACAACATGGACACCAGTGTGACTTCATTAGCATGTATTGATTAATGTGTTTACCAAACACTTTAATACTGAAACCTGAAATGCAAATAGAGAGATTGACACGAATTGGTCCATGTGTGGGATGGAGTGACACTCCACACATAGGAGGAGAGCAGAGAGAAGAGGCAGGAGAGGTGATGGTGTGATAATGGAGGCGGTGGAGGGAAAACACTCGCAGGGTGTTCAGGAGGAGGATATAGAGACGATGGTTGCACACCCAAGTACTGGACCGAGAACCAGGTAAAGTAGGCTGCAGGTGAACGGAAGAGGTGTGTGTATGTGGTGGTGGTGATGGGGGGGGGGGGGGTTGTGCAAGTGTCTGTGCGCAGAGAGA
>JAQQZY010000005.1:36649109-36670669 GCA_030068375.1 Ostorhinchus rueppellii
GGGGGTTGTGCAAGTGTCTGTGCGCAGAGAGAAAGAGTAGGAGGGGGTGGGCAGGCATATTAAAAATGCAGCAGTGGGGAGCAGGCCGGGGATTCACAGTAATTAGATGACAAAACGGCGGCGGGCTGGAGATGAGAGAGAGGGGTCACACACAATGCCACTGCCGCCGGGTAATTTGTAAGTGTCAATCACTAGCCTGCCAAGGGAAAAGCGAGAGGGAGAGAGGGAGTGGGAGGGTGTGGAGGGAAGGGAGAGAAGGGGGAGGGGGGTTAGTGTATAGAGGGAGGGAGGGGGCCAAGATAGACAGAGTGAGACTGAATATGTGGGGTGCTTGCTGCTGCAGGAGAAGTAAAGAGGTAAAAAAAAAAAAAAGAAAAAAAAGAAAGAAAAACACATGGAAGTTAGAAAAGAAAAGGAGTGAGTGAAAATTTAAAGACAGTGAGAAAAACACGAGAGCCACAGAGACAAAGGCAGAATGTGACATCTGTTTTTAATACTTCAAGTTAAAGCAGGATTATCACTACAGTAGTTTTCTCATATTCAAAGAAATGAAATTCACAGTGTTGTCACACTAACGTGGGCTTTAGGTTTTCCTCAGGCAAACACAAATGGAGAGACTATTCATGCACACAAACAACTTTAACCAAATAACACAAACTACACAGCAGCTGCCACCAGGTACGGGGGTAGGTCACATCTATAACAATGTGTGCATATGTCTTAAAGGATCACTTCACAATATTTACCTTGAGTTTTCTTTTGCGAGTCCAGGTATTTGAGATACAAGTATTTGCCTGTTTGTTGATAAGAAGCACTGAATAGAATCTCAGTGGTCATCACGGTAATGAGAAATGGCATTCAAAAGTACAGCATATTCTTCCAGTGGCAACGTCCTATTATTCCATTGAATCCTACTGTTTTCACCGAAAGTAAAAGATGAAATGAAATGAAATGAATGAGAACTGATCACACTTTGTTTCTGTGCAGATGTATTTATTGCAACACATTTTATGGTTTGATCGCTAAAACATTTCATCCACCTCCTTTTGTATTTTGGACGCAGAGGACAAGAAATCACAAGACCCGAGTACATAAAATCAACTAAAGTATCACACACAGAAGATGAAGTTAGAACATGTGAAAAATCCTTTTCTTTTTTTAAATATATTTCTAAGACCTTCGTTGTAGAATCAGACTTGCAACAAATAATACCCCAGTGTTTGTATCACAGCCCACCGAGACACCAGGATGTCAGGGTTATTATTAACAAACTGTCAAGTCTCAAATTAATGGCAAACTTTTCATTTCAGGTACAACGGCACAGACACATTCAGATCACTGAGGCACAAAAGGAGCTGAATGGAAATGGCATTAACCTTAACAGGATCAGCAATGTATGTAAATATTCATCATGTTATAGGGTAATTGTATGGCTTTTGCCGTGTGGCTTGATAGACAGGTGAATGTGCCTGCGTGTATGTGTGTGAGAGCTTTTATATTCTTTTCAGAGGGGGTACAATAGGCGTAGTTGTTGGCATATTTCCAAGGAGCCAGTGTGTGAGGAGCCAACACAATGGACAAGCAGCACAGCAGACTGTTAGGTTGCACGGCCAACACACGAACAGGACACTAATGTAACCCTCTTTTTGTACACACATGCACATGCACATGCACATGCACATAAACAATCCAAGGTAAAAGCATGTTGCAAAAAAAAAAAAAAAAATGTACATAATCTGCCTTTACACATGCAAAATACTCATGCTGGCTGTGTGAGCTGGTGCAGTGGCATGACATGACATAACAGCACTGACATATAAGTGAATCCTCAGGGGAGACACAAGCACTGCTGTCTTTATCTGCAACTGTGCACACTCTCATGTATACACACAGACGCACATCCACACAAGGTTGAAATAAAGCAAGTAAAGCAACTCTCAAGAGAAAGTTTTCTATCACCAAACAATAAACACTGAATACAACTGACAGTATAGAAAAGAAAAGTTTTGAGTTCTACATAAAGAGAGTCTGTATTGCTGTTTGTTCGTCAACTTTTATTTATTTGAAGCTCTCAGGTAAAAGAGAAAAACGCATTACAACAGAGGAAGTCAGGAAATGCAGGTTTATGAGTTCATAAACTATAAACTGAAGGTGTAGGAATTAAATATGCACAATTAAAATCAATTAAAATCTGCACAGCAAAAACACACAAAATTGAAATTTCACAAACCACAACTTAGACAAAGACAGACTTGTAACCTCTGTTTCCGCCTTAATTAAAAAGAATTTGGAGCAGTGTAACAGACACATGGGCACAAATAAACCCTTGGAAGTGTCTTAATTAGGAAATGATTAAACTCATCTTTTCTTCTGTGTTTATTCTTTTTGTCAACAATTAGCAGTTCATAATACAGCACAGTGATTGTTATTTCTCCTTCCTCACTTCATTTTCTCTGGAGTAACAACACGGTTAAAATGGACTCCATCAAGAACGCCCTTAAAACCCTTAAAGTGCGTCTCGTCCCATGGCCACAGCTTGGATTTTTAAAGAGACCAAGGTCATGAGTTCCCCAAATAAGCAGCCCCCTTTGCCATTCTGGCCAAAATCCAACAGGAAGGGCGTCACTTTTTTAATTACTGCATTTTTTTTTTTTTTTTGCATTTTTAATTAACTATGTAATTATCTTTATTATTAAATAATGTCTGAAATGTCAAAGGTTCTCCTTGCAGCTTTCTAAAAGCAACAAATTAAAAAGGATTCAGGGTGTGAACCTATGGCCCTGGTTAGGGCCTGTAACCAAAGACTATTTTCATTGCATTTGATAAATGTGACTTGTTTGTCCAATTAAATGTCAGAACATAGTGAATAACACAGATTTGTAGATACACAATGTGGGCCAATTTCTTCATAGCGCATGTTTTCTCCAAAAAGCAGCTCAATAGACAAATATATTTAATTCACAGTTGTATAAACATAGAAATACACATAATTATCGTATTATTATCACATTTAAAAGGCCAAATCCAACAACTAAATAACAGGTTTCCAAGTAAAGTGCTGGTTATTTTTTTAATTTGATACTACACCTATTAATTCAGACATTTTATACACAGGCTAATGTTTTAACAATACAACTGTGTAATTACAGATCTGTCTAATGAACCTACATAATGTTGAAGGCTGAACTGTCAGACACGTGCACACAGTTGACAAAGCAATACACAGCTATGGTGAATACACTGAACTTAAAAATAGGTAATCCAAAACACAACTTGCAGTCGTCTGTGCAGAGTGTCTTTTCTTTTACATGTTTGCGTGTGCACAGTGTGTATGTAACCTGACAGTCTGCCACACAATAGGGGTCCAAGTGAGTGTGAACTCTATTCGTTCCCACAGCTGCTGTTAACAGACGGAATGAACAGCCTCTTGCTAATAAAGTGAATAAATAAATAACGCTTAAAAGGCCATGTTTACCTCCTTGGTCTCTGTCGATTAGTGGTACTTAACAAAAAGCACAGTGAGTTTTCAGGTCCTCAGTACACTGAACAGAACATGTGTGAATAAACTTGTGTCTACGGCGTACGTTTACCTTTTAGTGATTAAGCCACTGTTTGATGGACAGCGATTCTGTGGACAATAGAAAACACCTGTAACATGATAGCAAACTGAAACAGAAACTATGTACATGCTTCCTTTAACAGGTCACTTCATCCACATATAAATATATTTTATTACCGAACATTAACAATAAAGTCACATAAAAAGTTTTGGTTCAACTGCATCACGTAGTTTATTCAGTCAAATCACTTCAGTTTGCTAAATATGTTTTCCAGGTGTAGGGATTCAGTTTAATTAAATTGCCTTTTAATTTATCCATTTCACCACCTAAATCTGCAGTTCCCTTCAGCTCGTTGGAGCTATTCTCCAAGCACATTTTAATCTACAGCTGTTACCACTCGCTATTTCTGTTTTAGCAAGCAACCACTTCCCAACAAAAAAAAAAAAAAAACATTTAAAAACTGAGTGGAAGCTGCATGCCTGGAACTCAACAGACAAAGCTAGCAGCGAGGTAGTAAACACAGGAACTAAATAAAAAGATTTACCTTCGTGGGCAACATATTGCTTTCACCATCTGAGTCTGGGGTTTATTTCCTTCCTTTGCTGATGTTTTTGTCTCTACATTTTAATAAAAGAGACAAGTTAAAGGAAAGGAGAGTGGAGAGAATGACATGTAACGCCGATCTCTGAACTAAGGATATGGCACTATGCTGAAATGAAAAAAACACATAAAACAATATTAGAATTATTGTAATTATAGAGGGGGATTAATTAAAAAGGTGTTTCAACTCTTCTCTTTCTCACAGCAACATTATTGATTAGAATAATCTGGACAGAATTTCTGAAAAGACAAATTGCTGATGATTTTCGAGTGACACAAACAAAAGCATTCACCAGAATTATTTTTGGAATAATGTGCAAATACAAAATAATCAGGGGTAATATTTCCCAACCATGAATACCTGAAAATCTGAAACTAAAAGTAGAAAGAGGAAAAAATATTCTTGGAATGAGAATGCGTATTTACTTTTTGTGTAGATTTGTTTTTTCTTTACAAGGCTAATGAAAATGAGATGAAGATATATGTTTTTTGGAGTTGAATGTACTGATCCAGATGCAACAGAAAGACTGATGGGAAGAGGAGGAGCAGCAGTCAATGTTTAGCTGCTGGTTGAAGGAATATAATGCGTAGCAGAGAGTATAGAGAGTGAATGGAGATAGAGACAGAGGATGGAGGGAGGTGGGGAGGGTGCAACAAGATGGAGAGAGACTGCCTGCACATACTGTCAAGGCAGTTAATATAAGGTGTGGAGATAAGGCCCCACAGACAAACATTGACCAAATCAGGCATTTCAGCAGCGCAGCCCCAACTGTCAGTCAGCCTGAGAGACAGACCAACAATCAGCACTCTACCACTGATAAGGGCTCTACTGGGCGCGTGCAGGAAATAGCCAATCTGCAGCCGGCACTGGCAAGCAAGGGTGATGGCGGGGAGAGGAGGAGAGGAAGGGATGAGGGCGGGTGTGATGATGGAAAGTGAAGGGGTTAGAGAGGGAGTGAATGTAGAGAGACAACAAGTGAGGAAAAGTGGCCTATAAATTTGGAGAGAAATGTGGACCAAGAGTTCACAGTAAGGGATAATACCTGAGAGAAAGAAGAGAAGGAAAACAGGATGATATTCCCTGCACCACACCCCAAGTGCTCTCACACTGTAGGAGATTCAGAAGGGAATAAAAGTGATGGGGGTACAAAAAAAATATAGAAAGAGAGGTGTGATATCAGCGCTTAAAATAGTGTCTCTTCCCAGTTTTTTGTCACCTGGGAACAGCTTGCACAGAGAGAATGTGAGAACTTGGTTTAGACCAACACCTTACATTAATGATTTGCCAACAGCTTTGACTAGCTCATTCTTCAATGTGCTGTTTGGCTTTCCTTGCACACAATAGCATCATTTCATCGTCTCTATTGATTAATGGTGCATATAGCGTGCACGTGCACAAATTCACACGCCTGAGTGTGTATGTGTGTGTGTGTGTGTGTGTGTGTGTGTGTGTGTGTGTGTGTGTGTGTGTGGTGCGCCTGAGTGAAGGATAACATTTTCCATTTAATGGAAGAGTCTGGACCAGCTATGAAATTCCCTCAAAAACAAAATAAACACATTCAAAACGCTGGAGTGGATGCCTATGGAAATCAAAGGTAGAGGAAGGCCACAGCAGCAGCTTAGAGCCACACTGGCCCCTATAGGTGACACCAGGGACTGCAGTCTGGCAGCAACTTGGAGGAGATAAATTCCCAGTCGTTTACCTTTGTCAAACACATTTAGGGTTCTCCAAGCAAAACAGTGGAGAACACCAACAGCTGGCTAGTATTTATTTTTGGAAGTGGAGTCAGAGGGAGCTTTCTTGCTCATGAACCAAGCCACCATTACCGTGACCGCTGAAAACAGTAGGAATCATAACAGTGCTAATCACTGAGGGCCTAGTAGGATTCTCATTTGCGTTTTCATGCACTGATGTGCAGAGGGAGGGACTGAAACTGAAAAACAGGCAAGGGTGGTGATGAAGAAGGTGGGGGGGAGAAGGTGGGGGGCGTACAGGCAGGGACAGGAAGAAGGTGGGGTGTGTGTGAAAGGGTTAAGTTCCTTCCCTGGTTGCATGCTGCTTTCCCTTGCTCTGTCAAGCCCCATTAAACCTGCTACACCACAGCAATATGGTGCCATCAATTACAGGCACGCTGCCATCAGTGCAGAGCGCACAGAAGACGAGAGGAGAGGCAGGAACACATAAACAGGACAAACGGCCACATAAAAGACCTGCAGCTACATAAAGCCCTGCGGCCTGCCTCATAGACACACACACAAACAAACACACATACAAACACTCCCTTCTCTAGGTGGGATACATTCTTTTTGTGAATGAGGGAAGGTGTGTTTTAAATATATGAACACACACACAGGGGTTTCGAATTCCAAATGCATGTATTTTAGATTCACTTTCCCACATGATTCTAAGCTGAAGAAGCTTAGAAAGACTTGGAAACACTGGGCAACGACCTTAAAACACAGTGGGCCTCTACTGCCCCCATGTGATGGAAGTAGAAGCTGGAACACACACGTCACAGCTCAAACTTCTACTGTATATCCACTCCTTACAGTTTTTTCTCATGATCGCAAAGAGAAAACAAAATCGATATGGCCGTGAAAGTTAAAGTAAGATCAATACAAGTAAAGATTCTGGAAAAAGACACTTATAAGTCAGTGTTTCGTTTCAGAATAAACAGAGTCTCCAAGGTTCAGACAGTATTGTCAGCCATTCAAGTGGCAAAGACAGAGCTGCTGTACCTACTCCACATCAGGCCGACAGAAGAAATAAAGACATACCGTCACTAAACACAGTTATGTTGTCAATTGTATTCCAACAGCAAACAGAGAGAAGCCAGTCTCTTTCTTTCGCTGCTGTCTTCATTGTAGGAGATATTAACTGATATTTTGAGGCTGTACAAAGCAGAAGAGACTCATATCTGGATATTAGTATTATATTTATTAAAGATTAGTTCATATATAAAAACATACACATTGAACACTTGCATTTTAAAGTACAAAAGCTGAGATTTTTCAGGATTTACATTATTTTCCTGTAGTTTTTTTTTTTTTTTAAACATTACAAGGCAATCGGATAAAAGGCTTAACAGTAACAACTGCCACGATGAGGATGAGGAGAAACCCACTTCAGAAAGTTTTAGGGCTGTTTCACCCAAAGGTTTTAATGCACAGATAAATATAAATGGCATTTTTTAAAAGGAGAATCCTTTGAGCAGTAACACAAACAAAAACTAATTATTACAAAGCCTAGATATTTACAACTGTCTCAGATGTAAGTGTTCATGTGGAGTTTATCTGGGAGGAGGAGCTGCTGCTGCCGGAGCTCTTAGTCTTCTGCCCTCTGGTGGCGCTGGGCTGACGCTGTACCCTCTGACTGGACGCCTCTCGGCTCTTCTCGCTGTGACTTGCCCCGGCTTTACTACGCACTGCACAAAGTAGGAACAGACACCAGAGTTTAAGGAGCAGACGGGCAGCAGGAGTAGCAGCTCTAATTGTTGCTTGCCATGTTCCAAGAGGCAAAAATGGAAATGTCAAATATGGGGTGTGAAGGTGACTACAACCAAAGAAGAAAAGACAAGCTGGAAATAAACGCTCAAATAAAATGAAAAAGATACAGCAGGATTTGTTATAATTGCCATTTCATACACAGTAGGAATTATGGAACTTTAACAGTGAACATTAACACTGCACTCCTGAAAAATGGAAACAGGTCATATTAAAATCATTGAAGTTACCTTTGCTACAGGTCTGTTTTTAGGTCTTGGATAGTTATTGAGAAATTTGAAAGAAAGGGAGGAGTTAAAACTTTCTTAAGCTCATAAAAATAGTTCCTACAAACTGCAAATAACACCTATCCCCACAGAAGACTGGGCTTTATTTTCCCTTTGTTATATTTTACAACATTTATAGGGAATAGAAAATATAACCTCCACTCAAGAACAATAGTTTAATACAAATAAAGAGCCTAAATAAATTCACATTTCTCTAATGTTAAAAGGTTAGTGTATGTTCTGTTCTCATTCAGACATGCTCCAACACCAGCCAATGCTTCACTGATGTGCAGTGAGTATGTTCACAAGAATACAATGATATGACCCTCTATTTTCTACTCCACACACATGCATAAACTCAACAGATGCCAGACCATAACATGATGAATGCACAGCATGTGGCTTTGGCACAAGTCTACCCTTGGTAGGAGTGAACAAATACCACAGTAACATTTATAAGACAGGAGAGCAAGCAGGAGGATGGAGATGTAGGACAAGATGCACTAGAGGGGACCTTGAGAGTGAGAGGAACTAGCATCTTGGGGGCCGTAGACCACGATCTTAGTGTTGACCCTTGTGGCTCTGGAGCCAGACGCTGCGGGGGGAACTGCAGCAGGTTTAGGGTTCTTTCCAGAGCCCAAAGACTCCTCTTCTTCAGGAAAGAATGAGGGATAGAGAAGACATTAGAAAGCACTGTGTCATGCACACAGTGAGGATCAGCTGCTGTTTTTCTTATTGTGTAGCATCAATGGTTTGTCCTTGGTCTTTAGTGGAGAGGAGAAGTCAAGTGAAGAGAGAAGTGTGTAACTGAGTAGGACAAAACGTACAACAAAAACATCAGCCACTGTATGTGAAGTGCTTAAGTGGAGGAGAGTGATTACTTAAAGCAATGTGAGGATCAGAGAGCAGTAAAGAAAGAAAGCAAACATTTAAAAATTCTGGAACTCATGCGACCTTGTCTACACATTGTTACAAACAGCTGAGTGTCTGTGCTTAGCAGACCCTGAGCTCTTTACACTTCACTGAGTCAGACAATTCACACACTCGCACACCGACAGACCTGTAACAGATAATGAAAACAACAGTGCATAACACTCACTGGTGTTTCAACAGCCACTGTGGCCCCTCAATAACTATTCACATTTCTGTTATTATTACTGTCTTTTCACAGCCACTGTCTACCACTTTATATTGTGATAATCAACAGGCATTATTTCATGGTTTTTAATGGTTTTTAACTGTCATAAAAATGGAGCCATAGAAATCAGAGCCTCAGAACTGCTTCATGTCCAACCCCAAATTAGATATGATTGGAATTCATACTGTACATCAAAATGGAAAACTATGTATTAGTCTTTAAAGTCTTATTACTTTTGTATTAGTCTTAGGCCAAACATAAATAAGGCAGTTGGCTTAATGTCAATATGCACTGAAGAACTTAAAGGGCTAAATGTGACAATGCTGTGACAACAGAGGCACTTTAATATTTTTCAAAGAGGGTGCCTGGCAGGTGATTGTTGTTTCCTACAGTCACATATGTCCCAAATCAAAGAGTATCTCTTTTGAGTCCAAGAGACTCTCCTTTCTCATTTTTGTTACAAATATTTAATGTTTGTAGCTGTTCAATGTTTGAACAGCTACAAACTGTAGCTGGTCAGCTTCATTCATTCAGATGTGTATTTACATCCCATTCTGAAATTCAGGCTTGCAAAGCATGGCAAGAAAAGTTAGGATGGGGTCAGTTTTAGATGAGTAATGATTGATGATGCAAATTGAAACAGCTGATCTCTACCAGCCATTGGAATATATAATTTGGTACAAAAGCAGCAAGACCAATTTGTCCTCAAATGTGTAAAACAAATGGTGAAGGATTTAAAACAACTTCTTAAATAAAAATTTTCTAGGACTTGGATATTTCACCTCTACAATGTATAAAATGCTTTAAATATAAGACAAATATGATCATGATCTCCAAGCTCCATTGTTTATCTATAAATTACAGAATCAAATGGGTTTAGGATTATTCTGGCAATACTTTACCGAGCCCTTCAATATGCAGTTACAGCCACAAATTCTAATAAAACAGTTGCAAAGGAAAAAAGAAGCTAAGTATGAACTCTGCCCAGAAGCATCATCACATCGTCTACAGAGGAATCTGTCATGAAGCATCACCAAATGAAAATGTAATGTTGCCGCACCATTAATTTTAAAATAAATAATTCAGTTGGTGACATCTAACAATGAAGTCGCAGATTGCCACCAAATAAATTCCCAACACCCTTATGTACAGTGGCCACAGAAAAGCAAACATCTTTTGTTAAAGCCAGTATTAGTTTTGTCTGCTCTGGCCTTTTTAATTAAGGTGTGATTAACTCTGTTAGATATTCAAGCATAGTACATAGCTGGGTGTGTTTTAATACAAAAAGAAAGAAAAAAGGAGTAGAGCAATTCCAGAGCAGAAACATATCAGGCTAAAAATAATTCTGAATACTATCTGAAATTTCTGCATTTAGATCCTCATAAAACTCCACAAAACTCAAACACTGATTTGACTCCTTTCAAATTTTAGCCCTGAAATGTATTCAGTTTACAGCCTCACATTATCACAGCTGAAATGACTCATTAAAGTAAGTCAACCACTATTAATAACAGTGTCTTCTTTTGGGATAAGAAAAAGGAAACCTCCTATGTAGACACATTAAGAAACTGATGATAACCCCTGATCTTTAATATAAATCAGTGATGGCTTGGTGGGTCCCTAATATTGCCAATTTGAGACAAGAGCTCTTAAAACACATGCCTAAATACAGTATTACCCCTTTAGATGGTTTCAGATATTTTGCCTTAACAGACCTTCTTATATGATATCTATTTGGTGTCTTTCTAAGGTTTTTTTGTATTGATGTGCACAATTTACAAGAGATAATCCGACTTCTAAACAGTCAAAGTCCAATTAATCATACTATACAATGGAAAAGTAGATTTATTTATGTTAAAATTAAGCTTTCCAGCTACAGTCTAGTCATCACTGTGTCCATCACCATGTCCTTTACCACTCACCTCTGGTCTCTGTGGGGGCTGTGGGGACACTAATGGGGTGGGCTGCAGCTGAGGATTCTCCACTGCAACTTTCAACGACTCTTTGGCCTGCACACATGGCCTTCAGAGTCTGGAAGACAGCTTGAGGAGCCACGTTCATCTTCAAAAGGTCCACAATGATCCTAAGAGGGGGGAAAAGAAGAGGAAATTTAAGGCTTACAATCTGAAAGCTGTGTTCATTGCAGTTTCCTGTGGTCGTCAGGACACTTACTTAAAAACCTCTTGGTCAACAGTGATCCCTGCAGCCTGTGTTAACTCAAAGAGCTCCGTCTCTTCAGCACTCAGGACCTTCTTCTTTTTAATCGCATATTTCTGCACATTACTTGTGACCACCAGAGCAGGGGAGTCCGGGGCGGTGGGCACCGTCTGTTGTTGTTGAGACATCAGTGATGGATAACTAGAGGATCAGAACACTTGTGCTAAAAAAACAAAAAAAATCAATACAGCGAAGAGCATCAGAATGCGTAATTATTACACTGCGCCTTATGCTAAGACTGAACTCTAGAGGTCATTTGATTCGGAATATCAACAAACAAACACGTAAAAAAGACGAACCTCAGTTAAATGAGCTATGTTGACAGGTTCTAGAGCGTTACCGACCAGCAACCCTAGCATATCAGGCGCGCCAAAAATTCGTCATCAAGACAGACAAGACACGATGCACTATGGGACTTGAAGTTCACATATGAATACACTGTATATATTTATATTTATATGATTTCTAGAATTATTGTGCATTTTTGGTGTTATTCCCAGTATTATATAAACTAGGGGTATATACATTTCCGTTATAATGTCCTGGTTATGTGTTTGCCCAACTTCATAAACGAAGTTAGCTAATCTTCGTGTTGCTAGCAGTAAGCTTTTATTCCACCCAAGCACAAATGCCATTCGGCTCGTGAACTGCGGTACTTGATCAAATAACCGTAATACTATAAACGCCATATCAAGAAATTTGAACGTGTAGCAGATTAATATAAGAAAGTTGATGGATAAAACACAAATATAACAAAAAAACAGCGGCATGTCGACACTAAAAACGTAACCGGAAGCGTGTGCATGACACTCCTCTCACACCTGTTCATACTCTTTGGTGTCTTCCAAGAATGGCCGCTGCTGCAGCAGGAATAAACAAGCAGGGTGCCGTAGCGACGATGGAGCCCTGTATCCGACACGGGAGGGGTGCAAATGGAAGCACTGTTAAGGTTGGAAAATTGTTACCAAAATGCACATCTCGATTAGGCTAATGGTGTTTAAGTTGTTTGAGTGATTGTATGAAAGCTCGGCAGCAGACTGCCTTCGTGGCTTCTGGTTTTGGGTGAGCGCGTTGGCGTTGGAGGCTGTGGATACCAAACACTCATCTATTTTTATTATTTAGGAGCTTTGTGTTCGAGTTGTATCAAAGAACAATAACAGCCAAGTCATTATAAAACAAATTTAACTTGATCTATGTGGAAATACGCAGCTGATGTTTGTGTGTGAATGTGTGCAACATGCTAACAGGGCTGTATGGTTGGTGATCGCTAGCTGCCGTTTGCACTGGCTGTTGATGTGCCATTAAGCTCCACTGCAGCTTCTGGTGGGTTTACGTCAGTGGCGTGGTAATATTTAAGAAGGGCTGCAGAGTTGGGATAAGTGTAATATTATTTAGAAAGTGATCAGCATCTTCAAACAGCCAAGTCGGGTGTAACCGTATGCAACAGAGGCTGAACTTGTTAAACTTGGTGAAGTAAAAGCATTATGCATCCAAATATCTCTGACTGACTTCTCACTTAGGTTTATGACAGTAGGTCTGCATGTACACCATGTCAGTCGATTTGAAATGTTTTCCTATTGTAAATGGAACTATCTCTGCTGCAGTGACTGTGATAAACAGTGGTTACCAGTCACTTAATCTGTTGTCACTCATTTGTTTACAGGTGTTGGAGTGCGGTGTGTGTGAGGATGTCTTCTCTCTCCAAGGAGACAAGGTCCCACGTCTTCTGCTCTGCGGTCACACAGTGTGCCATGACTGTCTCACCAGGTTGCCCCTCCATGGCAGAGCAGTCCGCTGCCCTTTTGACAGACAGGTCACTGAGCTGGGTGAGTCCAGGGGCCTCTGCTCCCACACCGTGAGGGTGTTGCAGGTGAAATAGTGGTTTTGTCCAGTGCAGTCACTCCTAAATTCACACTGAAATCATTTCTAAACTTGAACCTTGATTCCATATTAGCTGTTTATGTCTTCATTCATTTACCATATGTCAGTGTTGTTTTCTGTGTTGTTTGTATTTATTGCTGTAATAACTTTTTAAAATTATTTTGTCATATTGTATTACATGGAGTTTTTTGGGGGGTTTTTTTAGGCTAAAGAGCAGCTCTGCACAAAAAACAGTGAAACAGAAATATACATGCATGTTTATATTTTTGTTTGTTTGTTTTTTTCTCTTTGCAGTTGTATCTTCATCTTTGTTGTTATTATTTTGTTTCCCTTTTCCAAACCCTTTAGGGGACTCTGGAGTTTGGGGGTTGAAGAAGAACTTTGCTCTGCTTGAACTTTTGGAGCGACTCCAGAATGGGGCTTCGAACCAGTCAGGGATGGCAGAGGATGCCCTGAAAGGCATGGGAGAAGTAAGAAAGTGAACTTCCACCCAGTGTGTACAGCCTGCTTAGACGTATTTCACCTGTTATTCACATGTGTTTTTTTTTGTTTGCATTTTTAATTAGTGTATTATTCGCTGTGATGAGGATGAAAGCCACACAGCCTCCATGTATTGCACTGTGTGCGCCACCCACCTGTGTGCCGAGTGTTCGCAGCTCACCCACTCCACTCGTACTCTGGCCAAACACCGTCGGGTGCCTCTGGCTGACAAACCTCATGAGAAGACCCTCTGCTCACAGCACCAGGTCCACGCCATTGAGTTTGTCTGTCTGGAGGAGGCCTGTCAGTCTGGACCCCTCATGTGTTGTGTGTGTAAGGAGTACGGCAAGCACCAAGGACATAAGGTACATATGTAAAATACTACACTCCCATCAGAATTATCCTTGATTTAGTGTTTTGTTTGGTTTTTGATTTCAGTTTAGATGTAGTTACAGTTGTTTTAGTATTTCGGCCAATTGACCACTAAGAGGATCTAAAATACAGTCAAAGAATGATGAACATCAAACAAGTTAAAAATTTTCTTTATTGAAGGTCCAATCTTTTGCCAGTCAGTCTTACTCTTAAATTAGTCAACACACAGCAGAGCTCATAGCACCCATAGATAAGGTAAGAAGCAGAAATGTAAATAGTTTGCATTTTTGCATTTTATATATATATATATATATATATATATATATATATATATATAAATAAAAAATGAAAATGTATGTCCCATCATCTTAAATTTCCATTTAAAAAAATCAAGAAGAAAATGTTAAATTATTTTACCTCCAGTTCTTTTTCATTTTTGTTCCTTTCACTGTTCATAGTACTTTACATTTAGTTGTTTAATTTATTCTTCAGTTAAATAAAACCAATTTTTTACTGCTAGTCTAGTTTTTCTATAACTGCAATAACCCTGATTCTAGTCAGTCAAAGCTGATGATAAGTTGTATGTGTTGTCTTACTTTCAGCATGCTGTTCTTGAGACTGAAGCTAATCAGATTCGTGCATCCATTTTGGACATGGCCCACTGCATCCGGACCTTTACAGATGAGGTGTCAGAATATTCAAGAAAACTGGTGGGAATCGTGCAGCAAATAGAAGGTGGAGAGCAGATAGTAGAGGATGGGGTTGGCATGGCACACACTGAACATGTAAGATATTATGAAACTCAACTTAAATCCGAAACATGAATGGTGGTAATTTTCCCCTAACATTAACATGTTCCTCTTGTAGGTTCCAGGCACAGCAGAGAGTGCACGCTCCTGCGTACGAGCCTACTTTGCAGATCTGCATGAGACGCTGTGCCGACAGGAGGAGATGGCTCTGAGCGTCGTTGATGCTCATGTCAGAGAGAGGCTGATCTGGCTCCGACAGCAGCAGGAGGACATGACCATCCTGCTGTCCCAGGTCTCCACTGCCTGTATGCACTGTGAGAAAACACTTCAACAGGTAGGAGACCAAAAAATGACTCCGCAAAAACATTTGCTGTTTGTAACTGAAATGGATTGAACATAATTTAATCCTTTTTGTTTACTAAAAGCAGACAGTTCTCTTTGGTTCATATGTGTAGAAATGTTAAGATAAGCTAAGATTTTACTGATTCCACTGTGGGGAAATTGTAGCCACAAAAATATTACAAAGTGCAAAAAGACGGGCAGAAACATACAAGAGTAAACAGGAAATATGAAAGACAAAGTAAAAACATTAAAAAAGTGTATAAAGATCTCGTCTGATCATGTTGTAAGATCCTAAAAATACTCTGTAATAAACAATTTTTAATGTGTGTTTTTTACACAGAAAAGTTTATTATCCTCATTAAACCAAATTAATCTCTCAATATGTAAATGTTCATTTTAATTTTAACTGTTGCTCATCGCTGATCCTATGAAGAGCTCCTAAATTTACAGTATGTTAGTAGTGATGCCTTCAGGTTTGTGTGGAGGTGGACTGTAAAGACAGTATGTAATACAATAGTAGACACTGACACAAAAACATAATAATATACATTAAACAGTTATAAACCTCCAGTATCTGTCTGTTGTAGGATGACTGCAGAGTTGTCCTGGCAAAACAGGAGATTAACTGTTTGCTGGAGACACTTCAGAAGCAGCAGCACCAGTTCACAGAGCTGGCAGATCACATTCAGCTCGATGCTGGGATCCCCGTCACATTCACCAAGGTACGCACTGTCCCCACTCAGAGTGATGCCTGCAAATCTGTCCAGAAATTGTTGGTGGCCTGAGGAAAAATCCTCTTGTTTTCAGGATAATCGAGTTCACATTGGTCCGAAGATGGAGATTCGTGTAGTTACTCTTGGCCTCGATGGAGCTGGAAAAACCACCATCCTGTTCAAACTGAAGCAAGATGAGTTCATGCAGCCCATCCCAACCATCGGTAAATACTCATGCATACATGTACAATGACTCAGTGTCTTATCCGGGGGTGATGACATTTTTATTTACAGGAGGACATTTTCAAAGCACTTTTCTTTTCTTTCATTTTTTTTTTAGGTTTCAACGTTGAGACTGTTGAATATAAGAACCTGAAATTCACCATCTGGGACGTGGGTGGAAAACATAAGCTCAGACCCCTCTGGAAACATTATTACCTGAACACACAAGGTACTGAAATTATTATTAGTTTTATTGGTGTTATTATAATGGTTTTACCCCAAACACCGCCACTACCAGGTATTCTTTGTGTGAAAACGATGACTTGGACAGATGGAGTAGGATTTATTATCCTTTGATAACCAACATAAAGGAGCCCTAGTGGAAGAACCCTTTTGATTTCAGCTTCTGTAGTTTTACAAGTCATCCAAATGAGGGTGCTTTAGCTGAAAATCAGTTTTTGGACATAAATCAAGCAATAATAGGCTCAAATTGAGTTCATATTGATTGTCTAACAATTATCATGGATAGATTCGTATACTGCTGGGGCAAAAAAAAGTTGCACATGCAATGTTTGACTGCACCACCTTTGGTTTTGATTACATGAGACGTTCACTGTCACAACTGTTTTGCCACACGATGCTTATGTAGTGTCACAATAAGGTTCATAATATTTTTTCATCCACATTTGCATTAATTTCTGATTATTGATGATGCAGAATCAGGCCAGTGCATCCAGTCTTCATCACATCCTGAATTAGAGTCTGGACTGTCTGTTGGCTAAACCATGTGTGGAAATGAGGTCTGATTGTCCCTGAACCATTCTGTCACATACCTGATGATCCTGATCAGTTCTAGCATTGTCCAATCTGACATTAGACATGAGAGGACACTCACTGGAGTTTGAGTTCAATATCCTGTTCCAGCTGAAACATTAACCACTGCAGTATTTACCCATGGAACGATCTGAACCATTTGCTGAATTAAATCCAGTGAATGTCTCCTGTAAACAAAACCAAAGGTGGTGCAATCAAATAAGGAATGCGCAACTTTTTTTTTGGCCAGGAAGTGTCCATAGCAGAGGATTGGGGGCATTTTGGTGATTATACCCATGCTGTTGGCCCCAATAGCGTAAGCCTCGCTTATCTAGATCTAGTTTGTTCAGAACCAGGCAAACAAATTGCAATTTTTTTTTTTTTTTTTTTTTCGTGGAAAATCAACTGTCATTGTAATGATGCTTGACTAGTTTTGATCATTTTCAGAAAAGCAATTCTGCTGACTTATTTTTTTTTAACAATGAGCCTGTTTACATGACTATAAAAGTCCAGTATCTGGGAATGATCAGATAACTGTAATCATGACATCTAATGCTTTTACTTGCACTTAATACGATAATCAAAAAACCCGGTTTAGACACTCTAGTCCATTAACCGCCTTATTTCAGAGTGTATTACGTGCGTAGTGATGGTGGATTTAAACTTCCTGTGGTCTTCTGCTCATGTTTGACTATGTAACCTTCGTTCGCTACAATTTTATGTCTTTACACATATGCAGATGTAAAAGAACGAAATAAATCAGATTAACCCGTATATATACAGGAAGACATCAGAGTATTGGGGAGAAATCAGGTGTGTTAATCAGATTTCTCAACAGATTACTGCTGTTACCCATCACATATCAGATTATACTGTTTACATTGTCACTTAAATAATCTGACAACTCCAGAAATCTGATAATGATCGGAGTATTGGTGTACATGTAAACAGGATCATTGACTACAGTGGACTGATGGTTTTATTTGTTGGGGTGGCTGTGGCTCAGTTGGTGTAGTGGGTTGTCCAGTGACCGAGGTTTGAATCCTGGCTCTGACCGTCCATATATTGAAGTGTCCTTGAATGCACCATGGTGTCTAAAATGTGCTATACAAGTGCAGTCCAATTATAATGCATTATCCATGTTGGCTGTTGTTACAGTAGACTACATAATTGTGCTTTAACACACCCAGTGTACTCGGACACAGTGTGAACTTGACTGATAGAAATTTAGCAGATGAATAAATTCATATCAGTAACTGTAGTTTTATTTCCATGCAGCGGTGGTGTTTGTGATTGACAGCTGCCACAGGGACAGACTCATGGAGGCTCACAGTGAACTAGCAAAACTACTGACGGAGAAGGAGCTGAGAGACGCTCTGCTGCTCATCTTTGCAAACAAACAGGTGAGTTTACATCAACGTTTACACCATCACAGCACTGAGGTAAACCCAGCTCAGGGTGCATTTCTTCAGTCTGTTCTTGTCTTTCCTCAGACTGTGTTGACCTTGTGTTTGTGTTCGGTGCTTAGGATGTTCCTGGAGCCGTGTCTGTGGAGGAGATGACGGAGCTGCTGAGCCTACACAAGCTGTGCTGCGGGAGGAGCTGGCACATCCAGGGCTGTGACGCCCGCAGTGGGATGGGTCTTCACGAGGGCCTGGATTGGCTCTCCAGACAGCTGGTGGCAGCCGGTGTCCTGGATGTAGCCTGAACATGGCAACCATGTGGGACTACAGTGACACTGTCCCCTCACAAACCCAACCCTGAGCCCTGCCTCGAAGCTCCATCAACTCCCACCACCTCTTCCTGTTAATTCTTAAACAGCTTTAAAGCCCGTCACCCACTTCATGACCCTGCTCATCTTGCCTTCTTTGTGCACCACTGAAGAACATAGCGGTCAGAGCAAAGAAAACAAAGATGTAAATATGTTATCTAGCCTGTTTGAATGGTAACACAGAACCAACAAAACTCTAAAGTCTGTCCCATCAGTCACACCCACCCGACTCCACCGACGATTGCGCAAGTTCTACATATAAGATCGCTGTTCCACATTCCCATCTGCTGGACTTACATGCTCTAACACATAACTTAATTAAGTTTTCTTCGTAGTCTAACCCTTTTCAGGAGACAAGCTGTGCATCTGCCATCTGTAGCTAGTTAAGTTAGATTGAGTCACATGTTACAAATGCTCCTTATGCCCTGACAAAATGGACTGTATCTATATTTCCTATAACCCATCATAAGCACCATATGTGACAGTAATCCTGACTAAAAGCAGAGTAGTCTATTGTGATAATTATAGCATTTGTGTTCAATCAGTGGTCTCACCCAACACATCAGTAAGTACACTAAGGCATTGTGCAATTTGGAACAACACATTAAATGCAGTATATTTGTAGGTAGTGAGAGTGATAGTAAATTTCACTGGTCTCAATGGACCCTGAAGACTTTCAGTGGCGCAATCTGGTGGTTACACTGATTTTTGGCTCTCACTTTGCCTTGACGTCTAACGTAAGCAATAGGGTTTATGGTTTTAATATGGGGTCTTTGTTTTGTGTGAAAGTTTTTGTTTTTTTTTTGTGTGTACGTGTCAACTTATTTAATGCCACAGCTGGTCTTGAAATGGCACACCAGTAAAGTGTAGGATTGAATGTGTTTTCCGTTACAGATGAAACTGTTTACTGAACTTTATGTATGAGCGGGGAAAGTGGATGTTACTTTGTTGTTACGAGGCTCAGTTGTCAACGCGCCGATTCTGCCTCCGTTTTGTGGAGTGTGTCGCACGCAGAGTTTATGGAATGCACTGCTGCCTCACTACGAGTTTTCATTTGGAAGCAAATGAACTTATCTGCTGTTTCTTAGTGGACTATGAGCATTAATTTCACTGCAAACAAACATCTTGGGGGGAAAAAAAAAATCTCAAGTCCCGTTTTATGTCGAGTGCTTACAAGGTACACCTTAAATCTACAGCCTTCAGTAATGTGAAACTTAGTGAAACTTTTAAACATAACACTGATACTTGTTGAGCACTATCATTTGCGTTTGATTTCATCTTTATTCATTGCTATGTAATGTTAACTATGTATAAAATATAATTATTAAAAATGCACGTATGAAAAGCCTTTCCACAGCTGGTGAAAGATTTCCATTTGTTTTTGAAACATAGAAGCACAAAACACATCAGTACTTGTCCCCCGTGGATTAAAAGCAGCTTTTGTGAAATATTCATAATGTGATGCTGTACAATAAACTAATGCCCTTATCCATTTGGCAGTTTTTTCTTTGTGAACACTTAAAAAATCATGACATGACACTCATTCTTACAACTGCAGAGAGACAATGTTTTCATTAATAACTTGTATTTTTTTAAAAAAAAGTCATCACTGTACAGAGCCTGATAAACATGTACGATTACTTTATGGTTATGTTGATAATGCTGATGTCTTCGTACGGTTTGTCGGTCTTGGGATTCACTTTGGAATTGGAGATCCTCTGGACAGCCTCCATGCCTTTTGTGCATCTTCCAAACACTGTATGCTTGTTATCGAGCCAAGGCTGGGAAAAACAACAATGCAAGGAGTTATTTTTAACTACTTTAGAATGATGAATAAAGAAAAAAGCAGCAAAACAAAATTTTCAGAACATGAAACTGGATTTACAGGATTTAAAAAAAAAAAAAAAAAAAAAGTCTAAAGCTCTGACTCATAATGTCTTGGAACTCAGTTTCACAAAAGAAATGAGAACTCCCTTTTTTTTAAGCTTAAGATTTTGTAGAAACTCAGATTGCTACTTCATTAAAATCACAAATTAATAGGAGTGGTAACTTCACAATATAATTGATTTTGTTAAATTTAAGTTTATTTTGGCACAATGTAAAAGCATGTAGTAGAAACGTTATTAATGTCTGTGAAACTTTTTTTTTTTATACTGTATTTCACCTAAGCAGAGGTGGACAATCCCAGCTCCATAAAGTAAAAGTCCTGCCATGTATTGATTCTACCTGGTCGCTTAATGTGTAATTCCACTGATTATCCCGTCTACCTGGATGAGGAGTCGTGCTCATCCAAATGGGCTGGTTCAGTGAATGATTGGAACAAATACATGTCAGGATTTTTACTTACTGGAGCTGGGATTGTCCACCTCCACACCCAAGTGCTCAAAAAATGCTGTTAAAATACATTTAATGTTAATAACAATTTTGCCCCCTAATTAAAGTTTAAGGGAGCTGTTTACTAGGTGAGGCTACCAAAAAATAGAAAGGAGACATGAACACATCACCTTTAATTAAGCTTTTAAAAGTCTAAACCATTAGGAGCAACTAATTTAGCTCCTGAACACACTTTACTCAATGTTCTCATCTCACCAGTTCATGTACATAAATAGTGTCAGGAAAGTAATGCATCAGACCCATGGTTCTACCCATTTCACTGAGATTATCCTGTAATTACACTAAAGTAAACTGAAGAAAAGGTGCATGTTTCCCCTTGTTCTTGTTTCTCGCACTATTATGAGATGATTCAACTCCAGTTTGAACCATTTTGAATGAAAATATTACCAGGACAGATTATTATTGTGACTTTCATAGAAAAAGTGACAGATTTAAAGGTATAGTGGGAGATCTTTTTTTGGAACATTTTTTACCATATTGCTTGAAAACCTCTTAACAGTCCCATTGTACCCACTGAAATAGAATGTTTGCAAAAAAA
>JAQQZY010000005.1:36690518-36703157 GCA_030068375.1 Ostorhinchus rueppellii
GTAACCAATACCCTGTAATAACTGTAAGTCGCTTTGGATAAAAGCGTCTGCCAAATGCATAAAATGTAATGTAATGTTATGAGCAGTTTTGTACCAATTCTGTCCATAGTGTGTATCTTGTGTTATTTAAAAGAATAAACAATAATAATCAGTAAATATTTCAGCAAATTGTCAATGTACAAATAAATGACAGATTTGCATCCAAAAAGGAGCAGGGGAAGTATACACTTACTTGGTTTTTTAGGTGTTCTTTTTTTAGAACCACATAACATACAGATACTTTCATAGGGATTCCCCTCTTTGAGTTATTTGTGAAGCTGTTATTATCATTTACAGGGGTAAACAAAAATAAAGTCAGAGCTGGACAGGCAACATCATCACGCAGGCGAAGTCGGACTCTGCCAACCAGTTCTGCGTTTGGCAACAAAGTCTGGATCCAGCTATGTGACTTTTTTTTTTTTTTTCCTTCAGCAAAGAACTTTATGTCTGACTGATTCCTCATGTGTATCCTCAGGAGCAGCAGAGATGTTAACAAGGAAAAGACATGACATCAAGTCAGCCACAGCTGTTAATATTTGCCAAGGCACTTAGAGTTAAAATATCACTCAGTTTGATGCAGCAGACGATGTCACAGAATTAAACAAAAGGTAACATGAGTGTTGGAACGCTACGAGCAGAAGAGTGGAAGTTCCAGATAAAAGAAAGAAAAGGATATAAATGAATGTCAGTTCAGAGAAGCAGATGTAAGAAACAAAGGCAGCCATTGTTTGGTCTGGAGATGCCTCGCATGTTTCTAGGCCAGGAGCCCAGACTGTGCAGCTTACCTGTGCTTTGTGGCTCTGCTAGAGAATAGGACAAAAACAGAGCTGTCAGGCAGTACAAAAATATTATCATTTCCTAACATAACATATCTGCTCTGCAACTGGCAGTAGTCTCAATCATGTGAAAGGGAACAATAATCAGCATGGCTGGCCCCAATTCAGACTTCACAGCACTGAGCCTTGCATGAGCTGGACTGAGGGCCACCTGCCAAAAGGTACGACACTTCAAGTCAAGGAAATTAGGATGTGCCTTGGCCTGTCTGTGCCATCCAGTTAAAGATTTTTATTAGGGCGGCTGGACATGAGCAGTGCCCATAACACTTAATGTACTGCCATTTGAGGAAAAGCCACATTTATTGCCTGTGCCACTTATGATATTAGTCAGCTGTGTATTTTTATGTGTTGGAGGATTTTAATGTGCTGTATTGCACACTGCATTCAATGGTATTCCATGGCTTTCGTGCAGAGAGCAGTGTTCAGCTGTGTATACTGTGTGTACGTGCATCTGCAGACATGGATTTGAGTTAAGCTTCTGTTGACTCAAGTTGTCAGAATCACCTTTAACCTGATGAAATCAAAAAAGACAACTTAAACACAGAGATCTGCGACTTGTTAAGTGCTTCAAACACAAAAGTAGCATTTTGGACCACATGGAACCCATGGGTCTTTACTTTGGACATGATTTGGCACTTGTTGGTATTTACATGGAACTTGATCAGAAATTTGCTTCCATTGACTTGGAAATCACTCGCATTGTTTCAGGACTCCACAGTGTTTGGCTCAAAACAGTGGATTTAAGACTCACACTTGATTTGTGAGATTGTTGTGTGACTTTACCTGTTGGATGTTACTTTATTTAACAGGCTTAACTTTGACCTAATTCTTTTGACTTGAGTCTTGATTTATGTCCCACTTGTCCAGTAACTGGTTGTTCATCTCTTGAAACATTCTCAGTTTGGCACGAGAACTGCCAGAGTTTAAGACTTGTTGGTCATGTCCTGGGTGTTGCTTGTCAACATACCTACTTACAGGTGTAGCGTGAAAGATTTAGAAGGATTCAAATTAAAAAAAAAAAAAAAAGTGACTATAATATTCATAATTATGTTTTTTTATTTCTGTTCAATCACTCAAAATAAGAATAGCTGACTTTTTATTACTTTATAATGAGCTGTTTATACACAGTGACCCTCTCTTTCTGGCGATATAAACCTGATCATGGTTTTGCCGTAGCTAAGAATGGACTTTTCCTTTTTTTCATTTTGTAGCAGTTGCATCCAGAGGTAAGGTGCGTGACCACCTAATCTGTCAGTTTAGACCAGAGTTAATATCCCTGTAATTAAAAAGCTCACAATGCTCAAAACACACTGGATGCAACAAAGGACTTCCATATTTTTGCAGCCACCTTAGCCAAAAGGGACGGGGTTGTTCTGTTGGTTGCAATCTGCAGCTTCACCACTAGATGTCAATAATTATTACACACTGAACCTATAAAAGCATCAAATAAAATATATAGTCTGAGAAATTATGTGTAATGCTTGTTTCCTTCACATTTTCCCTGACATGCACATATTTTGGTATTTTACTGCACCAAATCAGATTTATAGAAGACACACAACATTTTTATTGACACTGTTACCACCACAGTGTGACCGCAATAATGAAGGTTACAAAATACTGCTTCCTTTCAAAGTAATCCCCTTTTCCTAAATATTTTAACGAGTGTATTGTACTGCTGTAGTGACAATTACTCATTTCCAAACAAGAAACACATTAACATATTTCTCACTTCAGCTAAACCTCAACTCCCCATGTAGTACTTTCCAAGAACCTGGAAGGGAAACAATTATTTGATTAAGGCTCCATCAGATTTATAGGGGTAACACAAGCTTTAATCTACATTCCTTATTCTGACACTTTGAGCAGTGTTTTATTCTTGTTTTTCTATGCTCATATTTTTGGATGTGAATGCTTAAAATTTGAGAAACAAAAGAGTTTTAGAACAGTTTTTTTTTTTTTTGTCAGGATTGGTAATGTTCAGTTTGTTAAAGTCGATGTTTATTTGACAGGAGGGGTCAGTGAAGCCAAAGTGAGTGTTGTCAGGATTTTTATCTCTGTTACAGGTGAAATCACTTTTAATGGTTATGTATTCAGAGTTTAAAGTCTAAAACTATCCTTTGCCTTTGCAGTGATGAATTACGGAAAGAGGCACGACAGTTGAAGAAGGAACTACTGGCCATAAAGCAAAGGAAAGAAGAAGCTTCAAAACCTGCAGCAGAGGAAACTAAGGAGGGTATGCACAACATGCTTACTTTCATTACTGACTTAACAGTTATTTTACCTTTATTCCATCTCTGCTCTGTCATTGTTCACCCCATATGTGTCTTGCTTTGCCTGATTAACAATCTAAAAAAATCAAACATTTTCAGGTTATAGTTAAATAAGTATAAATCCTCACATTTTAGAAGCTGAATCTGAAGACTCATCTCAAGAGTCAGATCAACAAATCATTTTTCTCTTTTTGGAGGTATCACACTACTACTAGGGTCTTTCTAGGGAACTCTTTTTTTTTTTTTTTTATTTTTTTTTTTTTACCTCAGAGCTAGAAGTGTGTATCTCTAAGAGGGTGGTCTGTGCCACATTCTCTGCTAATGGACACTAAGACAGGCAGCCCTCAGATTTTGTCAATTAGTTGCAGACATCTATTTTTCTCTCCCCCCCCAAGGTCTGCATTTTTGTGTTAAAGCTCTCAGAAAATGTGTGGGTAAAAATCGTTGTGTGTCTGCCACAGTTTTACATCGCACACATTGTGTGTGTTTGTTAGTTTGCAGTTTTGGTCTGTATAAATCTGCCCCCATATTTCCTCGGGTCCTCACCACACTGCAGTTTGTCATAATGCCGTCAATCTTTGGATTGTTTCTGATGCCGAAACACATTTTTTCAAGATTGCAAAAACCACTTAGGAACAGAGGTTAGCTTGAGGTTGTTGTGCAACAAAACAAAATAGTTAACAGGGGATCTGTGGGGACCAACCTAACTGTGGGATCACCACCAGCCAAAATTTCCTGAAGGCCATGATGGGTTTTTGTTGCTCAAACATTGCTTTTGTCTCCACAAACACTGATGGTTTATGTTTTTAAACACAGACACTGAGCCCACTGTTGACATGTGCCTAATTGGTTCAAGATTTTAGGTGAAAGAGCAAAAAATACAATCATCACATTGTATTTCTCTCTAGCTTTTAAAACTAAGATTAACTAATATTTCATTGGTGTCTCTGAGCTAATATGCGGCTCTTAGTGATATCTGTCTGAAGTTAAGCTGGTTCTATAAACACCCTAAGTAGAAAGAGGCCTTGTCTAAACAGATTCAGGCCTGTCCTCACGTTCTGAGGCACTAACAGACAGCCCTGCATTGTTATACAGAGGGCAGCTAGCCTAAGCTCCTCCATTATCTTACAAGGTATTTAACTGTGCCAGGGCCCTTTGTTTTGTGCTTCTCTGGCAGCTCAGCCAAAGGCAAGACTTTCTTTTAAAGGTTCCTCATTACATTTCTGTGTTGGAAGCAAAAGTTAATTCCATTAGATGGAATTCTTAGATGTCATGGGCCAGTGGCTACTGCAGGGGAGACGGATGTCTGCTCAAATGCCGTAAATCTTGAAACTCAGCTCAGCCACAGAAGAACACTGTGGTGAAGGTTTGTTTTATCTCATCGCACTGGAGAAGCTCAGCAGCAGTTAGAGCTGCACATGCATTAATGCTCACATTGACACGGCCATTCCTGAAAAGCTTAAATCATTCCCCTGGTTCTACTGACTTCTGAGTAAAGGTCGACCTTTGGTGTCATTTCAGTCACAGGCCTCACAAGCTGCACAATGGTACAGCTCTTAAAGGTGAATTAGAAGAAAATCCATTCTTATTCATTAAGTAAACCCATAGTGACTGCACAGTAACGCCACCTTTATTCAGCAGTGGCTGCTTTTCACCACCTTTACCTTGTTCCAACTTTATGAGCCAAACTGATCTGAATTTGGCAGCAGTCTGACTCAGTACCTCAAGCAACCAAATCCAGAGCTGACTGTTGGACTAATGGCTACCACAGCAGCTGAGCGATTATAGTGGGGGAAACTAAAAATTATTTTTCATAAACTGCAGATTGTTTTCTAGAAAAATAGATGAATTATTTAGTCGGTAAAGTGATAGTAAAATGGTAAAATAATTATTCCATGTAACATCTGCAGAGTGGTTGAGTAATCATCAACAGTCCAAAACTTATAGATAGTTCATAGTTAAGACTCATATGCATGATTATAGTCTGGAAGTCCTTCCACAAGGAAACTGAACAATTTCTAAATAAAAAATGTACATGTTAGCTATGATTTTGACCATTTATTTTAATATGTATCTACAAAAATTTGGTTACGCATCCAAAACATTTAAAAATCTTAAAAATAAACCTTGAGGTGCAGTTGGGTGCAGTCATTAGATCTGTGAACAGCCATTGGAGTTTTCATGATGCGATGCTTTACATTATTTTAAATGAATTTGGCTGAAATGGTGCTACATTATGGACTACATTAATGACTTGAATTAGTCCCAAGCCATAGAATAAACACACAGAGGGCACCGCATAGAGGGAGGAGAAGAGCTCTACTGTTTTCTTCCTCTATAGTCATGGTATTTTCATTCTTCTCCTCCAGCGGCTGTCTGACATGTGTAGGACATTACATTTGATTGAAGTGAAAAGCAAATTGTCTCATCAGAATTCACCATCACCAGTTTTTTCAGCATTTGAATTATTTTCTCAACAGACATCTCTTCAGTTGTCATCACATAAATTATAGCATGTTTCTACGCTCTGGTTTTCTCTTTCTTGGCATGACCACTGGGCATGGCAGCCAAAAATAAGAGAGCCATTCAGAAACCACTGTCCATTCAATACCCACCATAAATGATGTGGCAACACTCTTTATTATACAGGTAATTCCTGTGTGCTCTGGGTGTTTTATTACACTGGTGCCTTGTCAGTCATGCTGTTGACTTAGAAAAAATGTTATAATAATAGAGTGATATTCGAAATAGCAATTACCAGTGATTAAGATTAGCATGTTATTTTGACAGTTTAGCTCAGGTTAGTTATTTTCACAGGATACTACACATAAATATCCTAAAAGAGTGAAATATTTTCACACATTAACAGTCTGTTCTCCTGGTGTTGAGGGATAGTTGACCTCGACATACTTACTGACAGCCTTTTTTGATGTGTTTTTGACGATGAGCAATAACATTGCCTCACAGCATGGCTTTTGACTTGACTTAAGTCTACAACAGAGAAGGGCAACCTCTTCTCCTACAGAAGAGGCCTTTGTCATCCACAACAGCCTTTGGTTACTGCAACAACGGCAGCTTGATTTGTAGCCCTCTTGAGCCCAGGTGACAGGAGAGGGGAGGAATGTAGTTAGAAAGGCCATCAAACTCAAAGATAGTAGTTAGTGACAACAGCTGGAGAGGGTGATGTGTGTTCCTCATGTAGGACCTCAGGGCATCATCAGTCAGCATCCAGCATGTCACAGGCTGCACCGGGTAGCCGAGCACAAGAGGTGACTGGGGGAGTCGAGATGGAGGGAGATCAATTGTTGGTCTCATAAATCAAAAGGAAAAAAGCTTCAGCCCTCAAGCAGCAGAGCACACTTCCGTGTTGACACCGGTGAAGTGTACCACTCAGATTTCCAGGGCTGTTTTTGGAAATTCCAGTGATGGCTCACTATTTGGAGTATTCACTGCTGTAAAAGCCTTGAGAAACAAGAGTAATTGCATAGTTTGGTGGAAGTGATAGCTAACCCAAACACCCCGTGGGACTGAAAGTCTTTGGTTGCTCAGTTACGTTTCTCAGAAATGTTCTTTTCCCAAAATATAAAACAGAAGAAAAAACACTTTTCAGCAACTAATGTGACTTCTGTCATGGATAGGTTTGGCACTTGTTTACACTGAAGATCCTGTGAAACTGGACGAACTAGAGGTTAACTAGTAGTGGGGTTTCACACTGAAAATGTATTATGCATGTCTGAAATCTGTGACTTTATTAGACACCAGACAACTATTGAACTGTCATAAATACCAAAAATACAAATAATTACATATATACATACAACTATAATCTTGGTGGGAACAGATTCGTTTTTATTTTGACCTATTATTGTCCCTCAAAGTGACACCTAATTTTCAGACACCTAATTATATATTATATATATTTATTCAGCTATTCAATAACACTATACAAGGGCTGATGCTCTGCAGACACAAGATAACTTCTGAAAAAAGTTCTGATGACTTATTGCTGTAATGTGCTGACAATAGACTTTAAACCTAAAAATGAAACTTTTAATTTAATGAAGTGTAAATAATAATCAATAAAATGTAATATTCTTTGACTGCACCAATATGGTACCATATTATGTTTCTTTCTGCTATATCAGTACTTTAAGTTATAGTCACTCATAATCACGATGTAAATTAATTTGACAAGTGGAATGGAGTCAGACTGTTTGAAACCATTTTCAGCTTTTCCTAAAGAACAATTCAGTTGTTTCTACATTTAATATCCAAGTGTGTGTTTGTACAATTTAGAGTTTTAGCATTTATCTTGCCTTGAGTCTGCAGAGACAGAGTGACATCAGTTTGTGAATATAAGGGAGATGTAAAGTCACCAGAGGCAGAATATAATGTCAATATTTCTAGTAAACACTATGTAAAATTTCAGCCTTATAGCTTCATTAGTTTTTGAGATATTGGGGTTTTGGAAACATGACATGATGCTGATTTTAATATAAAAATTGTTGTGATTGGCGTATGAAAATTTCAAGAGTTCTAACATACAAGTATCTGTAACTTCTGGAAAAGTTGTATATTTCTCAAGTAACAGCTTGATGAAAAGTTGTGGGAGATGTTAGTGCATAAGAGCCAGTGTATGGTGTTTTGTAGATAACAGTATTTATTGAAAGTATGAAGACTGTCTGAGGTGGTCAGTTGGGAATCTGAAATCTGGTGATCTACTAACTACCAATGGCAGAGCTTCTGTTTAGTTTTTTACCCTAGTGTCTCATCTTTTGCTGGCTTTTCCTGTCGTCGCTCTAGAACCTCTCATTTATTTGGTGGTTGTTTTTTTCACTTTTTACAGTGAAGTCCTCTGAGATGTCAGTGCTCATGATAAAAAGCTGCAGTTTGTGTAAATAAATGCATGTTAAATGGAACTCATTCTTCAGCTCTTACTAAATGACAAGCGGTGGCCTTCAGTGTTTTCTCTGTTACATCATTTATTTAGTGCTGCTGAATGTGTCAGAGCACCCAGTCAGACGTGCCGTAGCCGAGCCGGTGAGGTGACGCTGTCCCGGGGCCTGCTGTGTGTGTGACATCACATTTTGTTGTGGAAAGAAAGCGCTCTACCAGCCAGCAGACTGTGCTCACTGTCTGCCACTCTGTGACTTCACAGCCTGTGCGTCTGAGCTGGGAGATTTACAGAAGCACATTAACTGCATGAGACACCAATGTCAGCACGCTGATTGTCTCTCCTTCCATTCACAACCAGAGGCTGTTTCACACATACTGCACAGGAGGACAGTTTGGTGGAAAATTATTGCCAGTGTTGCCGTCAGTCCTGTGCCTTTACTCTTCCTGCCTGTGTTTAATAACTCACAGATCATAGCTCTTTATTTGAAGCATCAGTCTGCTGCAGTATACTTTAGTCCAGTTTTCCATTTTAGGCCTTCGTCTTCCTTTATTAGACATAATTCTCAGAAGAACATTTTTTTTCTCTTTGTAAACATTTTCTAAACTAAACCAGCGTTTATAATATGATGATCCATTGCTGATATTTCAGCAGCACCAGTAAATTTTTCCAACAAAACGAGGGAAGGAGGTACACATAACTCGTCTGTTTGGGATTAAGGACGTCTTCTTTTTCCTGGTAGTAATCATTTAAATACGTTTTCGGTATAAGGTGGCAGCCAAAATGTAGGTCACCTCTGAAAAAGATAAAATGAGGGGTTACAAGGTTGCGGCTTTCGTCCACTACATCTTCGTGAAGGTTGGCAGAAGTATGGATTCATGCAGAGCATGTCAATCTGAGATGTGAGGAATGTTCTGTGTTGCCTCATCTTTTCACCTCTGATTATCATGTTTCAGATCCTGTATGGCAGCAGCTGTCACAGCTGGACAAGCTTTACTTCCTTTTATCTTTACTTTCTGGTCATGTGCCCATTTTTGATCTCCTCTAGTATGTGGGACAACATGTGAACCTCTTTTCTTGGAACATGTAGTGTATTCATATATGTATTTGTTGATATATTCAGAGTTATTTTAAAAGACATATACAATCCAATATATGAGTGAAGTGATGAACCCTGATATAATGCGCTGTATCTCCAGATGAAAAAAAGCCAGTCAGTGAGGCTGTGGCTGAGTATCTGGAAGGACGAAAGAAGTATGAAGATCTCAGGAAACAAAAGCGTAAAAAAGGATCAAATAGAGAAGAACAGGTACAAGAAATCAGTACATTTTTTCATGACTTTTTTTATATGTTGAAATGGTTTCAACAGGCAGACAGACTGTCCTTGGTAACAATACCACATGTCTTTTTTTTGCTCTGCAGACACTGGCCCTCCTTGATCGCTTCAAGTCCAAGCTGTCGTCAGCCATCACTGATGATCCAGAGGAAGATGTGGAGGAGTTGGCAGAGGATGATGACAAAGGATGGTCAGTGAGCCTGATTACTTTTAACATAAACGTGTGCACATTTTACCACTTTACATTTTTTTCATAGCAGTCATTCATTTTCCACTTAATTGATAGTCAGTCTCTGTTTAGTTAGATTCAAGTTGGGTGTTCCAGTTGTTTTTTTTTTTTTTACCTCTCTTACAGAAACTGATGTTTTTTGCTCATGAACATCTGAAGTACTACATAGCATGAAAAACTATTCTAAGTTTTGAGGTTCTGAAGGAGCCTTTTAAAGTAACCTTTCATGAAGGTTCCGATTGTTATCAGAGTTATCTCCACTTGGGATTTTTAACTTAAATTTGGAATGGCAGGCCTGCATAACAAGCTTGATTTACGTCAAAGATATTAATGTGTATCAGCTCATAAGTATCAGAGGGAAAATACAAGACAAATCAAACTGCATTGTAGGAAATATACGAACTGTTTTGGTTTTTTTTTTCTTTTTGGTTTTGTTTTTTTGGAGTTTGACCTGAGTTTTTGTTGCTTTGTGTTTTCTACCACATTATTGGAATAAGGCTTTAACATTTTAACATTTAGTGTTAGTTTAATTTGGCAGACCTCTTTAGTGCACTGGTACAAAGCTAAATAACTGATGAACACTTTGTTTAAGTCGATGTTTAAAGCAGTTTGGTTTGTTTGAAGCAGAGTTGTACTTTATCTGTTACCTGTGATAGGTCACAGCCCCATTTTGGAGAAGCACACAGGAGAATTGGCACTGAAGTCTTATTATGGACGGGGTGGCTACAAATATAGTATTTCAGACAAGCCCATCTGAAAAAAATCAGTTTTAGTGTGTGCTATATGTAGAATATTTTCTCCACTTAACTTACTGTCAGTCAGCTTTTTCAACCTCTGCCAGACACAGCTTAATGCACTGTCAGCAGCACACGGACATGTTAAGAATATGATAAGTAAGTCCTGTTATTTAGAGAATGTAGTACCAAATGAACTGGCTGTCTGACAGAAAAGTAAAGTGGTGAAAATATTTCTAAATTTAGCATACACTTAAAACTGATACTGCTTTTTTTAGGCTTCTAAAATACATAGTGCGGTTGCCGTGTACACCGCAGTGTGTTGCTTTGCTTCTGTGCCAGAAAAAAAGCCCAACCATCACTTTAAGGCCCCAAAATAAGACTAACCTGTTTGTAGAGAGTCATGACAAAAATCCCAAATTATCTTAAATGAAATAGCACCAAGTTAAACTTACACAGATTATTTATACTGCTGCTGTAATATTGGCACAGATGTTGCTGCTTCCTTAGAGTCTAGCATGTGTTACAATTATTGTAATTTCAGGCACGTTTATATTATTTTTGCCATATTTCATGATGAATTTGAAGCGTATAAAAGCCTGTGTCCCCTGGACAAACAGTACAGAAGATTACTAGAGTCAGAATAAAATACCTCCTGTATAAGCAGTCTCACATTAGCTCTAAATCACAGACACCATTAGCTGTAGCAAACATTAGTCACAGCACAGAAGAGCATGTGAGCCACACCACGGTCCTGACTGCTCCTGGAGAGTTCAAACGGGGTTTGGCAAACACACTGTTGTGTGGATGGTGAAGTCCAAGCATGACAGGTTGGCACAAGGAGGTATTTTTCATTAGCTTCTGTTGGATGTACATAGTTTTACTCCATTTTATTTATGTTGATAACTTCACACAGACTGGACCCTAACAGGTCGGAAAAGAGGCCATTCATGATAAAAAACCAAAGCGGTACAACTGTAAATGTTCAAATGTTGCAGTAGATCCATGGATGATAAACTTCATCTTGATAAATGTGTGTTAAAGTTCAAGTCGTATCCATGTGTGTGTGTCAAGTTGGGATTTCACCCCGCAGCCACCAGATTGGCCATCAGGAAATCAGCCCTGACGCTGTGTTTTCCTCTCATATTCTGTTTTTCACCAAAGATCTCAAAGTCTAACTACACAGAGTAGAGGTTTGAAATGAATACCATGTGTTTGAATTTGAGCAAAGTGTCTGTGTGTGAGAGATTTAGAATAACAAAATCTGTAGTTGCTATTAGTCTCGAGAAGCCCCCTTGAAGTGCAGCCTGTCTGTGCGTCTGTGTGTGGGGGCCCTAATGAATTTGAGAGAAGCCTTGGCTGGCGATAGGAGCCTCTCCGAGCCGTAGACACCTCACTGTGACGCCCCCGCCAGGTATGGCAAGGAGGGAGGGACAGGGGCAGTAGCATAGCAGTCCTAGAAAAACACCAGTGGGAAGTCTGTGCCACTCTAGGAGCACTGTGAACAGAATGTGGGTTACAACAGGTCAGACATTGGAAGTCAAGTCTGGGCCAGAGGAGGTAAACTATTCCATCTGTGTCTGTGTCTACAAATTCTGACTCCTACTGCAGCCCCCCCTTCCCTCTCCTTCGGTCTCTGCTAACACACACAAGCTCCCAGAGCCCACATTTTTAATGCAAAGAGCCCAGCGGTGCTCTCACATCTCCCCTGCTCTACCTTTAACTCCCACCCCCTACTAGAGCACAGAAAAAAAACTTGAAGAAAAATAAATTGAGGAAAGGCTTCTGTAGCCTCGTATCATGGCAGCACAGAGTGGTTTTGATAAGCCCCGAACGCTAGGTTTCCACATCACGTTTCAGGGCTCTACGACTCTGAGGCTGTACAACCGGGGGGCTGTCATCACTGAGACTGCTAGACAAATTATCAGAGGCGGCCTGCTCACACAGCAGGAGTCCTCAGGGTCTGCCAGAGTCTAGCCATGACATTCTAGATGAGCTGTCACAACTCCTGCCGATTTCAAATGAACACAGAGAGAGAGAGCACACACACACACACACACACACAAGTACACACCACACACACACACACACACACACACACACACGCAGATACACTTCACCATGCCAGAAACAGTCACAGTGCACAATCTACACACTCAACACAAAACATCCACAAAATAAGGTGAAGATCTATTACAGAGACTACACACTTTACACATTTACACATTCATGACAACGCACAGCCACCCAGAAAAGAATAAATAACATTTCATTTATGTGCTTTTCTATGACAAGGTT
>JAQQZY010000005.1:36707252-36718491 GCA_030068375.1 Ostorhinchus rueppellii
CAGTCAAAATGCTCTAAAACGCCTGGCAGTATGGGGGTTTCTGTTCTGAAAACGCCTGGCAGTGAATGAGTTAATTTGCATATTAAAAAAGGAAAAAAGAACTTAAAACACTTCTAAAGTATAACAAACTTGATATGATTTTGCTAACTGTTCGCTATTGGAATGCTTCTAGTGAAACTTGTTTGTGTGATAGCTGTACTTTTGTGATTTTTGTATGTTTTGAAAACATTTCTGTCAGTAAAACATAATTTCCTGTGAATCATTCATCCGTAGATTTATTAAAATTAACTTTTCTACTAAATACAACAGGTACAATCTCAACCAATAAAGGAGGTACCCGGGCATAAAAATACATAAAGTCAAGGTCTTAGGGAAAAAATTGCAGTTTGGAAAAAGTCTGGAATTTTGATTTGGATAAAGAGCGAACCTCCTGAACAGTCTGTGTGACCTGAGCTAAATGCATCTCTATAAAGGCTTCCCACAGGCAGCAAGAAGAACTTTGGGGGTTTGGACTAAATGACAAAATGAAGCCAATCAGTGTGTATTAAGTTGTGTACAATGTCAAACTGTCAAATTCTCCTGTCTTCAGAACCGACCAGAATGCATTTAAATCTACATTAATCAATATTATCATGAATGGGTTGAGTGACAGTATATAATTAGAGAGAGGCTACTTATTATAATCAACTACAGATGATTTTGTTGCTGTACAAGTTCAGTTTTGGCATCTTCTTCCACCCTGTCTTCAGCAGCTAGCGTCTCTTACTTTTAGTGAAAAAGCTCTAATAAACACACTGTTCGCTGCTTGAACACCAGAGGAATCATCTGACATATAACATTTAACATTTAAGGTATCATGAAGCAACTAAAAAAGAAAACATAGAGAGACTGAAATAGAACTTTAAGCAGAGTTGGTCAAAGTACATATTTTCTACCTCAAGTAGAAGAACTCGTCAAACTTTACTTAAATAAAAGTCAAAGAGTACAACCTGTGAGAGGTATTCTAAATATAAAAGGCTCTTATTTTGGTTTTCTAAGTGTGTCTGTTGTGATAAGTATTGATGGATCCGACATGGGCTCATCTGTTCTGTGGTAATTGTCTCGTCCATTTAGGTTGAATTCGGTCCTGATGTTGGGAAGACCTGCAGTGATAATTCCCTGCACATGTATTAAAACTAAAAAGTACCTGTTTTGAGAATGTGAGGAGTAGAAAGTAGAGAAATATGTGCTTAAATGCTAGAAAAATAGTCAGAAAAATACTAAAGCACACATACCTGAACACTCTACTTAAGTACTATAGCAACATATTTGTCTGTGGTTACTCTCCACCTGCAACTATAAGTAATAATCCTAATGGGGCCTCCATTATTCATTAAAATGTTAACCCTTTTTCAGGTTTACCATACTATTATTATTACCACATTATATCAATAATGTGTCAGCTGATTCGATGCAGCATTAATGCTTGTAGGTGAGGGCATTTTTTCATCATGATGAACGCTACTCTTCATCAAAAGCCAAATATTGAGCAAACTGCTCCAAATGTAAATTGTGTGTAGGTACTAGGTTACATTATTTGTGGGAATGTAAGAAATACAGTTGCTCTAGAAAGCAGTATGCTTAGATATTAGGACAGCAATAAGTCAACAGGTGCAAGTAAACCCACTTTTATGTCTGTTAGGGAAGGTCCCTGCTTTCCTAAAAGAATATGAGGATGTGATTCAGTCACTTTTAATGCAAGCAAGGAAAGCCATAATGGTCAAATGGGTTGGAGAAGACCCTCCTTCCATTCCTATGTGGAAATCCCTGATCTCAGAAGTTGTGATACTAGTAAAATTAGAACATTATATTCATAAAAGGATTCATATTTTCTTGCAGAAATGGAGGAAACCACTGGAAGTTTTGGGAGTGCAGTATAATTTGGACTTATATACATAGCATGATGGATATCTGTCACTTTTTGTTTTGATTTCTCTGCTTGTCTTCCTTTTTACTTTATGAAGAAATGTCATTCTTGGTTTGCATACTTGGGTGTTTTACTTTGCTGTGTGATATGAGCTAGCGTGCAAACGCTGTGCACTGCCTCGTGCTGGAGATGTTGCACACACACATATTGCGTGAACCAGTCTTGTAGCATCATTGTGATTTAGATTTCTGCTGACTGTTTTTATTTGTTGTTTTACTCTTGAAAACTTGAATAAAAAATACGTTTATAAAAAAAAAGGCAAATATTGGCGCAAATGAGTCGGGTTTCATCATAGTTTGAGCATATTAAATAGTGAATTGAGTACTAATTATTAAATAAACACAGCTTTACTAACAGAGAATATTGAAACATTATCATGCCTTTATCTGGTGGAATTAGTTCAATCTTTTTACAGTGATCTGCATGATTTAACGTTTTGGTTTATTTCGAGTTTTGGGTGATAAGTGTGTATGAAACAGCTCAAAGAAAAAGAGACTGGGCTTAGATAAAAGTTCCACAAGGTAGTGATTTAGTGGATCCTGCGCCGCCGTTCTTTGAACTCTCTCCACCTCTCTCCACCTGATTTAGGATGGGCCATGTTCTGCAGTTTGACGAGCAAACCAGAAAAGTCAAGGACGCCAACATGCAGGACGAGGATACTTTCGAGATCTACGACCCACGCAACCCTGTCAATAAACGAAGGAGAGAGGAGAGCAAGAAAATCATGAAGGAGAAGAAGGCCAAGAGGTGAGGCCACAGGGTCGGAGGCCAGAGCCCGTCCGAACCATGTGACTGAAGATGTGATCATGCAACATCCTCCCAGTTCACTTCTCCTCCACTTTGAACCCATCACCCTGCTTTTTGAACAGTCCTCATCTCCAACATCTGGATCGAGGACCCGTACCATCCCTTTAATGTGTGATGGAAAGTCTTCTGCATGTGGGACAGCTGCATCCAGACAGCACTCGATTCCTCATCAAGATTAAAACTGTGCTTTATAGAAACAATAAAAGACATCATTTAATTTTATATTGTGTCATTATCTCTTTCATGGCATTTGTTAAAGCTTTTATTGTTTGTGGTGTCTAGATCGTAAATGTGACAGTGACATTTTCCAGAAAAAAAAAATAAATGGCATTCGTAAACAAGTTTAAATTATTTAGTTTGACACTTTTTTCTCTTAATGTGTCAGTTTTACCCGAGCTCAGCTTTGTACTTTACTAAACTGTTACCACTTTACACCATAAATGACAGATGTAAGTTATTTGTTATTTAGTCTGCATGAACACAAACTAGAACACAGCTCTTAATGAGAGACCTTACATAAGAAACCAAGAACTGTTTTCAAAAATCAAACTATTGTCTTCAGGCATCTTCCTCAAACAAATGGAACCAAATTTTCCTCAGCACACACTAATGGAAAATGGAAACATGTCTGTCCAGTACCTGAGGCGTGTGCCTCTTTTTCACATATTCACACATCGGTTGCGACAGAGCTGCCACTGGGGACTACTTTCACTGTTTCACTCACTCAACGCTTAGTCCCAAATAAATAATATGAGGAGCCAGGGGTTAAACCGCCAATCAATGTGCAACAGACACCCCACATCTACACTTTTAGGTTAAATTCCACATTTCATAATGTTTTTCATTGTAGTTATAATTCATTAGACAATGTGTTATTGTATTAGATTTACTCCGAACATCAAATGAAGCTGTTTATTTAAACAAATGGTACTGATTATTGTGATCGTTAGACTATGACCCATTTAGAAAATTTACTGAAGCAGAACAATAGACCCATTTACAGTCCCAAGCACAGCCTGAAGTACATGATTTGTAGAAAAAGCAACATTCATTGCCTTATCATTCCAGCGTAAGGATTTTTTCAAGGCACTACATATCACATAACAGGATAAAAAGTCATATGTCACATTAGTCCTTTTCCTATCTGCGTCTTTATTTGTCACTATTAGATAAAAGCAATAAAAGTACACAACCTCTCCACTACCTTCCATTTTTCTGTCAGAATAATAATAGCAAGAAACATCTAAGCAAAAATAATAAGTGTTCAACATTGTTGGTTGGTTGGATCTTAACGTACTCACGTAATTTCTGTTTTATTTAATATAATGAATGAGGTCATAAATGGTGAGTAGCAGGAGCTTCTGGTGTGACCTCTGCATCCGCTGGAGAAGAAATGCACTAAAATACAGAATAGGAATTTACAAGAGGAATCACAAAATGGTATTTAAGTACTATATGTACAAAAGGCAGTTATTGAAAAGCCTGGTGTGTCTTTATTTCTGATCCTGCTTTTGCTTCTTTAAAACAAATCACAGTGGATATGCCCGAGTGGAAACCAATGATGGACTAACCACCCCGCTGTATCTGTCACTCTGTCCCGCTCGGGTCACCTCCCGACCGGTCAGAGCTTGTAAAAAGGAACTGTTTAAACCAAAGACTTTACCTCACTTTGGTGGTTTTTGGGGTAAATGGTCTGCCACTGCCATGTGAGCAACCAGGAGCTGCCAGCGCACTATTTTTTACTGCACTTCTGGGATTACGCTTAAATTTTCATAAGGAACAGGAAGGAGAGTTAATGTTACATTATGAGCCCAGCTCGGCCCAAGCTGCTGCAAATCTAAAACAGGTGATACAGTCGTCTAAACTGCATATGTGGGCTTCTGGGTCCAGCTCAGGTTAAATGTGCCACTAACTAGAAATTCTGATATTAATCTTTCCTTTCCTTTCCTTTCATGAAGATGTACAGAGAGCACGATAGTTCAGATAAATCTTACTTTACAAGGACACTACTTTCCATCTAAATCACTTTTTATGTTTAATGGGAAGATCAGAGAAAAGGAAAAGACAGTGTAATTCCTCTTCGGCACCACCAGGAGAATACGTGACATCCCCTGGTGTCACTGTGCCAGGCTCAAAGCAGGAAATACCACTCTTTGCAGCTGGTCACGTGACAGCTGGGGATAAGATGGAATGGTTATGGCATTATCATGCTATTCCACAACCACTACTGCCCCGCTCCTTCTGCCCTTGTGGGTGCAGGCTAAATATAACCAACTAATCCCTGCCATCGCTTAGAAATGCAACAAACACTTCCTTTATTTGCACGGATACTTCTTTTTTCTTCTTTGTCTCTGTATACCTAGATCCTAAATAAATGGAGTCTTGATGTGTTCACCTGCACAATTTCCAGGTTTATATCAATCTTTTATCTTGCCATGAATCATACGTTGCATTGGTGTACGAGCAGCAGTGGAATGGTCCATGTGCCTGACCCCTGAACTGTATCTATGAGCCCCCCTCCTCCACAGCTAATTCCTTAGGGCGTGATAGACAGGATGTGAGGAAGATGCCAGCTCAGGAAGTTAGCATTTGTTCATAGGAGGTATATTGATAAGTTTGCAAGATCAAAGCCAAGATGGTTTGGACAGGCACTGCAGATTTTTATGGTAAATGGCTGATTCTACCCGGACATCCAAGGACAGATCAGAGGGTTCATTTGTCTCCGTTGCAGGTGGCCTCAATGCCTACCAGCTTTTCGTCTCTACAAGTGGAAAGACTGTTAGCATAAACTGGATCAGGGCCCCTCTCCTTTAATATGCTTTACTTGGATAATTCCTTTATGTCCCTGATCATATTTCAGAGCTACTTTATAGGATTTTTTTTTTTTTTTTTTTTTTTGCCAAGCCTCTCTCTTCCTCATTACACAACTTCTTCTCTTTTTTCCCTCTCTTTCAAATATTCCCTAAAATGTGTTTCTTGTATTACACCTGAACATAACCAGCATGCACCCTTATTAGAGAATACTGAGATAAAAAAAAAACAAAAAAAAAACACAAAGCTGCCTTTGTATGGCAGTGACACAACACTTTGAGGCCTTCATTTTGTTGGATCACAGGTAAGGCTACATAGGATATGTATCTGTCAAAGGGGTAAACTTGTCCAATATGACAAGGATTTACAACCCAATTCCAAAAAAGTAGGGACACTAAAATTCAAATACAAACAGCATAATATGAATTGTAAATCTCATCAACCCACTGTAGAAAGTAGGAAACAAATGGATTGTTTGAGCTGAGAAAATCGTCGTCGTCATCTTCTGCTTATCCGGGGCCGGGTCGCAGGGACAGCAGCTTCAGCAGCAAAGCCCAGACGGCCCTCTCCCCAGCGACATCCACCAGCTCTTCCGGGGGAATCCCAAGGCATTCCCAGGCCAGCCGAGAGATATAATCCCTCCAGTGTGTCCTGTGTCGGCCCCAAGGTCTCCTCCTGGACGGAAGTACCCAGGAGGCATCCTCACCAGATGGCCGAACCACCTCAACTGGCTCCTCTTGACATGGAGGAGCAGTGGCTCTACTCCGAGCGCCTCTCAGATACCCAAACTCCTCACCCTATCTCTAAGCCCGGCCACCCTGCGAAGGAAACTCATTTCGGCCGCTTGTACCTGAGATCTCATTCTTTCGGTCATTACAAGCTGAGAAAATGAGGGGGAAAAGGTTATCTTGACTTTAAAGACATCAAGGTTCAAGGTTACTTTATTGATAGCCATAGGTAGATTTGTTTTGCAAACAGTGATTGCCTTGGCAGAACAAGAAGACAACAAAACACACATTGAACCTGTTAGGCAGGTACCTGGCCGAGATTCAAGACAAAAAGACAACAAAAGTGCTCAGTGCTCCACCAGTCATCAGTAAAGCAGCAAGTATAAGATCAAATAAAATAAATAAATAAATAAAAACAAGATGCAATAAAATACAATAAAACCTCAAAAGACAAAAACAGTCTGTGGGATAAAAAGCAGAATAAAAACATAGTAGACACAGACATCTCCAAAATGTTGGGACATGGCTACGTTCGCCTCTGTGGAGCGTCCCCTCCTCTTATGAGTCTGTAACTGTCTGGAAACCGAGGAGACTGACTGCTGGAGTTTTAAGGGAAGAATGTTCTTTTCTTCCAATTTTATCAGATTGAAGCTACTCAACAGTCTTCTTGATGTATTTTTCATTTTTTTGATTACCAAGTGTTGGTGTAAATTCTTGACTGCAGACAAAACTAAGCTGATGTAATAGATGCACTATTGTCTGAAATATGGAAGGCCTTCCATGAAAAAAAAAAAAAAACAGCACAAATGGAGTATTCATATATTTGTATGTGAATAGTGATGAAAACAAAAAAAAAACATCAGAACTGTGTTTTCATAAACCTTAGAATGAGCTATTTAGGTCAACAGAAGGACTAGGTCTTTGTTGACAGTCACTGTCCACTGCCCTTCACATTTTTTTGAATTTACTGCAGGAGATTTAGTTACAATATACAATTTCACTAGATGTCACTAAATTTCAATAGCAAAGTACATTTCACTTAAAGGTTAAAGGTTATGCATGTACTTGTGCTTTTATAAGCTTGTGTTGGAATCTGCTGAGCATGGCTTCAGTTCTTTGTAGACGTTAGACAAATTAATTCTTTAGCTTGTATTGTTCACAAGGGGCAAGAGCCTTGGCCCAAAAATGCAGAAATATCTAAAAGTTGTAATACTAGGGGTAACTGCTTGGGTTGACTCCAAAGAGCTCTGGCTCCCACAGACTTACACAGATTTGTCTTGAAAAACATCAAGTCAGAAGTGTTTTTCCAGAGCTCTCCATTTCTCATCCATTTTATTTGGAATTCAAGTTTCGATGTCTATAATTTCAGTCTTTGATTGATAAATGTGTGTGACACCTCTCTCAACTGTGGAATTGGCCTTTCAGAGTTTGAGTTTATTTATTAATTTTTATTTATTTTTTTTTTTTGGTGCCTGAAAGGGGATTTTAACAAGTCACTATGCCAACTGTGAGCGGCCACGGCTCAGGTGGTAGAGTGGTTTGTCCAATAACTGAAAGGTTGGAGGTTCAAATCCCACTCTGTCCTAGCCAGTCAGTTGTGGCTACAAATGGAGATTACCATCACCAGAGGGAGAATGTGAGAGTGAATGACTGATGTATCAATGATGTAAAGCTCTTTGGGTGACTTCAAAAGCGCTATAAAAATCTGATCCGTTAGCTCACCTCTGATTTCTTGGGCTCCCATAGTTCTGGCCTTTTCCCTTCATATGATCACTTCTGGCTAAAAAAGTAAACACGGCGATGGAAATATCACAAATTACTGGCTTTAGAACAGTGGTTCAGAAACAGTCTATGGTTATACATTATTGCTGCTGTAGAGGAGCAGAAGTGAGAACTCAAGGTACAAGAATAATGATTTTCATAGGAAAAAAAAAAAAACATCCCAAGTCTGCTACGCAAATCAGTGCATGCAATGATATTATAGATTTAAGTAACTAAGACAGACATTATCATTTAAATAGAGCTAACATCAGTAGAAGACCAAGCATGACCTTTGATAAGAACCCAAATACTACTACTACTACTACTCACTGGTTACTTATAATCAGAGGCAATGCAAGTCGCCAGAGAGATATCAGTTAGAAGAAAAGGACGAGGTACCAGTAGTTTAATAACACTCATTCCTCTGTGACTGAGGTCCAACATGGGGTCCATGTTAGGCCTCCATGTGAAATTTCCAATACCACAGCAATTGGATTAGACTGGTAAGAAATGAAAACTATTTCTGTCATAGGAGGAAACCAGTGTAAACAATAAATTAGGCCCAGGACCACAATTAAAACCAAGGGTACAGTCAAAAAAGAAAACCTCAGACATACTTTATGTCAGACTAAAGAGAATGTTTGGCACACAGTAACATGGAAGGTGGTTGTTATCCAATCTCATAGTATTTCCATTTAAGGTCTGGGTCACTTTTATTACATATTGTGTGACATTACAAGGAAAACTTTTATTCTTTAAACACAATAATGAAAATTGTTGAAAGCCTTAAAACGCATATACAGCAAATAGGTAAAATTCCTAACCAATTACAGCCAGAGGTTAGATTCTTTAAACTTTTATACAAAGTCATATGTCCAAAAGATAGACTGTACATAACAAGAAAGCACTTACATTACATTTTAAACTAGAATGGCTCAGTCTCAGCCTGTTGTTTGGCTTCATGAAGTCTATAGGTCATAAATACATCCATGTTATTCTATAAGGCTCTGGCAAAACTAAAAACTGAATCTACGTATCCAATGATTTCTTTATGCAGGTGATTTTGGCACAGGTGGGGGTGAGTCACACACAGAGCCGGCCCAAGGCATAAGCAAACTAAGTGCCTGCTTAGGACCACCCGGCCACTAGGGGGCCCCAAAGAGCAATTAAGGGGAAAAAAATTTGTTTTTGTATGTACGAGTGACGATTTATGATCAAACTTATACTACTGTACAAAAACACACTTTTCTGTGGTGCTGTTGATGTAGGCCCAGGGTTTCTTCCAGCCTCTGTGTAAATGTGAAAACTCTGCTGCACCATAATGTGCACCTCCTGCCGTGTGGTGCGCACTACGCATCCAACTCACAAGTACTTCCAATTCAAAACAGTGTCACAAAAAAAGGCGTATCCTTCTGGGGCTGAAAAAAGAAAGAGAAAGAGGAGAAAAAAGGCAAATGAAAAAAATAAAAGAAAAATAAAAGAAATAGAGAGTCCCAAAATCCAATTTTTCTTAGGGCCTGATGGAGGTTTGGGCCAGCTCTGCTCACACATGTCCAAGCAACAATGAGCAACACTCAAGCCCTGGGTTTCTGTGCTGAAAATCAAGCAGCTCAAGTTAAGTCCCTGCTAAAAAAAAAAAAAGACACGTATAAGAGACGTGTTCTGGTCAGACAAGTAACGAGTCAAATCGTACAAAATTCTGATGATCTATATTTCATGAAAAGCTGAGCCATCAATTACCGGCCTCCCAAAGGAACTCTCCCTCCACTTCCTCTATCAGCCTTTGGCCTGCCTGGACCTTCCATCCCATACGACTATCTCTACACCTTCTGCAGCTGCTTCTACCATCATTTCTACCATGATGTCTCGCTTTGCTACCACTCCTTGTTCTAGGACTCTTTCTAGTCTTATCCATATTTCATTTTTCTCATTCATTTTTGTTGTTCTGGACGATTGAACCTCCATTAACAAGATTTTAAGAAGATTGTAGAAGATTGTAGAACTCCCTCTTCAGACTTTCAAAGTGTCTTTTCATTGAATAAAACTTTTTCCCTGACATCTTGACTTGTACCTATGCTTAATAAACTGCAGAAACAAGATGATTCCAAAGGGTTCCAACAAGGTGACAGCCAAAATGCAAATTTATGGCTTCAAACAGAAGATAAAAAACAGGCTCAATCCACCTCTTAACACCCTCTCACCATGTTTTGATGTTGTATTGCTGCTTTCAGGCATCTAATATTTACCCTATGTTGTCCTCATGTCTATAAAATACAGATTTTACAGATCCTTTCAAACAGACATTTCATGCAACACATTTGTTCTTGCCTGATTTTAGATTTTAGAGGAGTTCATGTGTGTGTTTGCATGTCAGGTTGTGCAATGTGTCCAGTTTCAGATCACAGTAGACGAAAACCTAAGTCAAAGAAGTTGTCTGTAAACACATACGTCATGCATGTTCAGGTCAGTAAGTGATGTTTTTGCTTAGATTGCACACAGATGCTGCTTTGTAGAAATCAACATACAGATTACCTGTCTTACCTGACGCTCTAAAGGTCTTGACCAAGGCCACTGACCCGATCCTCAGGCGAAGTAAGAAGTATTTGAACTGGTTCAGGCAGGATCCCAGTCATGGCGATGGTGTTCAGAGACAGCATCTAAGGTCAGTCCTCTGTTGATATACAGTATGATGGATAGAAGTTTTATTGTCAAAGCGATCACAAGCATAATCTAGGTCAGTTATGGTCTTTAAATTTGTCAGGTTCTGTCTAAACATTTGATGTCAGATAGTCGAATTGGACCTGCTGTATTCAATAATTAAATCCTCCAAACCAAAATCACAAAATCTCCACTTACAAATTACAGAAATTCTCAACACCTACAATGTTTTCATTCAACCAGGCTGCAGCGAATGCATGTGTTGCTCTACTGTAACCCTCACAGCCCCACAGTGTGCTCTCTGACGTCCCCTGTTGCATGTTCATCAACAGACAGCTCCAAAATGCAAATGAGGTTTTGACGGATTGCGGACTTCTTTAAGAGAAAAGGCCATGTATTTGTAGTGATTGGGTGATTTTTACCTGATATAATATGCCCAACGCAAAGTTCTTGTCATAAAAATAGATCAAAATATGACAACACATGACAAAAAATTAGAGTGGTTTTC
>JAQQZY010000005.1:36733289-36753438 GCA_030068375.1 Ostorhinchus rueppellii
GCCAGACCGAAGTTTGATTGACTTCTCAGGAACCAATACGGAACCAAAACCAGTTCATCGCGATTGGTTGGTGTTTTGTTGATTTTACACTGTAGAGTGAACCAAAATTTTTCGGTTTTTCCCCAAACCTTCTATTTTATTGCTCACAACGCGCCTGTGGGGACATTTTTAAGCCAAATGGTAAAATATGTGCCAAAAAAGATCTCCCACCCCACCTTTAAGCAAATTTGTTAAAATGTTGAACAATTCTCTTAAAATGTGTAGAATGTGTTGTTTATAATATTAGACAGGAGCATCCCTTGGACATAACACTTTGACATCAACTTAACATTTGCATGTTATAATGTGGCAGTCTGGTAAACACAGCGTTATTGTCAAGTGTGATTAAGAGATCAGTGCGAACCCGTCTGAGGGCAGTCCACAAAGTGACAACACACCGACTGCAGACTTAATAATGGAATATCATAAAACTGCCCAGACAACAGGCCTCCAAACACATCCAGCCGCTGAAATATTACATCATGTGAAGGAATGTATACAGAATTAACAGCGTGTTCAAACATCTGTGTTAGCTTTCATTACCGAACCCCATAAAATCCTGGCTATTTAAAACAATTGTGTTTACACGGTCTCCTTAAGCTGGCCTTTTCTGAGCAACAGAAGGTGTATTTACCTTCCTCGTAGACGCAAATGTCGTGTGTTCACTGTAACTCAATACACACACATTCACCACACTACCTTTCAAGTACTAACCAAAACAAATGGGATACCGCAAGTCTGCGTCCACTAAACACAGATGTGAAAATAAATAATGCGACTGCAGCTTGACTGTATGAAAACAAATTCCCACTTATACAGTAGATTTACAATGATATTAGTTTTTTTTTTTGTTTTAATTGAAATCCACATGAAAGACACAAATACACTCTCTCATAAACAAATAATTGTCTGAAAGTCTGAAACTAATTAACCTGATGCGTTTAATCCCTCTTCTTCCAGACGTGATTGAAGTCTGGCCATGCTTCCAGTTACAGTGTCGAGTTTACGAACATTTGGCCACAAAATGAAAGTTCGTATTCCACCTGTATACGTGTGTATTACCCCTCAAGGATCAGCAAAGTAGCCAAAACAATCAAACACAGGTGGTCATTTTCAGGGCTCTTATTTTTGGCACCAGGCAAACACTGAAAATAGTTAACATATGAAGCTATAAATCATTGCCATTTTATTTCATTATTTTCTTCCAAACACATTTTACCACATGGACTCACTGAAGGTGAATTTGAGTCTTTTATGGAGGCTTTTGCTTTTCAAAGTTCACTATATACTGTGTTTGTACGTTAACAATAAATGAAATGTGTGTGTCTAATGCAAACATGGTCGCTTGTCATGATAAACCCACAGAGAGTTATCACCTCATTCTCAGGCAGCATTTTATATCCTTTTAGCTCATTGTTTTGGTTCTTGACCCACCATTTCAGTGTTGCTTAACCTTAATGATCTCAGTGTTAGCACCTGAAAAAACACAGTGGACACTACCAACAACATAGTTAAGTCTTTCCCATATAATGTATTTATGGCAGGGGTTAAAGCAGGAAATATATGCAGTTATACAGCATTAAATTATAAAGAAAAAATGGAGGGGGGGATCCACATATTATTTGTTCTTTTATATTCAGTTAAAAATCCAAAATCTAAAAATTCGTATTAAAAAAAATATACTTCTTTATTCATTTATCCATGAAAAAAACTGATAATTGTAGGTATTTTGAGTTTATTATCAAATCAAAAACAGGAAATGAGGCACAACACCATCTACAAAATTTGATTCTACCTTAATTTGTAGGATCAGTGACTATTGAATAAGATGGGTCTGGCTCAATAAGTAGAGCAGGTCCTGACCTGTGACCCCTGTCCTTTGGCAAAACACCGATCCCCAATTTAATCCCAAAGACTGTTCCACTGGTGTGCGTTTGTGAGCGTGAATAAGTTATTTTTTTCTTTATTGTGCTGGGTTATTTATTAGTAATTCTCTTTTTTTAATCTTTGTTCATACACGTTACTTAAGATAGTTAGATTGCTTTCTTCACACTGAATAGTATCGCATTCAGTTTTGTTGTACTTTTTGCATAGTGATATTAAAAATTCCGATTTTGGTTGTGATACAGTTGAGTGATATCAAGGTAAAAAGGTCTTATATAGGTGAAAGTCTATTTTACTATCCATTTCAAAGCTTTCCTCCCTTTTATCCTGTGCACATATTTGATAATCAAGTATATCATCACCCTCTTAAAATAAAAGTCATTTTGGCATGCTCGAAAATTTGCCTAAGTCATTTAATTCTCTCATGTTCCACGTTTGACTGACCTTGTTATTTGTATGTCAGTAGGCATCTGTTGTTATAACTGTTTTGATTAAAACTGTTAGTAAATGTCATATATTCAACAAATAGTTCAGTTTTTTGTGTTTCCTGAAAAATCTGAAAAAATGACTTAGGCGCTGATTTTATCAGAAGGTGTCGAAATGTAATGTTGTACTGCTTTTAGTTAGTATAAATAGTTTAATATGGACCAAATTAAGCAAAATATCAATGTCCCTTCAGACTTTAAATTGTGACATGATGATCATTTTTCACCTAAAATTCTCATAGTTCCTATAATCAATGAAAATTACAATATGTGGGATTTACAGTACTAGAGACATACTCTGGAGGACACGGCTCTGCATTGCAGTCTCTCTGGTTCTCTGGAGGCTTGCTGTCTGGGTCACAGTAGCTGTTTTGGACCACCGAGTTATCGTCCAGCCGCTTACACACCACCTCCTGCTTCTGGGAACCTGCAGGGGAAATGACTGATCAATAAGACAGCACACAACTCAGCTGATCTTGCATAAAACCCTTTCAGAAACATGGAAGTCGGTTGTCGTGTCAAGCGCTGTGTTCGGGCGGAGATGGTATCGCTTTCAGTCTGTAGTAAATCCAGACATGTAAATTCCTGATTCTTTGCAGGATATCTTGGCAAATCACTTTTACAGAGCAGGGAGCTCTTTACTTTGGCTTCTAACAGAGAGAGTGAGGGCTACCGTATCAGTGTCACACCTCCCACTGTGTGTGTGTATGTGTGTGCATGCATTTTGTGTGTACATGCGGGCATGTGTGTGTGTGTCATACCAACTCAGAAAGGGTCTGTTTGGACCCTCATGGGATATATCCTAAAGCAGACTTGTCTGGCAGATGTAATAAGATATGGATGTGTGTGTGTGTGTGTGTGTGTGTGTGTGTGTGTGTGTGTGTGTGTGTGTGTGTGTGTGTGTGTGTGTGTGTGTATGCGTGAAGTATAGAAAATCTACCCATCTGTGCTCAAAGTGAAATACAGTTTGGAGGAATGGCGCGAAGCATGGGGTAAAAGAATTTCAGTTGTAAGGCTGTCAAGAGGTGTTTTTCAAAGGTTTTATTACTGCAGTGATATATTAAACAACAGCTCATGATTAGCTCTGCTGCTTATATGAAATGAGTACCTGATTAAACATAATTCTTAGGATTTGAAGCTCAGCGTAGCCTGAGACACACAGCAGACACAAATTACATCATTTAGATCAACAATGCAAAGGCATGTTTATGACAGTGGAAGGCCATGTGTGCCTCCCCATCTAAGGAATAGGTCCTCTGGACTTGGAAATCCTTCCTCAGAAAAACCCACATGCTTATTCAGTCATGCTTCTACAAAATATTACAAACTCGTCCAGGCCACGCTTGACAACTGGGAAGAAACACTATTTATTGTTACATGAAACCCATTGCTTTTGGGCTAAAAGGTTTGGTTTAGTCATACTTGAGGCCATGGTCAGCATTTCACTGCGGTTTCAGATTGTGAATGTTTGACTTTGTAGGACAAGCACACTGGAAGAGTTGCTGTATCTGAGCACAGCACTGGTAAACCAGAAGCTATGCAGAGCAGCTCATTCACAGAAATTACACCATATTCATTACCCTGGCTAAAATATGGAAAATATACATATTGAATTTATTAGAGGTTGAATCTCTAGCTATAAAGTAATGATTTTGGAAAGCCGTTGCAAATTATGATACTGGGTTTCCCCACACTGCTCTTCGGCATTGGTGGAATTACGGGTTGGGGAAGATTTACAGAATGACACACACACAAGACCTGAAGTATTAAACATTTGAGAAGGTTAGAAATATCCAAAAAGAACTTAAACACCCACAGCACCTAAATGCTCAGAGTATGTTCTTTTTTTCTTTTTCAAAAGGCTGCTGACCACTGGAGCTTAGCTGAAGGTTGACACTGAACAGCCAGTAGTATGTGCTGAGAGAAAAATAAACCTTTACCATAAAAACTTGAGCAGCAGTGTTTGTAAAACAGTGGTTATGACTACACATGAAAAAGGAAAACGGGAAAGTGCTATACCCAAAATAGTTTAGTGTAATAATAAAGTATCTGACATGGCAACTGTTGAACTTCTTTTTTGGACAAACCACATGCAATGCAAAGTCATTTCAAAGTTATGAAGCTCAGACCAGTGGTGGCATTCAATGACTTACCTCCGGCACAGGTGGCTGAGCATTCAGACCATGGCAGGTGGTGCCAGGAGAAGCCCACTTCATTGTCACCACTTCCTGTGCGCTGGATCGGCACATTAAATTTGTAGCGTATCCCCAGGTTCTGCTCTTGAAGGAGCACCTGCAGATGAAACACAAAACAAGAGGTTAGGCCAGAGAAGGAAATACTATTAATAATAACAAGCAAAGTTACCTTTAGTTTTATGCAAGTATGAAAAAAGCACTTGAATATAATTATTTATCTTAAATGCACTCTGAGGTGTCTGTGTCAATGTGACCAAGTGGAGTTTGTACTGGATAGAGACAAAGACTGAGGGAGTCGGGCAGAGCTCTGAAAGCCACAAAGAAAGGCTAGTGGTCGAGTGGCCAGTTGCTTCCCTATTCCAGCGGTGCTGTGTGGTCTGGTATTTTCAGCATTCATGTCATGGCAAAAACCACAGAGTATTACGACAAGAAAATGCCTCACAGTTGCTTCACATCCACAAACAGCCACACACAAAGAAATGTCATGAAACACAGTAAAAAGAACCAAATGGACATATATTACATACCACAGGCTGTACTTAATACCCCTGCTCATACAGTATATAACACAGCACACAATACGCTGAAAAAAAAACTGTTAAAGAACAACATAAAAGCTCACTAAATCCAGTGACATTGTGTTTGACACAAGGCCAATTTTTTTCAATACCCACACATAAATAGCTTTTCACCCCAGCCCACTAGCCGAGGGTCACCTGAGGTTAGGACCCAGATGTTGAGCTCAAGTGGACTGAGACCGACCAAAAGCATGAAGCATTAAATACACAGCAACAACAAAAATGTACAAATATAAAACTGTGAAGCAACAGCAGTCATCTGGGGGGAAATGTCAAAATCCCATTCAGCTTCTAAGAACTGAGTTGAGAAGTTCAGTCATCTTTATAAGTGCCCTGGTTAAATCTTTAGTCAAGATCTTTTTCAAGCTTCCAGTTTTCTACAGGGTTTTGGTTAACATATATAAAGTTGCAAATTATTCCACCAGAGCCACATTATACAAGCCTTTGGCTACATGTACACTGTTGGCAAAAGTGCCCCAAATCTGACTTTTTCTTTACCCATGTCTGATTATTTTTGACAGTCTGAACATCACAAATCACATTTTTTTTCAAATTAAACAAAGGTCAGACACACACACACACACACACACACACACACACACACATATTTATAACACATATTTATAACAGTCTTTTATGTGATTGAAATGCAGGTACATAGACTACAGGTTCATAGACTGGTCACACTTGGGTTTGATGGCAGTCACAATTAAATAATAAAGTGAACAACTATGCAAAAAATGAGAAGTAAGACCAGCAGTGTGAACACAGCTTTTCACAGCTTAACCCAAAATCCAAGAAGCAAATAGGCATACAACATCTAAAACTTTCAGTACTGCAGAAATTGCAAATTTTACAAACAGAATTCAGAACATAACATGCTGCGCACTTTTAATACTCCTGGGGCAGATACAGTGTAAGCTTCTGTTGAAAGTTACTGCCTTATAATTTTGATTAAATTGTTTTTGTGTAAAACGTATTACATATATATTTATATTTGAAATTACTCAGATATTATAACTGCACAAGGCCATTTGACCTTGAAAAAGTAGGTCAAGGTGACCCATTTTCAATAGACTTCTGCTCCATGCCAAGATGCATCCACAGTATAAATTTAGTGCAGATATCTCAATGCATTCTTCAGATAATGCGATTATGTCATTGAATGGACGGACAAAACCATTACAATACACCTTCCACCAGAAGTTGGTCGAGGGATAAACACTGTAAAACAATTCAATATCAGGTGCTAATTTTGCTTCTTCTTCATAGATGATGACATTATAGTATTTAACCGAACTGACATAAGAAATTAATCCACAAATAATGAACCTTTAGTACCGTTAAATAAATGACTCAGCTCCTCCTTTGTGTATGCAATGCTTTAGTTTTTTTATGTTCACAGCTAACCACAAAAAGTATAATGTTACCATGACAAACAGGTTTTCAGTGGTGGCGCCGAGTGCTTCTAAAGATTCTGGTTCATCAGAGGGTCTCTTGTAGTGGAAGGCTGTCCCAGCGATGTCAAACTTTCTGGGCCAGTCAATCGTCCACGCGCCGTTGATGTAATACTCATCCCCCTCAGACTTCAAAGCTAAAGAACCACAGAAAAAACAAATCCTTTTAGAAAGCTGAAATCAAAAGCAGGCAGGAACAGTAGCTGACACAACAGGTGGAGACAATCATTTGGCATGATGTCATTGCCGTTGTTGATCTTCATCACAATCATCATCATTCTGAACCAGCCTGATGTCACTGACGACTTTCTATTCTATTCCTCGACAGACTGAGTGGAAACACACACACAATCCTGAACAAACACTAGGAAGGAAGACATTCACGTGCGCTGACACGTAAATACGTCTAATTTAGAAAAAGGGAGAAAATACTCTTCAGGTGAAAGACTGGATGAACCACAGGAATACCATTCTGTCTGGTTGTCAAAACAAAAGCTGGTCTCCAAGCACAACAAATCTGAAAATGTCCACTTTCTCTGCATTGAAATGGAGCCAAATTGAGGAGAAATGATCCAACCACTCACTATTCTGTCTCTGCTCGTGGTTGCAGATTCTCCTCAGCAGAGTTTACACAAATTAGTTGAGCAATAGTTTACCCCTTCTTAACATATGACAATCCCTTTTGCAATAAATTCATTCTCAACACATCTGGCGCTCACTGTAAACAGTGTGATTGTTATTTTCAAATGCATAGTTCATGTAAGTCTTCACCTGTTTTGTGTTGCGTTCAGGTTTTATTTTAAAACATAAATGAATCCAAACTTTTCTGAACTAAATAGCAAGAACTCAGACAATGCTACAAAGAAAAATATTTTCTTTATCACTCGGGTCACAGATGAAATTCAAAACAAAGTTACAAATTGCTTGGGAGGGAAACTGAGTTCACACAATAGCCAAAATTGCACTCTTTAAACTTTGATATATAGACATCATATCCCCCATAATCCTGGTGGACCAGGCAGCTGTCACCACGGCCCTATAAATCTGACACAGCTCTCTGGTTCAAAGTGTAACTTAAGCCCTCCATCAACACCATCCGCTATAAATTCAACACACTGTCACATGTCTTTCTCTTGTTAATGAAAAGACACAGAACCGGCTTAATTGAATCTGGTTGTTTGATTGTTTTGACTCTGATGTTGCCAGTGTTGCAAACAGCCTTTTGTTTAGTCTGGAACACGGAGCAGATGAGTCTGATGCCAAGCGGCGATCACATGTGCAGAGATATTTTTCAGCAGTTTTGTGCTGTTTTATGATTAAACACTAGTCAACAGAGGATGATACAATGGCGTCTTATAATTGCCTTTTCACAATGACATAAGGAAATTGCTGTAAATGTTGCTAACAAAGAACAGAACAGATAATAGGAAACAGCTTGATGTCAAAAATGTATCAGACCAAAGTGTGAAAAGAAAACAGAGAAAAAAAAGCCATATTCTTTACTTGAGAAAAGGGGGGAAGTAATACAATATTCAGATTTTTCTTCAGGAAATTTAATAATCACATTAACTTCTTGCCAGCTTCTCAATATGCTGCCCTTTCCTCATGGAATGATTAATAGAAGGACCTGAAACTGTCAGAATTTGTTATTTTAGGGAAAACAATAAACTTGGTTAATGCGATTACTTCTAAATCTGCACAAAATTCATTGCTACATTTGTGCCTTTACCAGTTTGGAAGTTTTTCAGCATCTGTGTATACTGAGATATTTAATGATTTGTAATGTTTGAAAGTTGTTTTCTCTTATCTCTTGTCATGACGAGAGTGATATTTTTAATGTTGATGAGGATTTCATCTGGTTACATAAAGCATATACATATTAATATCCACCAGGTGTGGGGTTAGATTTGAGCCATGTATAAACTGATACAGTTCAGGTTGTGTTCCAGCTACATGTTAAACACAGAAGTGAAGAGACGTTCCCTTTCAAATAAACAAAAACAAAACAGTGGGATGTTGCAAGATCACTTGATGTTATTAGTATTTGCACTTGTATATTGGGAAGTATATTCACCTGTACCTTAAAAATAACATATTCAGCTACCTCTCCGTTCATAAGTGTCAAATGTCCCAATCATTGACAGTATACAGAGATGGAGATCAATAGTGAATAGAGAAGCAATCGTGGCATGTACAGTTAGGGCTTGTTTCTAATAACATAAAACATTATTATTATTAATAATAATAATAATAATAATAATAATAATAATAATAATAATAATAATAATACTGGGCTATTGCAAGTGATTAGCATGCTACCATAGCTAACTGTTCATATTAGCTTAGTCGGCTAACTGCTGCTAACCTGCTAGGTGTCAGTCGTTGCTCTTACTGAAAGGTTTGGATTATGAATCCTATAAAAATCAACACTGACTTGTTGTAAGGTATTTTATTGTATTACCTGTTGGCTCAGAGTGATTTTAAGTTAATTTTAGCTGTGCAGTTTAGAGCTTTTATTCTGAATGGAAGAGCCACTGTTCATCCACTGTTGTTGCTCCTGCACCAGGAGACAAGTTGTCTTTTGCTTCTAGCCTTTTGTTCTTTGTTGGCTCCATATTGTTGCCTTTGTAAACAGGAGTGAAATAGGAAACCCTTGGTTACATTAGTATTTCTACAGAAGACACTGAGTGGAAGTCAACCAGGGTTTTTGGAACCAGACTCTACAAATGGTGGATGCTGAGTAACAATAAATGTATTTGACCTTTTTCCAATGAGAAATATAGTTGGTTACTGACCAAACTAGGCTTTTACTTACCTATATAATTCTTTGAAATGGCAATCTCTTTGATTTCAATATGAACCGAGCCTCTTGGGATCTGAATTACCTCCATGTAGCCTAGAAAAGAAGGACAAGCAAATTTAGAGTGGTATTTCTGCACTTCAACTCCCCCGATGACACAGAGCAGACACATGTATAATGTATATCACATTAGGTAAAACCACATATAGAATCAATTCTGAATCACCCAAAAAAGGACAAAGCAATCCTGCAGGAGGACAAAACAATCCCCTCCCTTATTCACAGTCACACACACACGTGCACACACAGTATTTTTAGATGGTTTACTAGCCATACCATAGAAGGAGAAATATGTTTTCTCTCTCTTGCTCTCTATAGATGACCTCGGGCTGTAGCCAACACCAAGTCCCTATCTCTACTCCTCATTTCTTCACTGCATGATGTAATTAATGAGAGAAACACAATGTTTTGATCTATATTCTTACAACATAATTTTAAATGGGCAAAAACATATGCTCTGTCGATGTGTGACAAAGAGGAAAAAGACACATTTCCATGAAAGATTATCTTTCTGGCTTCAGAGATGTATTGGCTTTTGGACAAACACTGCTTTGCCAAGAGGACAATGAGTTACTCCGTCTTCATCTTTCTTCACAGTCATCTCTAGTGACTTAAAATGTGTCACAAACCAAAACATATTATTCTTTTTTCATACTAAATGAGTCCAATTGGCCTTAAAGCTTCCATATTAATGAAGAAGAAGTGCCAGAATTAGGAAACCGGATCTGTATTACCTCCTCTGGGTAAAGACTCATTGAACAGTCCCTCCGTGGCCTCGCAGGTGCTGCCGTCTCCTCCACACACTCGGCAGCGATCTTCTTTAGCGTCAGAGCTCAGAATGTTGTCACAGCCCACGTGCTTTGAGGCCAAACAAACCAATTCAGAGAATTAGAGTGAGCAAATCACATTTAAAGACAACTAAAAAACAGATCTGAGATTTTAAGCCAACATATTTTTTTTTTTTTACAAAGGGTCAGACCACAGATTTCATTGAATCCAAAAATACTTCAAATAAGGCACTACTTAGGGGATTTTTGTGAGATATTTGTCAAGTGTGTTTATAGAGGAAGTCAACCGAATACAATGCCCTGCTTTGCATTCAAACAGTCCTCTTCTGTTTATGTCTGGCCAGTCCTAGAGTGTGAAAATTAGTCTTGGAAATAGCATCAAAGTTTAAAAACTCATGGCCCACTTGTTTATCTATATACCTCCAACATCAGATGAAGTTTCCTCAGTTGTCTGCGTTGTGGTTTAAAATTCAGTGAGTTAACCTAAACAGCTTGTGAGAAATGTCTTGTTAAACTACTCGTCTCTGATTATTATTTTGATTGTTTAAGAGACTGTTACGCAGTTCTTAAAATGATGAGGTTAACACTATTTGGACATGTTGAAATACGTTAAATATTTGGCGTGAACAATGACAAATCTTGCATATAGTGATGTTATATAATACAACAGCGTATTAGGGCCACATAAGAAAATAAAAACACTTGTCACTATGAGAATAAATGATCTATATAATGAGAATAAAGTCATTATTTAACAAGAATAAAGTTTTACATAATGTGAATAAAGTTGTTACATAATGAGAATAAAGTCATACCCACTCATCGCATAATGTAGAACTTGGAACATTTTGTGAAGTTCTACTTTCATTTCGGGTTAATGCACCGCCAAATACTGAGCCTATTAGCCCCGCCCACCATCAACAGGTTTTCATTAGTCTAAGGACTTTGAAGCGCGTTTGCACAAGTTTAGATTTGTTTTGTCGTAAGAACCGAACTGATTCGTTGCTGCATCGCTTGTTGCATTTGCTGTAAAGCAGGAAACTGTGCTGAATTTTCAAAATATTACTACTGTAATCTCGTAAAAGTATAACTTTATTTTCATTAATTAATGACTTTATTCTCATTAAATAATGTTTGTTATTTTTTTTAAGTACAACTTATTCTTTTTAAATAATGATTTTATTCTCATAGTGAAAAGCGTTTTTGGTTTCTTACGTGACCCTAATATGCCGTCGTAACATAAAAATAAATCAATGAAATGAATAATGCAGTGGTTCCCAAACTTTTTCATATCACACCCTCCAAAATTCCTCTTAACCAAAGTTTACATGAATGTCACAAATTGCCATAATACTTTTTTACTGACTTTACCAACATCAGAAAAATTTCCACTTTGCTGGAATGTCAGAGAGTCAATCACAGAAAGTAAGATAACATCTAGACTCACATCCCAACAAGTAGTAACAGGAACCAGCACAGATACAGATACAAGAAACAAAGTACTGAAATGCTAACTCACACAACTCCTTAGTTGTTTCCCAAGTTAAATTGGACTGGTTTTTGCTCTTGAAAACATTTCTTCTCTCATCCAAGAGACTTCTGAAGATCTTCATCTCTTGGATGAAAGATGAAATGATTTCATGAACAAAACCCAGTCCAGTTGAACTTTGGAAACAACTAAAAATGAACAATGAGTAGGACAAATGAGAGCTTACACAGGCAGTTTACTCAACAAACTGATGGACTTTTCTGCTCAAAGCGCCTTTTTTCACACCGTTTTCATACTGTTGCATCCTTTATGTCATTTTTGTCTCTTTATATAAGATTTGTAATTTTCATTGCCTATCTTTTTGTATTTTTGGTGTAATTTAATCTCTTCCTTAAATTTCACTTGGCTTTGATGAGGCCAACTTTAATAATCTCTAGCAAACACTTTTCCTCTTATTGTTATGCATTTTAGTGCAAAAACAGCTCTTTGACCCATTAAATGATCCTGACTAAGTTTGAAAATGGCAGTGATAAAGCAATTACATTTTCTTATACAACATTTTAGGATGACCGACAGTCAGGAAATGTGTAGTATTTAAAACTCCTGTTGGCCCATGGGGTTTATTGGGTTTTTCTCTTGACTTTCTTATGTAAAGTTTGTTGTGCAATTCATATAGTTCAGTATCATTTTAAATAAATATGAATGAAGTGACTGAAATCACACTAATACACAATACCCAAATTATTAAATACACTAAAAATACTGACCTTTTTAGTCTCCTTTCATCAGTTTTATACCCACTACTACACTGGTGTTAAACTAAGCTCATGTCTTGGGACTACCTGATAACCTTATTGAATCATCGCAGCTTCTTTATCACTGATTATAGCATTTCATGATGATACAAATTGGAGAGTTATTGTTGTCACAGACTCTCCCACTCCTCCTTAGGCTCTCCCAGGACTTTGTACTTCTATCACTCTGTTATATGTAGTGCCTCCCTCTCTCCAGCACATGTGCACAGCATAGTAGTTTTGAGTGTTTCTGAAATCTTTCCAAGCAGACAGTGTTCCAGAGATTTATCACAGTGTGGCAGTGAACGCAGAGAGCCAGCCTCTGAAATAAAAAGACATGCTGGATTCAGACTGGAAATAAACCTGTAATGCTCCTCTGGTAGGAATATTCCATCTCTTTGACTTCTCTTCCCATTAAAACACACATCATGTTGGAGTTTTCTTTCAGAATCAGAGTAATGTTGTGGGCACAGATTCTTCATTTTTATGCCAAACAGGAATCAAACTGTACGGTCAGGTGCAAGTCAAAGCAAATACTTAAGCGAGGAACCAAAGGGTTATTTCAGCTCCATCTCTCAAAATACACAAAACCCTTCAACTACACACATACAACGCAAAATGATTTATGTTCATGAAAACAAAAGGAGTATAAAATGCCAATTCCTTCCAATAACTCAGCCTTTTCAAATATGCAGTACCAGCATGAAGGGTGGATGCATGCACCTTCCAGTTACATGTTTTTCTTTGCGTCTGTCATTAAATGTCATATGGAATTTGTAGTAGGTAAAACGAGTATAAAAAGCAAGCAAGCCACCTTTTGGACTGACAACAGCTTTGCATACTTGTACCAGCTTCTTGAGGTAATTACCTTTAAGTGAAGTCCCAAACCTCATCAAACATAATGACACAGACTTTTTTGCAGCCTTCCAATAGTCCCTCAAAGTTAAGAAAGAGCCAGAGTAACTTCTACTTCTGCAATTCATATTGTTATTATTATTATCTGAAGATAATTCGATGGTATCCTCTGCAGTTACAACTCCTCGGATTAGAGATCGCATTAATGCTTCCCAGAGACGCGTCAGTATTAACCCTTTCATGCTTGAATTATACGAACCTTAGTTGTGATTTTTGTCCTGAGTGTTTTTATTCTTCTGTAGATATGAAAACAACCATGTGATTGAATTTTTTTTTTATTAACCTAGTTTTCATGGGAGTTACAAAAATGGCCATGTTTAATTTTTGAAGCAAAGAAATATGTATTTAAAACCCATCATCAGAAAGTGATATACTATGTGAAAACTATGGAATAAAAACATTTGTAAACCAGCGAATCTGATGTTTTCACACATTTTTTCATACTCTAATGCTAGTTATTACTCACTTCATAGAGATAATATGCAAAAAGAAACCCCTTTTGATTAAGAAAACTGCTAATTACAATCTAACTGAAACATGCTACTACAGATCAGGTTTATCAAGAACATAAAGTTACAGTAATGGTATGTATTACAGTGTATGGGATGGTGCATAGTGTCCACTGTGTTGGCTGACATGGAACTAAAACAACAAAGCCCATTAAATACAAGAGAACAGCTGGAGAATAGATGTCCACTATTATGACCAGTATGCATGGAAGGGTTAACTATTCTGAAAAGAAAACATGAATCAGGCCTTCATGGTTGTACTGCTGCAAGTAACCACTCTGAGGGACACCAGTAGGAAAAAATATGAATAAAAGTATGCACCAGATCAGTGGAAATGTGTATTTTGAGATTTTTGGTCACAGCCAGTCTGTGTTTCTAAGATGTAGATTAAGTGTCAGGATGTTGAGCATAAATGCGGAGATGTGATAGTGTGGATGTGCTGTCCTGACACTGTCATTCATGCTGAGGTGCGTTTCACCCAAAACAGCTACTATATTCCATATGTTTTGTGCTTAGGGGCCCATCATTTGTTCTTCGATAACAACCCAAAACACACCTCAGTAAAAAAGACAGTCACTGAGTGCTGAATCACGTGATCTGGATTCAAAAATGACTAAATCGAACTCAGATGGTTTTGGATGAAGAAAAAAAAGGCAAGTTCTCAGTAAATGTCGGAATTTGGAGGGGTTAAAATGATTAGAGTACCTCTGTAGCTCAACGTATCATGAAGCTAACAGAGAGAAGAGAAGTATAAAACTATGCAAAGTGTATTTTCTTGATTCCTGTTTTTTTTTTTTTTTTTTAATTGTATGTCAGTGTAGTCCTTTGGAATCATATTTTTACTGAACTTTGCTGTTTTTACTGAAATTAACATTAACTACAAACCTAGGACATTTAAAATCATAGAATCCTAAAACATTTTGATTATTTTATGTAACATTTTATAGGGTTTTTTTTTTCAGTTTTCATTTACAAATCTAGAAAATAAAAAAAAATACTGAAAAAAACCCAACACAGAATAAGATGGTGTGTCCATATGTTTGGCTGGTACCATAGATGAAATTCTTATTCAATCAAAAACAATGATTTTTGTGTTTTATTTATCTCAAAACAATCCTGCCTAAAGCTGCAAAGTCCTGATAAGAGTCAAAAAGACCAATGCCAGTTATTTGATCACAATCAGCAACAACCAGCAACTCAAAGGCTTAATTGTTCTTCACTAGAGAATGGTGTGGTTTGTATTTTGGCAGCCATGTTTGCGCAATCAGTATCTAGTAAACTATGCTGTCAGAGATTAAAAAAAAAAATACTGGCACAGAGACTGAGGAAACTCTTGCTAAGGTCAGCTAATGTGCAGCTGAAGTGTAACTCAGCGTGATTTGACTGGGAAGGCCAAGACAAAAGACTATCATAAGAGCCCACACAGGATTAATCATACTGTGTTTTTGCATAATATTAATTTATGATGATTGATGCACATTTCAGGGTGCTGCATTAAGCTAATATTTAGGAAATGCATTTTTCTTCAACCAGTATGTCGATACAATTTCATTCTTTAAAGTGGGCCTTTGTGAACACATATTTTAGAGTCAATCCTTTGTGTTTTACAAGGTTGATCATCCTCTGAATAAATACTATATATGATTCAAATTTCATTCATTCATTCATTCATTCATCTTCTATACCCGCTTTATCCTCACCAGGGTCACGGGGGTCACATGGAGCCTATCCCAGCTACTTAAGGGTGAAGGCGGGGTACACCCTGGACAAGTCACCAGTTCATCACAGGGCTGATTCAAATTTAAGCAAATAGTTATTTATTCCATCTGTGGATGGAGTTTTTTCAGGAGTCATAATGCCGGAGTCATCATATCATAATAACTCAGTTTGCTAAAGTAGCCCATAAAATATATTTGTAAACAGCTGGTGGGCCGAGTTGGAGTAGAATGCCTCTGTAAAATATATATATAATGAATTTAGCAAACTAGTGTTTAAAAGACAGATATAGCTCATCCCAACTTGGGCTTTGGCCTCTTTCTCCAATGAGAGAGAATAGAGCTCAGCAACTTGGTCACATGAGGTAATCCTACTGGTAAGACAAGATCCAATCAAGCCATGTTTGTTTATGCATGGTTATGTTGACTTTATTTTTTAGCAATAGTACAGTGTTATTACAACTAATAAATCCTCAAATAGAACTTGAGCTTAAGTAAACCACAGTTTTTAAGTGGCCAATTCCATTTTTTTTCTTTCCTATTTATTTATTCTTGATGTCTAAAGAGAAGATTCAAAATAGCATTAGACAGGAAGGGGTGATTACTCTCTCTGCTCACATGAATTTATTCTATAAATGCTAATTATTATAAGGGCTGTAACCTCTGCTGTGCGCTCTTACCTTACACTCTCCATTGATGCAGATATCCAGAGAGTCGGCCTGACATCGGGTGCCGTCTATCACTGCAGGAGAGCGCTCAGTGTAGAAGTTGTAGCCTTCTGCCAAGCAGTTGAGTGCACAGGGCTTCACACCACCTGAGTTCAACAGAATACACACAGGCGGTTGCCGTGGTTACCCAGAGTTCACCCTGAGACCACTAACACTGGTGTTGCTCCAGCACTCGCAACCCTCTCCTTTCACATGTTGACAATAATAATCATGTGCAGGAACGTCAGCAGCCCTCAGATCTAAAACCCACAGCCTGACGTCACTTTGACACCGACACCGGCGGAGAAAGCACCGACTGCCAACAACAATTACACTGACATCCACATGCAGGTTATCTGCTGTTTTTACATGATGGCTCCCAGCCGACATGGCGTTGGAAATAAGGAGGTGATGGATTGGACAAAACATACCCTTGTGATAAAAGAGATCAGACTTAAGCTCTTCCATCTCTGAAAGAAAATAAAGCTGTGTTTACATGCTTCAAACTTTTATCACTTTTTCTTTGAGCTATTTATGTTTTCAGTTAAGTGGATATTTTCCATGATCTGACATCAAGGAGATAACTTGGGGAAACAATGACACAGGGCTTGTTCTGCTCGACTGCTGCCAATAATTGTGATAGTACAATAGCACTTCCACCCCTTTGGCGCAGTCAGATATGTTCTGATCCCGAGTCCTGCTTTTGGGAGCCACTTGACATTACTTGTGTCAGGCTTTTTGCCCAAAATGTAAAATCTTCCAGGTTGAACAAACAGCAGGTCCAGAGAAGACCTTCGAATGCAGCGGAGTGTGCAGGAATCTGAAGAATCTCAACCTATCAAAAGAGACCTCCACACTGTTGGTGTTAACTGGGTACACAAGGCAGAATGGCCTGCAGTCTGTTATTTGGGATGCAAAAAGGATGACAGGAAGGTTTTAAAAAAAAAAGAGAGAGAGAGAGAATGCACGAAATACCGTACTCAAAACTCACCACCAGTGTAAGGCTTCCAGTTGTAATACTTCCCTCGAAAAGGCATGCTGTCAAAATCAGCACACTGCTTCTCTCGGAAATCGCGAGACCCTACAGGACAGGCCTGCAAAAAAAGGAAACAAAAATAAACAATAAGAACACTATTTCTTGCTTTTTGGTAGCTGGAATCCATTAAGAAAAAACAAACAGCAATGACACGCATGGTGGTGACGTAGATTCTGTGAGACAGCAGGGTGGTAGATGAAACAAGGCGGGCTTTCAAATCCTCCATGTTGTTATGCCCAAGCCTAGGGGAACCAGAGCAGAACATAAAGAGGCTCCCTTCCTTCTTCCTGTTTCCAAATAAAAGGGTCGTGAAACTATTATTCATCCAAAAAAGATTTAATTATTTATTACTGCAACAAAAGGCGCCAGGGAGGGCATGGCCAAAACAACAAACAAAATGGTTCTTAAACAGAAAACGTCCTTATTGAACAAATACAAAGAACAACAATTACTAAACTTCTTAACCAAAAACAGGAGAAAACTGTGAAAACAAAATGGCTTCCCTCCCTTACAGAAACTGGACTGAACACAAAACCAAACAGTCAATTCTCACTCTATTTACACTATTTACAAAGATCCAAAATGATCTAACTAAATCATATTTATCACTCCTGCACAACGACCCAGTTGGAAGCATGAAGAAGGGGAAGACAGGGCTCCACCAGCTTCCTCCTTAAAAAGCTGCTGCAGCCAATCATCTTCCTCCACGTGGAACACACAGAGACACACACACACAGAGCGGAAAAACACCCCATGTCCAGGAGGATACACTGCACCAACATAACTATAAATGACCAAGGGCCATAACACATGTATTGAACTATCTAACCTTTTACTTTTGCCAATCCAAACTTAAAAGTATTTAAATAGTGTCTCCAATTCCTCACCCTGGAGCACAGCGAGGAGGATCTGGCCAGCCTGATAGAGTTCATAGGCCGGTGCTACAACTACTCTACATCGTAATGAGGAAAATTAAAACCTCGACTCCCACAGTGGCAGCCAAAAGATGTAGGAAGGCAGACTCATCTGAAGGGGCTTCTACACTGAGAAAAGATTCAGCAGACATTCTGATGTCAATACATAACAAGCTGTCCAGTCCTGATGCCCATTTGTGTCTCCTTGAATTCATGCACAAGTAGTTTCAAGCACTACAGGAGTAACTGGAGTTCAGCCAGCAGCAGGTGTGGGAGGAGATGGAGGAGAACGCTTCGCTCAGGGAGACAGTGAAATCCCTCATGGAGGGAATGACCTGGCTCTCCGAGGAAAATAGAAGAACCAACGAGACTGTCCTCAATCTTCAGGCACGTAGCATGATGGATAATCTGGTGTCCGCAGGAGTATCAGAAGAAGAGGATGAGGATCCCGAAACAACAGTGAAGAACTTCATGAAGACCCATCTGAAGCTCTCGGAGGAGACACTAAAAAGCATCTGCTTCCACTGGGTCCACCGCCTAGGAGGGAAGAGACCTGACGCTCACCGGCCTAGACGGATCACTACCAAATTTGTCTGCTACAAACAGAAGGAAAAGGTGAAGTCCCAGGGCCCAGAGCCGAGAGAGAAGAACTTCAGCATCAACAATCAATTTCCGAAGAAGATCCTGGACCAGCGCAGGGTTCTGTTTCCCATGTTCCGCAAACTAATGGCAGAAGGCTGACGTGCAGTCATCGCTGTGGATAAACTTTTTGTCAATGGTCAGTTGTACCGGGACCAAAGTATTACTCCTTGGCTCTACCAATAAGTTTAAGTATACGTCTACCCCCACATAGAAACAGACCAAAATACAACAAAGTGCTGAACTAACATTAATGCCAATGTAAATCAGTGGCATGTCACTATTCACTGCCTGTCTCCACTTCACACATCCACAATGGCAAAAGTTTTTTTTTATTATTATTATTTCTTTCTCTTTTACGGAACCCAGGAAGGGACATGAGAAAAAAAAAAAAACTATTGCGTTATAATGCAGTAGTTCAAAAGTATTGCGTTATCTACCTACCGACTTCAAAATGGGAGACTGACTTACTCAGTAATTTTAACCAAAACACATGGTTACTAATATGTTCAAGTAAATTTAGAATGACAAAAAAATCAAATTTACAACTAATTCAAAATTAAGTTCAAAATTCTCCACAGAATTCATTACACAAGACAAAGGATGCTCAGGATGGGTCTCACACAGTCAAATATCTGCTCAAAGTGCACTGATAACTCTGTAGATAACCATATACTGTACACGCCCTGTGGGAATGTGCACCTGTCCAGAGGTTTTGGCATCAGGTATGTGAGGACCTGTCAACATGTCTTAGATGTAATATTCCAGTCCAACCCACACTGTGTTTATTAGATGACCTGAGCCAGACCAACATGATACTAACACCTCAAGTATGGTCCTCACTGCTTTATGCATTTCAAAGAAAACTATCCTTGTGATTTGGAAAACAAAAGCCAATCTGAGCATTAATCAGTTTAGGAACCTTTTATTAGATCACATCAGTAATGAGACTATGTCTGCCTCTTCAAACAACCAATTAGACAAATCTAATTCTCTCTGGTCCTCTGTGATTCATACATCACTCTGAGTGTTACCGTAAGAGGCTGTTGGAGGGTGCCTTAGGGCTGAAGGTCACTAGTGGATTCTTGGGGTGGGGGTCTGAGCTGCCCTTTTGTGTGTGTGTGTGGGGGGGGGGGGGGGGGGGG
>JAQQZY010000005.1:36753934-36773761 GCA_030068375.1 Ostorhinchus rueppellii
CCCCCCCCCCCCCCCCCCCCCCCCCCCCCCCCCCCCCCCCCCCCCCCCCCCCCCCCCGAGGGGGGGTTGTATTTATGCATGTAGGTGTGTGCATGTAAGCGTGTATGGTGGTGTAGGGGGTGTGTATGTCTGGGTGTCTGTAAGTGTGTGTATGGTGGTGGGGGGTGGGCCCTCAGGGTCCCTGGGATACTTGGCCAGGGCTTTAGGGTGGGCACTGGCCCAAGGTGGGTGGCTGTCTGGACAGGCTGTTCTTTCTGATATGCTAGTTGCCTGTGGCGGGTGGGTGGCTCCTGGGCTCATGGGGCTTGGGGGTCTGTGCCTTCCTTGCCCCTGGATACAGTGCAGTGACTGGCATCCCTGGCCACCTGGGGCCTGTGCTCGGCTGCTGTGGGCCCTCCACCTGGGACCGTTTTCAGCTATCTTCAAGGCAGGTGCACTATCGCCCTTTGGGGGGGGGGGGGGTTGGATCCCCTCATTTGTGTTGTTTGCTGGTTGACTGGGCCTTGGGGTCCTCTTTTTGGCCCCTGGTCCTTGGAGGTTGCATGTCTGTGTTCACCTCAGTCTTTTTGTCTTTTCCTCTTTGCTTCAGTCTTTCACAGCACATTCATGTAAACAACTGCTGTTGTGTGGATTTGTTACTGGTGTTATTTGTGTTACTTATGCTGTTATTTATGATATTTTGTTAACGTTTTCTGTTCTTATATCTTTCATTTAATAGGTCTTATTTATTTTATTTTATTTCAATTTCTTTCTTTGTCTAGTTTACTCTGGTTCTAGTTATTGATGGCATTATAATTATCACCATGGTTGTTATTGTTAGTATTGTTGATATTCTCTTGTGAGAGTCTTCGCCACCTCCTTCTTTTTTCTCCCCCCTTCCCCTTCCACTCCTTCCTTCTCTTCTCCCCCTTTCTTCTTCATGTCAGGTCCGGCACCAAAAGGTAGTTCAACAAATCTCATAATGAAGACAGTAGAATATCAAGGGGAGCCTCATATACTTTATGAAGTTTCACTTGGCAAAGCAAATTTGTTTAGCACCAAAAGGCAGCCAGACTACCATTCTGCTGTTTTGATGCTGGACAAGACAAGTTTAGAAAAAAAAAAAGCATGCAAGTTGTATTAAGAAATGGTCAGGAAAACAAAAGCTAAATAAAATGTCATTACACTAGTAGGGCCTTTTAACATCTTGAGACACATGTTGCTATTTAAGTGAATTATCTCCAATGACTATTATTTTATGCAGTTTTTATGACAACATGGCTATTAACAACTGGACAAGCTTACGATGTCCCATTTCATTGTCAGACACTAAAGCAGATGTCTTTCTTGGAATTCCTAATTAAGAACAGCGTGTTTTTTTGTTTGGAGGGATTGGTTTGTTTTCATGTGTGGATTTATGATGGATAATGAAGCCCTCCTTTGGCTGGGTACTCAGAAGCATAAACACAGCCAGAGGAGGTAGAAGTTGAACCCAGTGCAGGCTGGTGCAGACCTGGTTCTGGGACTGATTCTGGACAGGCTTATCTGAATTGGCACCTATGAGCATGGATGTTGCCCAATAAGAGTTTGAGGGGGAAAAAAAGTGGAAAGGAAGAGTTTATTGGTGTGAAAAGGTTCTTAGAAACCCCAAAACACTCTCCCTGGGGACACATAAAGCTCTTAGGTCAAAGCTGTATTTCAGATGCTGAAAGTGTTCCATGTCAGAGCAGGCCACAGGGAAGCTGAGCCACTTGAGTGTTTTGCCAATATGGCTGCTTTTAACTTGCACATCAGACATGCAGGCTGAGTCAAGTATCTGCTGAATAGACTCCCAGGGCCAAACGAGATTCAAATTTGTTAACACATAAAAAAGATTAGAAAAACATTATCTAAAATTAAAAAAAAAGAAAAATCACTGCTTCTACTGCAAGTAGGCCTAAGCATTGTTTGCATTATGTATTCATCTGTTCATCATCTACAAAACATACCATATTCTCCTGCTTTTGCTTAATACAAATTTGACCAAACAATCTACTCTGTCCCAAGCCAATTTCCTGACAGGCATGATTGCTTTAAAAAAAAAAAGTGTAAGATGTACGTATATTTTTAAAACCCTCAATATTGCCCTGATACAGTCTGTCTTTTGAACAAATATTAATAATTTGCAGTGTATTATTTTGAGCCTCAAATGTGGCTTCTTTAATGGTAAATGCAACCACTACATCTGACTGAGCCTTTGTATCCTATCCTATCCAATCCTCTTTCTACAGCTCTGGCATGTAGTGTTATACTAATGGAGACAGTCATCTTTATAATATAAAGTAACCTCCCACAGGACATGCGTAGTAGCAACAGGAAGGGAGGGAGGCCCCGTTAACAAAAAATATCTGACCACTGATCAGTGTAAAAATAGTTGGGATATAAACATCAATCTATGTGTATGTGAGAGAGAATTTGTCATTGTATCTGCATCTGCTGCTCACAGACGCACAGTTTCCCTGGGAAAGGTGTGGTCAGTGTGATGAAATAGCGGTTAGGGATGTTGTTTGTTTTCCAAATAAAACACTCAGTGCTTGCTCTCCTCTGTTATTTTTAAGACTTGCGGTTGAATGTCCACCGGGGCCCTAACTATTTCAATTTTCACCTTGTGAAAAAAAAGGCCACCTAGAAATAGTTGAACAGAGATTTCAACTTGTGGCCATGTTAAATATTTGTTTAAAGTATTGCTCCAGACCTAAAAAAGGGGTCTGCAAATTGCTTTTCATGAAATACACTGTGAAACTGTCATCAGCACTGACTCAAGAGAAAAGTCACAAACAATATGTGAGCTAGAAGAGGCTAGGAAACCCATTTATTGAAATACTGCCTTATGCATTTTTATCACCATCTGTCCTGCGTTCCAAGCTGAAAACATGTCAAAATAATTTCAAAGTGTGTGATGGTGCTAACAGACAGGCGTCCTCTAAGGCTGTGTTGAGACTGCAGGCAGAATTTGCCCAAATCAGATTTTCTTTAACTCATGTGACTCCAATGCAAGTTTTTTTTTTTCATGACAATGTGAACAGTACAAACTACATGGAATCTGATCTCTTCAGTTCTGATTTGGTCCACTTCTATAGGTGGTCCTCCATGCATAGCAAGCAGACAGAGCAAAACAGGGAGGCAAGGACCTGCCAAGGGTAATATACTGTGTACACTCACGTCAGTATTGCAGGATCTGTAGCGCTTCCTCTCTCCCAAGCAGTATTTGCCCCCTCCTGATGGGCTGAGAGACACAGAAGACTTAGATCAGTGAGGAAGTGAAATATGAGGGCACTTTTAACACTATACATAACAACCCCCCAAACATCCCAACAATTAATCTTAGGAATCTACATTGGGTTCATGGTCATGAAAAGAGCCTCAAAACGAAATCAAAGCCAGATAGAGAGGTGTGTTTGTGTGTCTGCGTTTGCTGTATGTGCCCATCTGCCGGCGCTGTGCCAATGATTCATTCATGAAACCCAAGCTGCTCTAAGAGCTCTTAAGTGTGACATGACATTTAGATTTGGGATGCAGACTAAAGCATGAAACCTCAGAACAACTCCTCTCCCCACTAAACATCTACTGCATCTCTGAAAAAAGTTTATTTTTCTTCTCTTATCCTCTCTTGCCTTCTTCTTCCCTTTATTAGCGTCCCTTCCCTCCATGACTATTTCCACTTCACTGCAAAGAAAAAAGTGAGAGACAGGCTGTGTAATGAATGTGTTGGAGGCTGGTCTGACTGTACTGCCTGTGTTTTCTCTGCCTCCCTCCCTGCACTGATGCCTGAAACTCAGCGATCACCTTACACAGGTGTTCCACATTATGCCTTATCCTCTTCCCCCACTGCACTCCTCCTGTTTTTCCTTCCCTTTGGTTCACCCTGGCTCTTTCTCTTGTCTCGCCATGACGTGTTTTACGTAATATCCAGCTTCCAAAAAACAGAGGAATGCAAGGATGAAGGACGTTAGAGACCCAAAAGGTTAATTTTTCTAGCCAAGGATACACTGGACAATGTGCAGTGAGGGCACATGGGAAGCCCTTAAACAATGGTAAGCAGCACAATAAGCTACATGACAGAGTGAGCTGAAACAGCTGGGAAATAAGCAGCTCTGTTTTAACTTAGTGCACATGGAACATCTCAAACTGCACAAGGACATGTTTTCATGCTCAGCTTGACATTGAGGATAGTGCTGACCACTGCATCTTTAAAATAACCTTCTCCACAGGAGCACACAAATGAAAACTTTGAGGCTCAGTAGATATCAGATCTTGTAAATAATCACTTTATATCTCTGCTAGTAAATATTAAGGCTTGAAAAAAGTCTGCTTTATCTTGATTCATTGGTTCTTAGGTCATATTGCACTTTTACTCTGCTTAAATGTTATATTTTCTGGCTGCGTTTAGCAAAAGTAATGGCCTGGGACAACAACATGGATTGTGCATTGGGATATCACAGCCATAAATGTGTATTATCTCAGTTTGAGAGAATGCCACTGTACCATCATAGAACGTTCAACAACAAATAGGAAACATCAAACCTTTCTCCAACTGCGGGACTAAACTACAAATATGAGAAATGTGTCGATATGTTGTACAAATAGAGTCATGAAGTTACCAAAGTGGCTCGGTAATGAAAAGAACTTGGTAATATCTTCTTGGATTTGCAAACATGAGGTAACATCAGCTACTAAAAATCCCATAAATAAAAAACATTAAAGTGTAGCAAAACAATCACTGTTTATGGTCCATTTTTCTTAAGATAAATATTGCATTATTTCTTGGCTTAAAAGCATAGTATATTCTTGTTTTAAGTATCCCATAAAATGAGCACTTACAGAATACATCTTTTGCAGTGTCATCAGGTTCATAAAACTTTAATGCCCATCGATGATTTTTAGACTCTGACATTTACTCCTTAACCTATAACTTGTCACTTTGACAGGGATAGATTTCTCTGATTTACTTCAGTACAAAGTAAATGTATAAAGTCAGTGTGATCTTAACAATTTTTGGTTACACATGATGCCACATCATATATTTTTTACATGTCTGTCTCTGTCTTTATCTCCACTTTAGCTAAATGACTTGTTACGTTCTGCAGGAGTTGACGATAAAATGTGTACAATTAAAAGTTCATGTTGTCCTCGGAAAAACCTCTCTGTGTGAGCTTTAAAGCTAAAGGTAAAAGCACATTTTCCCTTGGAAATGACAACTTATTATTCATTTATGACGTTTAATCTACAAGCTAATTTACTCTGTTCCCACCCTGATGTAACACACAGGACACGCACACACATGTACACAAACACACACCTGTAGGCAGGACCTGGATGTGTGTGTTCAGCTTGCTGTGGCTTACTTTGCCTACTTACGCTGGGCTGTCACAGTGCCTCATGGAGGAGGATACACCACCCCCACAGGTCCTGCTGCACTCCCCCCATGTGGACCAGGGCCCCCAGCCTCCGTCCATACTCTGAGGCCAGGTACCGAACGCAACACACTCCCCCTGGTAGCACCACTGGAGGGGGAGGAACAGAAATACAGAGAGACAGACAAATGAGGGAAACTTTGGCTGTTATGCAGTCTGGTTGAATTGTTTCTCACAACAAAAACACTGAGGCACATCAGGGAATTGTTCAGACACACATCATCCAGTTATTTATTGCAACACAGAATACTTAAGTGTCACTTTTACAATTTTTCATCTTTATGTCCACGTTGTAAATTAACCTGCATCTGTAGTGAAAAGTAGACTATACAAAACCTGACAGATGAAGTCTTCTTTCAGTGACACAATCTTTGTGCCTCTGTGTATATTTAAACACACATTAACTTACTAGCTGATTACCATTACTCATCCTATAATTTCATTTCCACATTAGCCATGTTATTTCTGCTCTCGTACGTGTCATTTTCCATTATTTGTTATTGCTTTTCCATGATGTTGAAGTTTATTGTTGTGGCTAAACTCAGCTGTACTCTTTTTGCCATTAAAGAGCTGTTCAAAATTTGCATGGGTTTGCCAAGAAAATATACATAATTTATATATCTTTGAGGTAAGTTGTGCAGTGCTTTTGGTATTGTTAGCTTAGCATAGCCTAGCTTAAAGAAGCAGAGCAACTTTCCTTGCTAGAAAACAGTCTACAGACTAGTATTAACAGACTACATCTTCATAATTTAGTATCGACATTAAAGCATATCTACATGTGAAGACTTAAAATAAATATTTACAGCTACAATAGGTAGTGACAGTCATATTTGCTTTTTTTTATAAAGAATATTAGCTGTAGTATTAACATAGAATGCTAATGTTAACCTGTAGCTACTTTTTTTACTTGTGAATTTACCGATTTTTAGAAATTTTAACATTTTAATGAAAAAATGTCATTTTAAAAAAATTATTAAAGTAATTTTTGTTTATTTTTTTTTTAAGTGTGTTAGTTCATTTGGTAGATAAAGGAACTGATTTCACTAATTTCTCACTGCTTAAATTAAAGGTAGTTTTTGAATGGTCAGTATGAGGACAGAGTCCTGTGCACGTGTTTTAAGTCTCACACTAATCTGTTCATAGTCTCAGAGGGGTGAAGGGGATCAGAGATGCCCTCTGAACTGTGTCAGTAGGCTAAGAACCCAGAGACAGAGGCGGTCAAGGTGAGGGCTATGCTGAGCTACTGCCCTCTTTCTCTCAGTAAGTCATTCACTGCACACGTCCTGAAATACTGTCTAAACAAGATTAGCACTGATAGAAGGCAGAGAGAGGGGGGAGAGATGGTAGAGGGAAGGTGAAGTGATACAAACAGAAGACGCAAGTAGGAGGATGTATCTCAATGATGATATTAGACACTAAACATTTTCCTCTGTATCTTTGCCAGTTTGTCTCTGTCTCACCTCCCTTGGCCCCCCCATCTCGCACCCCCCACCCCCACCTCCCTCCTGTTGGAAGGGCCTCTCTCCATTACACGCTGGGTGAGAAATGGCTGACATTCATATTTCTTTGAAGCTGTCCCCGGCAGGGGCAGACAGGGTATGCCACTGGCTCTCCTAAAGCTGCTCCAAAAGCTGTTCCAAAGCCCCCCAGGCTCAACCTGGGGCCCCCTGTGTTGTCCAGGACCCTGTCCGTTGGCCCCGGTCCTCAAAGGCTCCACTGAGCTAATGGTAATCACGGGTGACAGCTCATGACACTCTCCTATTCTTCCCTTTTAGACCTCGGACCATCCGGTGACAATGGCTGCCGTAATCCGTGTTAAAACTGTCTCCCCTAACCTGGCTGGCATCAACAGTGGGCTGATGACCTAAAGCCTGGCGTGCTTGCATGTGTGTGTCTGAGAGTGCAATTGATGTAAGCCAAGGCACTGAGGTAACACTAACTTCTGCACGCAGGATAGAGCGCTATCATTTCACATCAGCAGGTACCAATCCATGTACACAATCCATTAAAGTTAAGCTTACCCAAATTATTTAAAAAAAAAAAAACTCAATACAGTGCAAATTTTTAGATCTCTAGCTAAGTACCATTTTAAACAAGCTAAATTTGAGACTTTTTAATTTTTGTAACATACCAATTTTACAACTTTTTCTGTTGTACTTGTGATCAAATAAAATTTTAAGTTAATAAAGTACTTGTTTTATATATAAGGGTGTGCACCTAATTTCTAACAGTGCTGTTCAGTTCAGTTATTAGTGGTTACTGGGTCCATGTAGGTTTTGTTACTGCACAAGAAATAGGCCTACAGTTATTCTGGAAAAAAAACCAAAAACCCACACATTTAAAAGTGAGAGTAAAGTTGGTAAAAACACTTCAGACTCCATTCCATTTGTAAAATCTGTAAGCTGTAAAATTCAGATTGCTGAACCAGACTTTTTAAGGATTTGATGAAACCCTGAAACAGCAAATTAGCAATATGCAAAATGAACCAATAAATAAAAGCAGATTCTATGGAGTTGAGGTGAGTTGAAGGGTCGTCTAATTATTCTGTGACTCAGGGCTTCATTATGAGAAACATTTTAAGACTTACCCCTTTCTCAATGCTGCCTGTCTGGCACAGAGTCCCCTCTGCAGCAGGGATACTGTTCGTAACACAGCGGTTGCTTTTGCTAAGGCACCAGAGCTCTCTACACACTTCCTAGGAAAGAAGGCAAAAGCAAGTTGGTCAGAATAAATCAGTTCAATAGACTGAGGGGTGGATTGTTGAATAAGAGTGAGAAAGATTTATCAGTAGTCTTTGGTGGTTTTCCTCTTAGTGTTTTTCTTCTCTACTCTGACAGCTGTGAGAAAAAAAAGAACACAAACAGCATGGAAATCCTCATCTATAAATCTATATGATTCCAGATCAAATCAAGAGGATGAGAGGAATTGACGAGACCACATTAAGATGGCTGAGGCATCTAACTTCAAGGGCCCATATGCTTTGGATCATAGTGCATCTTGAGCAATACGCCAAAGGTCACCGGGTGCTCTTAATGTTCTCTTATGAGAAATGAAGAGTCAGCTGGATCAACACCATGACTAACATTTGCTCACGTTCACCTCAGGACCACACGGGACCGTGACATCAGTTCAAGAAATCCCATTTCTGCTTCTTATGGGAAATCAAGAGTGAGCAATAGGCCTCCCAAGTCTAAGATAAAGATGACTTGTAGGCCTAACAAATATCTTAGGTATTACTGAGTGGTCTGAATAAACGCCATCTCTCCATCCTCTACTCTGTGCTCCTCAGTCTAGAACATAAGGAGAATTCATTTAGATTACTGAAGGATGGGAGTGTGTGTGTATAACAGAGACAGAGTGGGAAGACAGCACTAAGTTGCCCCCAAATAAATAAGACCATAAAGTGAACACATGTTACACAAGCGGCTCTGCACAACCTCGCATTGGATTTCCCTTTAAACCAATCTGGGTCATCTTGCAGCTCAATTTCAAAGGCTTTTACAGGACAATTGTGTACAGCAGAAGAGCAAGCCAATGAAAAAGAGTTATGATGCCGCGTATAGATTCTGACCCCTGAGGTCAGTAAATATGCCATGGCCATGGAGCTCCTTGAGTCTATCCAGATTAAATAAAGCGGCAAACTGCCACTCTCCAGTTGCAGCAACTCTCCTTGGCCAGGTGGTTTCAATAAGCCACCCTGCTGCTCCATTCACTATCTCGGCCCTGTTAAAAGGTCAGCGGTCCAGGCCTTAACGAACATGGATGTGAACCTGATGGATTTATGCGAACAGAGAACAAGCTAGCAATAAAAAAGGGCAAGGGCTATGTAAGGGCCTCGCTAATATAACCATCAAAGGGTGTTTGTTTTTCATACCTTCAACTTCCTGTTTTCTATGAAGTTTGGAAACAGTCAAGAGGTTAATCTGTCAGAGTTGGCAGCTTTGAGCACTGAGCTCTCTGTGCAAAGTAATGGATGGGCCTTTTAACCCAATCCATAAATTCTGAATATAATCTGTAAAAGTTATTTTGACATCTGTGCAGCTTTTTCCACCTCTGAAGAAATTACATACTTTGAGTTGGAGCCTAGGAACTGCAGTGAGAATGTAATTAATAATAAAAGGCAGATTCAGATTAAAGAAATAAAAGTTGATGATCATATTTAACAGTAAGAGTAGATTTTAGATTAAATAGTATAGAAGTTAAAAAGAAAAATGTCAAAGAATAAGGCCATGTATAAATCTGCCAAGTCTGTGCTTTCTAAAGTTGAAAAAAATAAACAAATGAGCTACCCTACTTCTGTAAATGAAGAAACCATATTATAAAACTGGTGCAAATCAATATAACTGTGATTTCTTTTCCTCTGTGTGTTTATTCATCCTCTTTCTTGGTTCCGGACTATGGATTTTGTACTGGTGATGATAAATGAAAGGTTTAAAAGTCTTTTGGCTGAAATTTCAGGATGCTGATGTTGCACTATAGCATGGATATCCACTGAAAGAAGGAGCCTAAATCCTTAAGAGGGACATCTGAAAAGATGATGACATGGATGATATGCTTGACACCTACAATGAGGATCATTTTTACATTTTTTTAATGTTTATCTTTAAGTGTTTACCTATTAATAGTAAGTCTTGACATCAGAACTACCAGTAAGTGTATGGAATACCAACATGGGGGGTTCATTTCTCCAAATACCTGGAAGTCCACAGGTTCTACTGGTCCCATGTGAATCGGGCTAAACAGCTCAATTATGTTGATGCATCATGTCAAGTGCAGCAAGTATTATTGGAGACAGTTTAAGGGGAGCACCATAAAGCAAAAGTTATGTTGAAATAAAAAATAAAAGCAGTCAAGCTGTTGGTTGACATGTTTGCAGTGTCAATAGTCATTTGAAGAGTATGTGAAATGAGTCCAATGAAACTGTCGTCTGTTTAGCTGAAGTGGAGTTGTTTGAAGGTCTTCATTTGTCCCACCACTATTTCTAACCCTGACTATTTATTTCACTCAAGTGTGTACCAAGTATTTTTGGGTGTTTTTCCTGTTGATGTGTTCTGTTCATGTAACTCCTCTCTTTAGTTTCTGTGTATCTTTATCCACCTCTGACACAGTAACATGGTGGGGTTTAAAGCCTGTAATATGTCACCACTCCACACCCCCTCCCCACTGGGTCACGGGCTTTGGAAAACTTAAAATTTCAACGAACCCCCCTGTATATGTCAAGGGTCACGTTCAAAGAAACACTGCTGTTGCATTGCTCCACATTAATGCTTCTTTAGAAGTATTATCATGTGTTGGTAAATCCTGAAGATGGATGGATACAGCGCAGATTTGTGGTGAGGATTTCAGAGTTTTCTGTACTGAAAAACACATCACTCATGTTTTTATCTTGCTGTAGAAGAAGATGGATTGGTGTCTGTTTCTTAAGCAACATGCTTTACTAGTGAAATATGAAAACTACAGCACAATATGACTGATTGTGATTACAATCAAAGCTGATATGCCCTGGCTAAACATGTCTTTTTTTTTTTCCAATCACTGTTCCTCTGTGTTTAATGAGAAACAAAAGGAAAACTGCAAAAATGTTGATTTAAATGTGAGTTTTAGCTGTAGAAACCATACTCTTCTACAGATATGATCCATTGTCCTCACAAAGCGTATGTCTTTCACATTCGGCATCTAATTGTCAGTTGGATGAAAAACTCCAATCTACCTCTGTTGAATCGGTGCTGGAAACCAGTCTTCTCATAAATGGTGCTCTTTCATGCTGATCTAAAACCACAATTATGAGCTTAAGAGCCAAAATAACTGGGCTTGATTCAGAGCCTGTTATAATCTGCTGTCAGATATTTCTTTCGATGAAATGAAATAATTGTATGATCTCAGCTAATTTTTGTCCCATTTCCATCATGTGCCCAAATATTTATATCATGCAAAACAATATTTCATTATTGTTCGTTAAATCTTTGAGGATTCTTTCAACCGCTCCTTTTACAGTGCGGTTGTTCTTCGTCTTTCACTGCCTCTGTAATTTCATGTACTGAGGTTTTCTCATTACTCAGCCATGGGGGTAATCATTATCATCACGGAATCAAACTAAACAGATGAAGGGAGTGTTGACTTCAATCCTTCATCTCATTGCCTGGGATGTTTAAAGATAAGAAAGAAGAATAAAGCAATGTGTGGAAAGACACTCCTGAACCACCTCTAGTTGTCAGGAAATCACAAAACAATAATCAGCCTAACGTGTTTACCCCCTTAAACCTCGACGAGGAAATAAAAACCTGAGGAAAGCTGTCATTATCCCACAGAGAGATCCTCCACTGTTTGATGACCATGTGAGAAATGGTGCTTTAATTGTTTCAAATTAAATAAAAACTGTTTTTTGTTGGTTTTGATTTGTTTAAGGAACGGATTCTCATGCACAGTGAGAGTTCCCAGACATTTCAGAGCAGCCTCCATCTCACCTGAAAAGTGCTTTCTTCCTGTCAGAACAATTGCAAAGTAGATAATCATCCTTTGCATGCACAGATAATACACATCACAGGGACTCAATACGTAAAACCAGGAAGTTACATTTGTTTGTGAAGGATTCTCCATTTTGGCCTCAGTTCAAATGTTTACAATTTTTCACACTGAACTGATTATTTAACTGTAATTTCAACTCTATTTAGAATGATCTCACAATATATTTAATCCATAAAGACCCACATATCCACCGGTGACCAAAAACATGAACAAATCTATAATATTTAATAACTTAAAAACCACTAATCCTATCAATGCATGTAAATAATTAGTGTAAAATACAATTTGTCATCTTGTCATGCTCATCAGATATGACCCATTTGGACGTTCAGAGGCTCTGTACTGAACATGGGAACACTATCATCTTCAACAACACTGATTCACCAGTAAAACCCATGGAGTTTAATCAATGACGGTGGATGGAAATGCTTGGTTTATGTTCAGTTAATGACATATTTGACTCAAAAAGTCCATTTTTTAAACAGTTTTCTCTGCTTTTGATATAACCCTCAACTTTAATCTGAACATCTTCATGATCAGTAAATGAAATATGGGAAAATACCTGATTATACTGATAAAATACAAAAAGAGAGGATAATAAAAATAAGTGGTGGCAAATCACTCCAGTAATTTTAGATGTAGAGAAAATGTCATTTAGGAAATGACATAAAAGTAGCACTGTGTCTTTATGGGTTAATCTGAAGCAAAATGACTTGAAATCAAAGACTTATGAGCCAATATTTATAATTTACTGATTTTTTGTTTGCATTTAGTGTAATTCCTGTTTAATCTTGACTTGCACACAGTATTCAAATGGAATTCATTCAGACAAAGGTCTGGATCTATAAAGGTCCCAGTCTGCGTGTACTCATTTGCATGCACAATTTAGAATTTTGTGTATGGGGTTGAACCATGGTGTGTGAGGGATTTATTAAGACTGTTTGCACAAATTACAACAGGTGCAAAGTCTTGGAGACCGCCCTATTTAAATGAGGAATTTGTGTGCACTACTGGAGACAATACATTGTAAAAACTGCTCTGGGACACACCAGCACTAATGGGAACAGAGACTGAATGATCCAGACACACAGAAATTTAAGGTTGGAGGAGTTTTGTCATAGAAGGCATTGCATGACTCATCCATTCATTTATTTTTCATTTTAGAGGAGGGGGGAGGGTTGGATTGTCTGTCAGGTGCACATCATTTTTTTCTGTAGCCTAATGTGGATGTGTACGATCATAATCATCAGATCAAGAGGAAAAGTGTGTGTGTGTGTGTGTGTGTGTGTGTGTGTGTGTGTGTGTGTGTGTGTGTGTGTGTTATTTTTTTCCTTCCATCATTCCAAAAATGTTCACACAAGGGTGAAAAATGCATTCCCTGCATCTCATTTCATCATTTCAATGTCTCCTTCTTGCGACAATAACCACTTCCGTGTGTGTAAATACCCATCCAAACCGTTTGCTCCTCCCTTTGAGGCGTGTTAAATATAGGCGCAGATTCTATCAGTAAAATTACTTTGAAGTTTGATAAGTCACTTTGCATGTGCTAAATTATTATAGTTACATTTTCTCCACCCATTGCACGGACAATTGCATGTAAATGCCCCATATTGCATATTTATTGTGTTCAATGTACTAACTGGATGCAGACGCAAATTTTGCACCTTTGAAAGATGCAACCATTAGTGCACACTGTTAGTGAATCAGTTTGTAAATTTTTTTGTGTTTGCACATGTTTTAGCACTGATAGTGTATGAATTATACATTGTTGTATTATTAGGTTCAGGTACTATAAGGTCATAATGTTTTATTCTACAGAAAATAAAACAGTGTTTAGTTCATTAATATTCATGCATTTTTATTACTTTTGTGCTATATATTTTCTTTTCTGATCTGAAGGTCTTTGAAGTTGCAAGTTGAAGTGGATGAAGGCTTATTTACATTTATTTTCATTCAGTTGGATTATTTTTATCCCCCACATGTCAGCTTACTCTGATACAGATACAGAGCAGTGCTTGTTTTTCTTAATCTGTGTGCTATCTTGTAACGTGATGAGGGCAAAAGATTAGTTGTATGACCCAAAATAAAAACTCTTAGGTTACCTCCCTCCTGCTGTCACAGTCAAAATAAAACTACTGAGTCACACATCTGAACTTTGGATTTCTTTTTTAGCACATCCTGTTGCAATAAAAGAAGTACTTTATACTTCCACAGATGATATGACTCAAAAGAAAAAATACTCCAGATTTGGATAATTACATATGCCTGACATGTCTGATACATCACTCTTGTAAAACTTATATACTTGGTCTGGATTGGCTCCAAAATATTATGTCACACATTTTGAGATTTGTTTGAGCAGAGAAACTTTGTCACGCAAGTAGAAGAATGTCAGTGCATTACAGCAACTTAAACTGTTATTAGTTTTGACGCTATTTTACAATTGACTTGTTTATTTTGTATGGGAAATGTTTATTTTGATCAATTTTTGCTAAAATATGCGTATTTTTAAAATAGATGAAAATTGGAAGCCCTTAAATTCTTTTACCACTTCCCTTTATGTCATCAACCCGATTTGCATAAATTACCCCAAACTTTCAGGTGTGGTGGACATACAATTACCAGGAATTCTTTTACCCAAATAAGTTCCTGGTAATAAAGTTCCTGGGATTTTGGTGGAAAAGGGCCTATTGAGTGAAAGGGGACACAAATACACAACTTGACTCTAACTGGGGCTGAAGTCAAATGTTTGTATTCATCTTATTCTCATTTTGAGGAAAACACACATTTCTACAGGTCAGTGTTAAAGGAAAAGGATAGAGAGGTGAAAGGTGCTGGTTTCTTACCCCATACTTGCACTGGCGTGACGAGGCTCCATACTGGAAGCGACACTGCTCATCTGCATCGTACACCTGCCCCGGGGCCACTGTTGGGTACAGGAAGTCTCGTTTCAGAGGTTCATTGTCCAGACACGTCCCCCGACCTGAGCTGTCAAAAAAACAAACCTACAATAGGATTGTTTCTTACACAAAGGAACCTTTCTACACTTGGCTGATGGCAAAGAAAGAAATGCCAGGACTGGACGATTAAAGTCACCCCTCACTCTCCTCCTCTGTCTTTGAAACCTCGCCTGCTGCTGTTTGACTCATTTAATTTTACCACCAAACTACTATTGTAGGAAGCTTGTCAAAGATCTCAAATGACATGTAATTAATGTTGATATTACACATCAACACCTCCTCATCAAAAGGAGTGTTGAAGCACGAGCAGAGACATTTTACCAGGGGGAAAGAGGGCAGGCTGTCGGCCTATCTGCTTGTCTTCATAAACCAGCCCCCTCTGATCATATGGCTACGTGTGCAGCTCTATTCTGTATGTCACTGCTTTTACTGAGTCCACAGAAGAGCCAATAAAATGACAAAGCAAGGGGAAGAGAAAAATCTGGAGTGAGCTACGGTCATATGTCCAGGCCTTGGATTATGTTTAGTCTGTTTTGTCAGATAGAAATATGTGGGCTCACAAAGCACTTGCAGGAAAAAAACGCCACTCTGCAGTTTTATATTATAGTAAGCACTGTTCTGTAGCAAAAAATAAAGAGCTACAGCTAGAGCCAAAGAGCACACAGGATGACTTTTGTTGCTGTGACTGTTTATTCTGGGTTGAGCTTGTTTAATTGTCTGTGTGTCTCACAGATTGCGGACTTTTTCCTTTCCTTTCTTTTTTATTGTTATTTGTTTCAAAATTGACAAAGAGTCTGAAATCATCTTGGAGATTTGTACCAGTGAGAAAATAAAGACCTATTTCATTTTGATTTCTTTCATTTGTGTTCTTTGTCTTCTAATCTCTGAAGCAGCTGATTATTTCAAGGCAAAATATTACTATGAGTATTTACTATAACACTGTGTTCTTTCCAGCTGTAGCAGCTGCAACATGCAGTGGAATGCTTCCCATCCTTGGAAAGGAAAAATGGGCCGTGTGACAACAATAACGTAGTGCTGCGCTTTATGATTGTGCAGACTGCAACTTAGACGCCGACTGCAAGGAAGTGAAATGTGTTTGGTGTTGAAGCACACAACCTGAAGAGTCCAGACGGAAATTGTGAGAATATTAAAGGATTGTACTTAATTACTTTGAGCCATGCAAGTTTTATGGGTCCAAGATTTGAGATAAGGAAGTGTATGCTTAGCTACAAACGCCACCACAGTCATATTAAAAGAATAGATGAATGCAGTATTTGAAGATTAGTCCACTCATTTTTATGGAAGACCTAAATCCTTGACAACATCTAGTATATATTTGTATTTCTGTGAAAGGTTCAGTGATCTGGTGAAGCAGCTGGACACCGGTTTTTAGCAAACATGTCTGAGGTAGAAGTTAATAGTGCATCTGCTAGGGACTGTTTTCAGCTGCAGATGGATATAAGTTGATGATCGTTTCACAAAATATGGTGTGTGGAATTAAAACAGAGACACTGACAGATACAAATTAACATGTTATGTGTTGGCGTGTGGATGCGTTTTTGAGAATACTGGAGGTTTTCAAGATTTGGTCATGTCAGTGTCCTATCGTTACTGACCAGTTGTGAAGTGTGTCGTGGACTGGACTGACCCAGTTCTGAGGTCCGCGCTCTTCTCTGACTAAAATCTGCTCCCGTCTATGGAAACATAACAAGCTACATCAGGTTTCAGCTACACAGCTAATACTTGTTGCAATATAGAATTTCACCAAATGGGGCGACCTAAAAGCCTTGTGGTTAGACAAATTTCACCACAGATCCCATGAGCACTGAGTCCCCGGTTCAATTCCCAGCTGACTCGTTCATTTCATTCTCAGGCTCCTTTTCCACAGACTTCTTTCCTTTCCCCACTTCTTTCTAAGAACTAAATGCATAAAAAAATATCAGGATTTTCTGTGCATTTCTCACATGTTCAAGAGTGTTACTACTAAAATTTGTCCCCAAAAAAAAAAAAAAAACACATTTTAACCGTTTCTAATAAACACACAAAAATACCTTAAAGTTAATAATACATTAAAAAAAATACAAAGTTTTATCTTGTTTTGTTGATCATTAGATTTTCATCAGTTACAAATGTACTCTTTGATCAAAAACTGCTGTTTGTTTTCATCCCACAGAAGCAAATAAAAGAAGTCACTTTAAGTGGGACCTAAATGTTCCAGACTGAAGGGTATGACCTCTTTCTTCCTTACTTCTTATCCCCTTTCCCCTCTTTCTCTTTTGTGTCTTTCTTCCTCTCTCCATCCCCTGTTTGTAGTTACTGAATGGAATAATCCCATTTCTTGGCTCTTGCTCCATGGAGGACCCTCTCATCAGAGAGGGAGAAAGACAGACAAACCGGCCTCTGAGGCTCCTTGACTCCCTCTGCACCCAGGGCAAGCCTCACTATTTATTGGTTTGGAGAGAGACAAAATAGTCAAAGATTAAACATAGAGGCTTATTATTTGACATTGTCGTGAAGGCTTCCCGTCCGGTGGATTCAGCCAAATTCATTATGCTGAGCGGAAATATCTTCTAATAAGCGGGAACAGCAGCAGTCTCTGAACTCTGACACTGATCATTCATGAAGATATAACCCGTGTTGCCTGGATTCAACCAATGGTGAGACAGTAGCATGATAAAGCCAGACTAACCTAACAATTATCTTAAGGCACAAGCTTAATATCAAACGCAGCAGAATATGTGGTCTCACTGAGCTCAATAAACCCAAAATGCCTGCCTTTTAACATTTATAACAAGCTGGCGTGCAAACACGAGAGAATAAACTATGACTGAACTGTGAGTGTATTCATAAACCATTCCTAAAAAACCCAAACAAAGCACCACATATTGCTCTTGCAAGACGGTGAATCTAGGCCAACACCACAGCCAAAGTTGTTTACTTGGCAAGGAGAAGCATGTGTGATATCCAAAAGTCTGATTGAGGGAGAGAAAGGGAGGATAATTGGAGTTTACAGACAGAACCCTTTTGTAAAAAATACAAAGGCTAAAGGCAATAAAACCAAAATGAAAAGAAAAACAGACACACAGACTGATAAAACAGAGATATAACTTAAGCTAAGCAATAGTTTATCCTACACAGAAAAGAAGTAACGCAACTTTTACTCTTTTTTTTTTTAAGGCTTGTTCAGCCTCAGATGCTCGAGCCAGAAGTGGAGAGGAACCCGACAGAGCAGCAGAGAAGCGGCGCTTTGTTTCCCAGTTGGAAGCTGGCATATAATACTGTCATCTCTGTCACAAGCGCTGTTCACTAACCTCCCTCTAACAGCTTTCAGCCGGAAACATCATCTGACAACCACAACCACTTTTATCCGCTTTCTTGAAGGGTCTCGGTAACAAAACATGAATACACAAGCAGACACACACAGCTTAGGCTCCGTCCTGATGCATCACCATAAGGCTGTACCTGGGCTTTGAAGCCACACCCAGGTTTAGAAGTAGAGTGAGAAAAAAAAGACCTCTAATAATTAAAAGGTGGTTTATGTGTAAAGTATATCTGTGAATTAGGAGAAGTATTAACCCATAAAGACCCAAACAGCCGAAACCGACCAAAATGATCTACTGATCTAAAAGGTTTAATAACTTCTGAATCCCTAATCCTATCCATACATGTAAATAATTCAGATAAAATGCAGTTTGTCATCTTTTCATGGTCATCAGATGTGACCCATTTGGACGTTCAGAGGCTCTGTAGTGAACATAGAAACACCATCATCTACAACACTGGTTCACCACCAGTAAAATCCATGGAGTTTGTGATCAATGACAGCAAATGGAGAGACTTATTTTTACATTGAGTTATTGATATCTTTGATAAAAGGTCCCTTTTTCTTGTATTTTCTCTCTTTCTGATATAATAACCCTTCATTTTAATCTGAGCTCTAATGAAAATCTACATGATCAGTGAATAAAATATATGAAAATTGTTGATATTCAATGAAAAAAAAAAGCAAAATGCAAAGGGTAATATTATACAAATGTTAAAGAAAAGTTAAGTATAGAAGGGAAAAATCAATCTGGGTACAGACACATAAGTATTACTGGGTCTTTAAGGGTTAAAAGGAAACTACAAATTTAGATATATGTATGGAACCGAGTCAACTTTATTTTTGCTGCAGCAGCAGCTTTCAATCCGATGCTCTATTATCCATCAAATCATAACAGTCTACATGAGGATAATATGTCCAAATGTCTTTTGCAAATGAGATATATTTATTGCATTTGAATACATTCTCTTTGTTGAAGTTAGGAATCTATATTATAACTTATACGACCTGCCATTACAGACAGAGGGGCTCAAAACCTGAATTTTACCAAAGAAGCCTTATGTAGGTGAAACATTTCAACAGTATGAGGTCTTAACACCAAAATCTCCAAAAATTATGTGAAAAAGTATTAAAAAGGGTCAAAATAACAACAAGTGTGGTCATATTGAAGCAGCAGAGACATCTTAATTGATTTTATGGACTGAGGCTGTGACTTTCAGGTGCGTAGTTTCACTTTCTACTAAAGTGTCGTCACAATCTGATACTTAAACTGTGACTTTCTTAACTTGATCAAAAAATGACATGCCTCTCACCTCTGACTATAAAGCAGTTTGTTCTCAAGTCATACCCCATGAGTACAACAAGGTATATTCTTATTTCTTTCAAACAATAAGGAATCACCATGAGCATCTTCCACATTTCTGTAAATGTTGAAAACAGTCCGGTGTATAGTTGTTTTCAACACTCCACTTCTGTCAAGTTAGGTCGAAGTCAAGGCCCCTCAAATCAGGTTAAGCAACAAGAAGAAATGCATTATCTAGAGTAATAACAGTGATTAAATGTAACAAAGTACTAATGAAATGATTAA
>JAQQZY010000005.1:36774419-36791746 GCA_030068375.1 Ostorhinchus rueppellii
AGTAGAATCAGGCTAATGCCTCGCAAAATTAGTTCAGCAGAGTAAACACCTCTACAGGGCTAGTACATGTGGGTAAAGCTCTGGTCTAGACAGGTGAGGTTAGGACCCTATGAAACGGAGTGCTGAACGACCCAAAACCGAGGATTTTACACGTCCCAGCACCTTAACTGTTTATTTATTATCCTTTACCAGCACCTTAACTGTCTTGTATTATTTATTATCTATATTTGTATTATTTTATATCATTTATTATCTATATATTCCATCCTTGGTTAATATACATTCACACTGTTTTTTAGTTCATGCTAACTCTCCTTATCTATATAATCATGTATATACTCCAATTCCATCTGTATATCTCATATCTCATTTCTTGGTTAGCCCTTATTGTATATTTTTACTCTTTGTTGTATATATTTAGCCTTTAATGTATTTTATTTTAACTTTATTATATGTTTCTAATGTTGCTGCTAGAACACCAGAATTTCCCTGGTTGGGATCAATAAAGTCTGTCTGTCTGTCTGTCTGTCTATCTATGTTTTAACTGTATATGCACTGATGAATTATGTTATTTTTCACCGATATGTAAAGAAACACAAAAGCAGCACTGGAAAAATAACTCATTCTGCCTTTTTACGTCTGATCTGCTTAGTACGGACGTATGAACCACAAGAAGTAAATATGAAGCTACATTTTCTGACTGCAGCTCATGCAGCGTTTTAAAGCACGACACATATTAACGTATCCTCTCTGGTGTCACTAGGAGTTAATGAGGGCATAACTGAGCGTGCAGGTCTTTATGTATCATGAATAATGACCTGCTTTTTTAGGTGGTCTTGTTCTAATGGGTCGATGGGCACTGACTTTAACTATCAGGTAACAGCAGCCAAACCAAACAGGCTAAGTGTGAAAGCAGTCTAATTCTATCCAAAAAAGGTTCAATTAACTTTTATTAGAGAAACTTTCCCTTTGATAGGTCACTAAAACCGTCTCTAAAAGCAGCTCTATCAAAATCTCAGCCAAAAGCTACTAAATACAATGTGCCCACGTGCAGGGATCATGGTAGTAGCTTTTATTTCATTCAGTCCTGTCATCATCATAGGCATCTGTTGCCTGCCAGACACTGAACTCCAGATGTTTTGTCTGGGACTGGCCTTCTCTAACTCAGGACTAGAAACCTATGTGAGTTTTTACCATGCCAGGCTGGCAGCACTTTCTCCAGTTCAGTTCAGCTAGCGGCCCCTCTGTCTGCCAAATGTCACTGCTGTACTATTTGGTTTATTAGTTCTCTCTAAGACTTTGTCTTCTTTGACCTATCCATGAAACAGTGGAGCAGTGGTCAAAGCCAAGACAGCTGGCCTACGCATCACCGCTACGCACCACATTAGCTTTAACATTGGCCACTTTGTGGTATGAAGATGCAATGGTGGAAGGCACCCAGTGATCATACGCAGCCACAAGGAGGTCTGGCAGGAATCTCAGTGATGAAATGGATGTGAATAAGAGGTAAACGACTTGCATATACGAAGCCTAGCGGGTCACCACAAGAGCCGGCCAGTGGCAGTGGGTTGTGAAGAAGACGGCTCTGAGCAGGAAAACAGGCACGCACCTATTTCTCTGTTCTACACACACACACACACACACACACACACACACACACACACAGTCCCCACAGGGAATAACCATCATCCACTTACTCGAGAAAGCTGGTAATGTAGTCTTTGCTGCAGGCAGACCAGGAGAATGGGTTGGTGTTGGCGGTTATATGGGCAGCCATCAGCTTGGCTGTCTCGTGGCCTTTGGTACCGCAGGAATTCCCAATACCATCGTGGTTCATCCCAAAACTGAAAAAAAGGAAAAAGTTAAGTTGATGTTGCTGGTTGTTGATCACGAGTAACTAAGGATGTACTGGTTGTGAAATCTGTGGCTCGTCCCAATATCTAAAATAACAATTTGGTCATTATTTGATACAGACATATGGGAATTTTTCTTGTTTGTGTTTTTTTTTGTTTACAATTTTTGGCATTCCTTCTTTTGTGGCAACAAAACAAAGAAATCCTAATTATCCTCTGAAACACAAAATCTTTGAATGAGCTCAAATTCACTAATACAAATTCATACAGATATCACTGAAATCAATGAAATTACATCTTATTTGTCCATACAACAGCAGCAGTCAGAAGGGCTCACACTGATCAAAACAAATGTCTGGTTGATATGCCGGTGTCCCTGCTAGTTACCAGTAGCACAAACATGTTCCTCCTTTGACAGTTAACTGCATAGGTTCGATAACTGTGGACAGTCCAGGTTGTGGAATGGAGGATGTCTACCTTAGTGGACATGGCTGTAAAGACGCAGCTCTATGGCTCTGAAACAGCTGTGTGGAGGAGAGCTAAAGGTTAAGGGTCAAACCCTGTCTGGAGCTCGAGAAAGTTCTAATCACCACTGTGATGCCTGGCTGTCAATCAGCGCCTGCAAGTCTGAGCAGGCCACAAGAGAGAGCTGCCATCGACAGGGGCAGGACAAGGAGATCCTGTTGATCAATCACTGACACCCAAAACCACAAAAAACAGCTCCTATCCTTGTGCTCTGCTGGGAAAGTTCTTCAAGAATTTATTTCACACTAAGGGTTGAAAAGGAATCATTTAACAACAGATTCAATCTATCTGGATATCATTTGAGAGAAAATCTCAGGTTACAACAGGACGTCAAAGCTCACTCTTACTTACAGTCCAAAAGCACAGATCAGGTCTAATGTATATAACAAACCCAACCACATCGCACAGCCTGAACCTGTTTTTGTAAGGCTGGCGTTTATGACATTTTACCCTACTCTGGAAATAAATCAACCCAGTTGAAACCCCCGCTGCAGTGTTTTTTTATACATCCTCTAGAAGCAGAGACTATTTTTACAACTGTCCCACAACAGAAGCAGACATGAGACATAATAAAGGAAATCGCCATCTTGCTGAACTCTCCAGAGGGGGATACATAGACTAATACATCATCATTATTTTGCTTTATATTCAGGAAGAAAGAGCCAGAGGTATGTGGACACTGACATTTGCATGAGGAAAAATGTGGAGATACAGTTCAAGGCGTCTGCAGGGGGAAAAAGGCTACAAGCAGGTCTGGTAGGTTTTGTTTGTTTAGCAGAAATTATTAGTAGTGGCGAGTCATGGAGGTGATAAAAGATTTAAAGATCATAAAACAAAACAGAAACTCTCATTTGCATCAAAAAGAGATGTTAGAAGTGTTATAAATCTCAAACCACACTCACTTGTGGCCAATCTCGTGCGCAATAGTGAAAGCAGAACCGAGGCCGATGTCTTCATTGATGCTGCAACTCCTCTCCGGCTCGCACATTCCAGCCACCGAGGCCAAGCCTAGACACACACACATGCCAGACAAACATACAAATACAGGGTCAAGACGCAGCATTCTTAGGAGTCATGATCATAAAATCAGGATTCCACTCATATGATCTCCTGTTTACAGCAGTGCTGAAAGGCAGTCTCAGCGAGTAGATTCACCAGGGGGAGTTCAGTTTAGCATCACTGGCTAGACATGCTTTTTTTTTTTTTCTCGCAAACTACAGTGGCTGCTGGAAAATGTCTAGACAAGGTTAGATTTATACATTTCAATTCATGTAACAAGGGATCACCTCAAACACAAGCCAAGGTAGGGAATATAAGAACTCCCTCACCAACGGCGTGCCCCACCAGAAATCTGTCAGAAAATATAGATGTTTTCCTCATTTCAGAACTAGAGTCGGAGAAGGAGGGGAGAGAAAAGAGAGACAGGAGAGGGTGTTTAAAGTTAAAACAGCTCTCCAATCCAGGTGTCGCAGGTCCTTTTTTCCTCAGCCTGACAGGTCAGATAGGGAGACAGGAGGCAATTCTTCACAGATTACATCTACAGGTGACTGGAGAGCGGATCGTATGACAGTGCAAAGCAGGTGTGTGTGTGCGTGTCTCCTTTTCTATGTGTGTGTCAAGGATGTGCATGAACGTGTTTGAAGATGTTTTAATTTTTCTAAAACACAATCACAATCTTTTAATATTTTTAAGAATGAAGTGAAAACAAAGTCACTTCACCTGATCTCATATTGGAACTGAACTCGAAAATCTAAACTAGGTCAGAATCAAAAAATCACAAGTTGCACGCATCGCAGAAGTGTGTTTTGAGTCGTTTACAAAGTGTGACGCAGCTACATGCATGTGCACCTCTGAGCAACTGCATAAATTACAGCTTAGCGGCCAGTGCTGATTCAGATTTTCCTGTATAGTTTGCAGGAATTTCTTCCCTCCCTCCAAAAAGTGGCATGGCTTTTGTATTCTCTTTACTAAGAGGCTAAACAAGAATAGACTCGCAAATCAGGAGGCCACTGAAACCATTACTGGAGGGAAAGAAGGAGCCTGAAGGTGAAGAAAGAAGGAGGAGAGGGAGGGAAAGGAAGGAGGGTGGCTAGTCTACGATTAGTTTAAGAATGTGAGTGTGTGAGAGCGTAGTGAATGTGAGTGTGTGAGAGCGTAGTGAATGTGAGTGTGTACGTGCGTGGTCGTGGCTGAGTGCAAAACACACACACACCGTGATGGAAGCTGTTTTCTTAACACCAGGGTGGACTCTGTATTATCTCCAGCCCCGTGATTACTCAGTGACCCTAAAGGCCAGGGATCTGACCTGGGATCATGATCCCCGAGGGGTGGAGGGAGGGTGAGACAACGAGGAAACCAAGCAGATGCCAGGGCAATTAAAGCAACGGGGGAATGTGACGAATGCGGTCAATCTGTCAAACCACCCCTGAAGTCACAATATTACCTCCAAGATATACTGTGGTGCCTTCAGGGCCTTCACAAAAGATAAGATGGGGCGAAAAGGGCTGGGTGGTTGGAGGTTTGGGGTGGGGCTGAGGGTTGAAGTGGAAAGGTGGAGGGGGTCTCTGCTCAGTGACTGCTCACTGTCCTTTATCCACCCCCTATACCACCAGCATATCACACACTTTTATCTCCCTCCTGCATACCCTTAACACTCCCTATAATTGTTCTTTTCCCCTTCCATTTTCTTTTCAACTCCTCCTATCCTTCTCCATCTCCTCCTCTGTCACTACTCTCCTCTTTAACTCCCTTTCTCCTCCCCCCAGTCGGCTTTCCAACACATACCTTTTTCCTTTCTCAGTGGAAGTGTAAACACCTTAGACAAACTGAGGTTAGAGGCAAAGGACAGAGACAGCAGGAGAAAAAAAGTTTTATATAGTGGAGGCTGTGTGAGGAGGTGACCACGGCTGTCCGGGTTCAGGGCTCCTGGCCTCAAAAAACAGAGCGGAGATAAAATAACACAAGTGAAAACATCCTTCTCATTATGTCTCAGTGGAGCTGTCTGGTGCTCTTCTAAAGGAGACTGCTAAATAAGGTTTGTCTGAGGACACGTTGAAGGGCAAACGTGAAAATAAAAATGCCTCAAGAGGGAAAAGGGGGAAAATGAACTCCTAAACCTGAGAATCATATAATGAACATCAGCTCAGTTTCCAACTGGCAAGAGAGCACATGTTAACGTATAACATACAGTCCACTCACCTAAGGTACCGCAGGGTTTGTTCTTGTAGGTGCAGATGTCATACCTTCACACAGATAAAAAAGAAGAAACACCAACAATTAAATTAACTCTACTTCTTGTTTTTTTTTTCTTGTTTTCTGTTTTACAGTATTTTGTTCCACTGGCTCTTTGCCATTTCATTCTTTCCACATTTAATCACAGTCTGGCGAGATATAATCTCAACCTTTAGCATAACAATTGCCATAATGAAGTTGTGACAGGGTTAGGTTTGGTTCTAGGAAAACACCTGGTTCACCCCCTCATCGGTAGCATGAGCCTTTGGCAAAATATCATCCAGCAAACACTGAGTGTTCAGACATGAATGAGAATGAAGTGAAAAGCTCCGGCCATGCTGCGTCCCCATTGGTGCCCTCCGTAACTCACATACAGGTAATCCAATAGAGGCCAAGGAGCCACAGTGCTTTAAGAACACATCATACATTTCAAATGAATGATCCAATCATTCCTAAAGCTTTTAATCTATTAAAACCAAGGGCACAGCAAATTTAATTTCATCTTCCTGGTCCTCCCTCCCTCACCCTATAAACTCTTCATCCTCCCCCCGCTCAGCCCCCTTCCCTGCAGAGCACCATCAAACCCATGAGGTACAATCCTACAATCGTGTAGGGAGTCAGTTTGTTTTGATTTATAGCCTTAAGTGTCTCTTATGAAAGTGACAAGCCACAAATACTGACCAAAAGCAACAGTAGAGAGGTCCATTTTACAGTAATAAATACAAGGATTTGCAACTCATTTGAATGACAGATGTTCCTGTTGTGTCGTGTGATATAACAAAAAACATTGTGTGATGATAGACAATGTCATTTCACATTATGATTGATCATTTATTAAGTTATGTTAAAAATCATCCTCCTCTTGGCAATATCTTACATCATTTGGATGACACTTTGCCTTCTTCTGCATGGATGCAAATGGGATATTTGGATGAAGGCAACATGAACAAACACGGAGGAAAGTAACTGTAACAGAATGGAGGGAATCCATCCAGAAACTGACACAAAAGAAGCTCACACCTAAGGCAGGGGCTCCCACTGATGCACAGACATGGTTTGGGTAGTCTGACATGAATGAGAGCCAAATGTTCTATATTTTCTGTATTGGTCATTTATATGTTGTTATACGCATAATTCTAACTTTGAATAGCATTTCCAAATAAAATGAGAAAATATACAAATATTAATTAGGACCATTTATTTGTTTCATGTGTTATTCAACTTGTTAAGAAATAGACCTTCCACATGTGGTCATTTTAAGGATATGTGTCATGATACTTATTATGTGGAGATGATACTACATGGTTAAGTTTTTATTGTCATATCAAAACATCCTTGAAAGCTAGCATGCCACATGTACGCCTATCACCAGTCTAATCTAAACCTTAGTCATTAATAAAAAGTTTTAAAAATATTAGTTTCCATTGCATTTATTGAAATATATTATATAACTAACTGATAAAAACAAGAAATTATTAATTAAATCTGTGCTTAGTGAAACTTTTAGCTTGAATTCGTTACTAGTTTTGGGTCATACCAACTACATATTTGTGATGCGGTTACTGTAATTCATCATACCATCTCTGTTTATCAAAGCAGATAGTAATGTATTTTGCAAACAAGTTTTATATAACTCTTTGGCTAAACCGACTACCCATATATTATCAAAACAAAATGTTAGCTGGCAACTAGCTGGTGAAGGAGGTGGGACGGCTAATGCTAGCAAATAACCTAATAACACATAAAGGTGGTAGAGGCAACTGTTAATTAAATTTTAGCAACAATAGTTATATGACAATAATATGTTAGGGGTGTGTGTATGTCTGCTTGTTTTAGCGTTCTTCCGCCCCCTAATGGGAAAAATGTTTTATCAGTGCTGTAGATAGCCAAATAACTGATACTGCAGCTCTGGATGTGTAAATGCTGGTTTTCAGCTGCAGTTCTTCTCTGCTTTTATCCTCCTATGAAGCACTGGGTGGATCTGCATGGCTCCTAAATATAACAGGGAAAGTCAAGAGCTACATGTGGCTAACTTCTGTAAGACATTAGATGTACATTTACACATTTATTAAAAAAAAAAAAAAAGCATGTAGATTCCACTAAGCAGCCTTAAAAGGTTTGTGAGTGAGGCTAAAAAACAATAATAAAACCAGAAGCCAAAAGAGCTGGCAAACATCAACACACTGACAACAAACAAGAGCACACAGATGATAGAAAGGCTGTTTTGTGCAGAGCTCAGCAAGTCAAAATGCTTGGCTTTAGCCCATGTCGATCACAAAACACCATCCTCTCTTTAGAGAAACTGGTGAGAGGAAGGAATATGTACTGTAGTTGCTAGGTTATGTAGCCAAAACAGTTCTGGCAACAATGAGGTCTATTCCAGGTAATGACAGAGGTTTGCTGTTTTATGGTAACACCCTTGACATAAATTGCAGTGTGACAGGTACAGTACGTCTGCACATTTTATTTTCAGAACTGAGACCTTTATTCTCATCAGCTTTTTAATAGTTTTCAGTAACTGTGTGTAGACGAGCTGGACATTTGGTATAACCAGGGCCATAGCTGGTGTCCACTATTAGGAAACACTTGAACCCTACATTTTAGAGCAGAACCGCAGCTGAACACCAGTCCTACATCAACAGCACAGAAAATAGCCTGCAAACTTTTACCCTAAAATTAGAAAATTACTTATTTTAAAGTGTAAGGTAAATGAAACAACTCTTTGAGGTTCATTGAATGTCCACGCTCAGCCAGATACGTGTAACAGGTATGAAATGATAGTAAAAATAAATGTTACAGCTAGTGAGACAAAATGTATATTAAAATGCCATTACACAGCTTACATGTAGAATATGATATTCATTTTGTTGTACCTTTGCACCATACACGAATGCCAGACTTCCAAACAGCAGCAGTGCATACAGTGAGATGTTACTATATCTAGAGAGGTTCCATTCATTTAAAGGGAACCTCATTGTTATTGTTCATTTGCAGCAAAGAAATTACCTACTTTAAAAGATTTGTTACAAACATGAACAAAGTATCAATGCAATAAGTGACTATGTTTTGCTTAACTAATTAAGATACATTTTTAACAGAGATACAAATATTCTGTAACTTATTACATCTCAAAAGTAACCCTCCTACCAAAGTCCATTCCATTGTGAATTCTATCAAGCAAAATGTGGTGAGTGATGCGAGCCCGGACTCACCGTGTGATCAGAACAGCATTGTCATGATGAGCCATGCCATTCTCTGGGATACTGTTGCCATCACCGTGATGGGAGAGGATGGACTTCTGCCACTTACAGAAACTATCCAGAGACTTGTCAGCATGATGGTTAATCTCCAGATTAGGCTGCAAAAGACCACACAGTACAAATACAGCCCAGTGTAAGTGTCTTACAACCTAGAGAGCATTCTTTGCATAGAGAATATGCGGAATAACTGTAATACTTCTTAAGCAGTAGCCTATTACAGACAATGAACTTAGAGTCAAGTCAAGATGACAGTTGAAACCACAGTCATTGCCCGAGTTCAAGAATTACCTAGAAGAATTATTTGGAGGAGTAATGTACTGGGATCAGGGTGAGGATAGACGAGCATTTGCTGGAATAGCCCAAATGTTTTTAGATTTGATTTAAGAGCTGATGTAGTAAAAGTAGAAACATTTACAGCAGGAAGAGAGATGAGATTTTTAGAAGTAGCTGCAGTAGTGGAAATGTGCAGCCCTGCTAACAGCTGTGCTTAGATTCAGCTGCTCTTTTGTATTAGCATGGTAATATAGTGACACCGATGAGGCTACTGCAGTGTTTGCAATGTTCCATCTTTGCTCAGTTTTATGAGCATTTACGTTAACATATTAACATTAATGTACAGCTAAATTAGCTAAAAACACAGAAGTGGAAAAAGTAGCAGGAGTCTTTTCAGAAACGGTTGAATTTTAAGGTCTGCAAAAGACATTTATTGATTGAATGTGCACTTACTGACAATACTGAACAGCCCGTCAGTGATTCTCATTGCTGTATGACTGCATTGGTATTTCAGCACAAAGACTGAGACATAACAGGCTACTTCCTTCCATTTATCATTTATCTGTTGACCTACTTATGACCATTACGAATATTTACAGATCATTTATGCATATTGGATCAAAGAGCAGCTCCACTTGACATTACAATATAATCTTGTGATTTGGACCAGATGCTACATAAAACAAAACTATAAGCCCTTTACAAAGACAGATGCTAGGAACATGTTCTGCTTCTCTCATTATACATACATGCATGTACAATGCATGTAAAAATCTACAATTGAGTCTCCCTAAGGTATGATGCATGAGCACATCTGTCATCTGAAAAGTTTCTCTACTCTCTCATTCAACCAAGGTAATCACATAAAGTACTGGTACTCATTCACTCCATGACCATCACTAATACACTGAACTACAGGTGAGGGTACTGTCAATATAAGAAGACCTGTCCAATTGTGTTTTGGTGAACATATTGATCAAATACCAGTAAAGCAGAGAAAGGTCAGTAAATAGAGGGTTTCATACCTGATCCTCAGTCAGAACAATCAACCGGGTCACAATAATGTTCACAACATTTCCTAGACTGGCATCACGGTAAAGTTTGGCAACCTGACCTCCAGAAAAGAAGAAAAGACACAAAGTCAGACAATTTGTGTCCATAAGTCGCAATGTATAATCATCAGCCAAGAACATGACCAAAAAGTAGGCTCAAACTTACAATATTCATTACAGACAAGATGTAGTGCTCAATGTCTTTGCGTCCATGGTAACCGACCATCATCTTATCAGCAACCACTAGAGTCTCCACAAAGCGTTCAGTGCTGACGGAGCGCCTCTGTCTGTGGGTACTGTTAGACTGCTCACTGTCATTTTGTGGAACAGGGGACAAGTGGACCGGGGAAGGTGTGCTGACCTGGCAAGGTACACTGCTTTTACTGAGGTCTGTGAAGGAAAGAGAGAAAAACATTAGTTAGTTGTGCCCAATATGAATGCATGAATTATGTACTGATAACTGATGACACACTATCTGCTGAACAGGTTGTGTTACTGGTTTGTGTATGGTAAATGTGCTTCGGGAATCTGCCCCTTTGAACCTTGCAGCGAAAGCCTCTGCTTTATGACCCAGATGCTCTGGGAAAAAGCTATAAGATGGTACATGTTAGGGCATGCTCGCTTCCTGGTGATGACAGCCTTTGCTGTGTCTTATAAGACCTTGGCCCAAATACCTAAATATCCACCTGGTTCTTTTTCCAATTCGTCATATCACAGCAGACATGGCATTTGGTATAAATGAGTCGTCTGGATTTAAAAATCTCAGTGTGATTGTTAGTTCTATAAATAGGATTAGTGCTTCTATAAAAGTCTGACTGACTTAAATTATACTCTGAAGAGCCTTTTTATGAAAGCTAGAGTGAGGCTTTCTCTACAGGTTGAAAGGTGTCCAGACCAGGAGCAACTATAGCACACAAGAGGCCTGGTCATGTCTACCAGAACCTGGGCCTACAACCAAACCAGCGCTTCCCCTAATCTGCTATGTATAGTTATTCCTTTACGTCAGTCCCACCCACACAAAGTCCAACCCAGATGGAGGCTCACCAACCTGAAATGCCACAGCTGAACTCCTGGCTATGCTCTTGTGGTGAGGGAATGGCAGACATTTTATAAATAACATGTTGCTGTGCTTCTTCCAGGTTCCATTCGCTGGAGGTTGTGGAGGATATGTTCTTTAATGGCTCTATTAAATACCGCTCTTCCTCTGTTGTAATAACACCATGCTTGTAGGGGAACAGAATCAATGAAAGACACATTATCCATTATCCATTATGATAAACAGAAGAAACATTATAGGTAAATGCATACATACACACATCTACTTCTTTTTGTGTTAAAACCGGAAGATTCTGACTATGTCTCTATATTTTAAATCATTTTAAAAGGACATCCTACTAGTTTTAAATATCCGCTTTAGTGAGGGTATGAACAGTTATTTTGTCTGTTTTGAGCTGCAATGTGTGAAACTGAGGTTACCCTGATGATGTCATGAGAGTTATTTTACATAGCCTGGAGGTTTTCTATTTTTACAGAAAACACAGTGTTATAAACTGACGATGCATTTCAAAGGCAGGAAATGTCCAGTGAAAGATGCGACTGAGCTTCGTGGTGGGGCTTTAGTGTCGTGACCCAGTCTGCAGACTGAGACCAGGTTCCGCTGCTATGATTTTGACAGCTTCTTTTTATTCCTGTCCAACCTTACAAACGCTGTGGAAGCACTAAATACAGTAAATAGCCAGAGTGTCCTTTTAAATAGCTCATTTATTCACTGTGTGTTACAGTCTTGTTGATGGGGTCATAATTTCGCACCTGCAATACATTGATCACCAGTCTGCAATTAAACATCAAAACCCCAAGCAATCCATTACATCAAGACCGACACAGCAGTTAATTGGACTTCAACCAAGGTAAATTACTCACTGCCCTTTAACACCCCCTGTGGAACATAATCTCAGAAAAGTCCTTCAGAATGAGTTTGTAGAGAACACTGGCATGTTTCTTGGCTCTGTGAAAGCTACCATGAAAGCAATTAAACACATATCACACCAGCACACAAAGCTAGATTTGATTTAAGTTTTAATGGTGTGTGATGTCAAGCTTTTAAACTGCTCAGATAGCTGATTACATTAAAGCACAGACACAGTTTTGTCCATTTTTGGTGCTGTTAGAAAAAAGGGCAAACACTAATTCAATTTATGATGACTCCATGTAGGTCTTGCCAATACATTTGGCTACAACAAGGGTAATACATGTTTTCTCCACATGATTACATTTGCCAATAAAAAAATAGGATCTTTTTTTTCCCCTTCTTTAAAGTTATTCTGAAGGAAAAAGGGATAACAGCTATTAAATTTCTTCCAATTTCTTGATTAGCCGAGAGAACCTGGACGGTCACACTGTCTGTGGATAAAAGGCCGAGCACTAAAAGCTTAGACAGGATAATTAGATGCCTTGTTAGTGCTGCTCAGTTTTGTTTTTGAACATAAAACTTTTTTAAAAATGCAAGCAAAGCCCACATCACATTACGGATTTACAAAGAAAAATATCATGTTGTCGCTTTAGAAACATGAGAATAATGTGTGACATTTAATGCCCGAATGAGAAGAAAGGCACTGCTGAAGAAGCCGAGGTGATTTTTCTCTATGAGCATCACCTCACCCCAAGCTGCCTGCAGACTTAGTGCGCCGGTGGAAGGAAGCCAAGATTCTGTTAAGCAAACTACAATTGGTCTAATCCTCTGGCGCTGTGTCTGAAAGATTGGCTCACATAAGCGCAGCACAAGCTAGGAATATATTAGTTATCTGACATTAGTATCAGGGTTTGTTTGAGGTAAGGGGAGTGTTAACTCTTTGTGTCAGTTGGACAGTGTGAACTGGACACTTGGAATAAAAACAAAGAGGCTGCTTTATACTTACCAGACCCTTGCAGTTGCTGAGTGCCACTCTAGTCGTGCTGTGCTGATTTTGCAAAAATCCAACATAGTGACAGTTATCTACCATGTTATGACGCCACTCTAGCCCTTCTTTGCCCCAATACTCCACTGTAAAATGTTTTGACACCAAGTGGGGGTTGAGTGTCAGGTTTAAGTGAAAGTGCTTTCCATAGGCTGACAGTCTGTAGAACAGCCGAGACTCTGTGGGGTCTAACGCAGGCTGTGATCCCATTATGGGGTCCACCACCCCCCGTCTCCGTCGGCCTGGCCGGTGGTGTTTCACAGTATAGCTCAAGAACTCTCCATTCTCATCCACCCGTACCGGGACAGTCAGCTGATACTGCTGTAGGTAGGACAGGAACTCCTCTTTTACAGAGAAGAGAAGAGAAGAGAAGAGAAGAGAAGAGAAGAGAAGAGAAGAGAAGAGAAGAGAAGAGAAGAGAAGAGAAGAACATGGTTATGACAATACTATAGGTTTCATAAGGTTTTACATCCCTCCTGATCACCTGTCTACATCATACCTTGAGAGTTGTGTGAAAGCCTATTGATGCTTTGGAATTCAGAAGCAGCCATCACCACCAGGCTCAGTGTCCAAGTCAGCGTCTTCCACAAAATTTCCATAATTCAGGGAAGGATGTGACATGGGGTGGGGTAGAGGGTGCTACAAACAGGTTAAAAGCACACGATCAGTCCGACACCACACCATAACAAGTCCATGGTCTGTCTCCTTCACGGGTGTGAAATGTTCTCAAAGTGCTCACTAAGCTCATCCAGGTCTCAGATTTCTCCTGAAAGCGAATGCCTCCACGTCTCACTGGCTTCTGAAGTCATGTCAGCAACTCATAGGTAACACTGTAATCCATCAGAGACAATCACAATCAGGTGTAAGTCCAAAGAGGAAGCTCTATATCGGGAGCTTGTCTTGACCAATCCATCTGCATTCCTGTAAAGCAATCGGAGGTCAAATTAATGTATTTCACCTGGAAGCAGCCAACATCTTAATCACATTGTCTGCTTATAATGAATGAAAATGCACAGGTTTAGTGTCGCCACACATCTGCGCATGTGAGCTGTAAGCATTAGTTCATCCATCCTACAAAGATCTTCATAATCAGTCACACTTTTAATTCATTTATGAAGCAAAAACATCAAACACTGTCTAGTTGCCTCCCATGTGATCACAGATTTACTGCCTGTCTCTGGGCCGTAGATTGTTGCTCAGACAACAGAAGTCTGGTAAGTGACACTTAAAGGACAAACTGTAGTAAAGACCAGATGCCGAGATGACTGAGGAATTTATGGAAGTGACTGGTTCATATATATTGATCTACTGGGGATGGTGACATATGGCCTTACAGGTATAAATCTTGACGGGGCAGACCGTGCTGACTGGTCTACATGGTTTCATTTGTGTAGATTGTGGTCTGCAGTGGTCTACCTACTGGTGACGTGCTTCACGGCAGCATGTGCAAACTAGTCTGCTGTAAACAAACGTCAGTGATCCGGGCTTGAAGGATGATATTGAAGCAACTGGGCTCCAAATACGGACAGAAAAGCTTGGAAAAGGAGCATTTTGTAACAGTGTATATTCCTCCAGCTCAGACCCAGACTCAGACTCAGCCGGTCCAGACAGCAGTGCTACCTACTTGGCCACTCTGACCCAGACAGTTGGCAGTCGGCCCGCACACCGGTACCTCAAACACAACCGAGATCCCTCCAGGAGGGGCTGCAACCGCAAAAATCTGACTATCTGACATCACTTTAACGCCTTTGATTTTGTTGCTAAAAGAGTGCAAAAGCATGCTCTGTTGTGAGTTTTAGTGAGTTAAACGCAGACAGACGGACTGCCCCTGCAGATGTGGAGCTGTAACCATGCAATAGTTGACGGAGCGCAATGCAACTGTTGATTCACACAGCAAATGTGCAACTCTTAGATGCATTGTCTCTTCTTAAATCACCCCCCAGTCTTTGTGTGAACTCGCAGCGCCCAGATAAGAGGCTAAAATGTTGGTTTGCAAGCCCAAGTCTGCGTCCCTGGGAGGATTTAGAAGCTCAGCCGAATCTGCCCAGAAACTGAAAACTGTCTGAAACTGACTGTCTTCTCCTACACAGACGGGGAGTGTTAAAGACATAGTTACCATGCTCATCTTCATTGTCAGCTCCGGTCCAACTCTGCAGGACAAAAGGTTTCTGCTGCTCTGAAGTTCCGCACACAAATCTCTGCTGCTCTCCTCTTTTCATCTCCTTTTGGATTCTGCCATCCTCTGAAGCTGCAATGTGCTTCTCCTCTTCACACCAGACACCCGTGCAAGTAGCCTAAACTGTACCTCAGACCAAACACTGTCTCGAGACACACACAAAAAAGTTACTCAGCTTTTCAAAGTCTTGGAATTCTTCCAAGCACAAGATTCTATTTTCAGCCTATCTGTTGTGTTTATAATCTAGGCTTGGTGTGATGGCTCAGAGGGCTTAAAAAGTTAGTTCAGGTCGCAGAGGGTATTCTGCGAGCCGCTTGGAGAAAGTGCATGCAAACAGCAGAGCAAAAAAAAAAAAAAAAAAAAAAATTTGGCTTGAAGCTGCTCCCCTCACTACATTGCAGAGACCGGGTATGTCCCAGTCCCGGACAGCTTCAAATTGGCAGCTTTTTCAGGGGGGAGGTGACGTCAGTGCAGATGTGCCTCTCTCCATCAGCTGTGCGCATGTCTATCAGTCCAGGCCTGCAATAACACTCAGCTTCTTTAAGAATACACCCCTCACTGTCATATCTGGCATAAAACATATAAAATCAACTTAGAAACACATGCACTAAGAAAGGGGATTATGACTTTTTAAAAACATCAGAAAAAAAACACATTAATTATCACTATTATAGCTCTAACTGTGAATTAACCTCAATCAAAAGTGACGTCATAATTATAAGAAAATGCATCATAGATATTCATTAATAATGCCGGTGTCCTAAGACTAAAAAGGTGCATGAGTGTGTGGTGAGCATATTTTCTGCTGTAGCTGCTCTAAAACTAATGGCAGCCCAATGCATTTACGTGTAATTTTCCCCACGTCTATCTTTAGTCTGTAGGAAATTGAAAATCATGCCTATTCCTGAGTTTTAGTTACAGCTGCTCATTATGTAGGAGCCCATATCATTACAGTCAGGTCGTCATTACAAGCTCCATCCTACACATACAGACACGCGTGGGAGAGTCTGTGGGAAGCAGCGCCCCCATGTGTCCAAAAAGAGTATAACAAATGAGTCTGCGCACACATGAAGGCAAAGAAAGGCACATTTATTTGGAGAGCACAATTCCAACTCAGTGCTTTATAAAAATGGAAAAGTGAAAGGTTAAAAACACACAATTATGATTAAAATATTATCAATAAAACATAAAGCCCAGGCACAGTCATTATAATTTAACAGGAAATGAAATCCACAAGAAAATGAAGTGTGGAACAAACATAAAAAGCCAGTGTATCTGTAGAATAATCTGGAACAAAATCTGAAAATGTCTTCTTCAATATGTGCATTTAAAAGGACGTATAAATCCACTATTATAACAAAATATAGAAGATTATCAGAATAAGTGTAAATTGAGTTATAACATAGAAGTATGCATAAAATAAGATAGTATTGAAACTAATTATTATGATGAGGAGATATTATCACACATACTGAACATTGTATTTGTAGTAAATATTTAATTGTGTATAAATAATATTGTTCATACAACTGATTTTGTAAATTTTGTTGGACTGGTGCAGTGGTTAGCACTCGTGCCTCACAGCAAGAAGGTCCTGGGTTCGATTCCAGCACCAGTCACTGGTGGGGCCTTTCTGTGGAGTTGAACTGGTGACTTGTCCAGGGTGTACCCCGCCTTCACCCTTAAGTAGCTGGGATAGGTTCTGTGTGACCCTAGTGAGGATAAAACCGGTACAGAAGTTGAATGAATGAATGAATGAATGATTGCCCTGGTCTACAAGTAAAATGCCCGAATAAAAGTAGTTCAACTTTACCAAATTTGAGTCATTAATAAAGAAATATTAAGTCCAAAGTCCTAGTCGGTTGTAGTTTCTCAGATACAGTCTTAAGCCAAAATGTGAAATTCTGACAATTAATGAGAGAATGGGTTTAATTTCAAAGGACAGTTTGTCTCAGAGTCACCAGATCTACCTCTAAACAGTGTCTCCACATTACAATACATTC
>JAQQZY010000005.1:36802415-36814340 GCA_030068375.1 Ostorhinchus rueppellii
TAATAATAATAATAATAATTATTATTATTATTATTATTATTATTATTATTATTATTATTATTATTATTATTATACAGGCATGTCAGGCAGTACAGATGGGAGACAACCCTAGACACAGTTCCAAAAAGTTCACAAAACCATACAAAGCAAAATACAAAAATAATAAAAGTAATTACTCTATGTGCACAGTTGCATCAGGATGATTAAATTAAAGAAAAAACAACAAACTGAGCAAAAACATATAGAAAAGGCAAAAAAGAAGGGGGATCTTCCATAACTTGCTGCTGTTCATGTAATGCAGCACCATCTTAGCTGAAATTGATTAATAGCATTTTACATATTGTGATATTATTCTATCCTGCAGCAACAATGAAACCCCACATATCAGAGAGACAGCTGAAGTATGACATTTTGGGGACAGACTGAGATGGTTTGGACATGTGTATTGTGAATCTATTGGTAGAAGGATGATAAAGATGATGTAGCTACTAGGCAGGAGGCACAAAGAGGAGATATATGGATGTGGTGAAGGGGACATGCAGGTGGTTGGTGTGAAAAAAGAAGCTGCAGGGGACAGGGTTTTGATAATTGACAATTTGCTGTAGTGACCCCTAAAGGGAGCAGCTGAACGTAGTAGTAGTAGTAGTAGTAGTAGTAGAAGACTCCCAAAACAACTAGTAGTAGTAGTAGTAGTAGTAGTAGTAGTAGTAGTAGTAGACTCCCAAAACAACATGTACCTCCAGGTCATCAGCGTGATCAATAAAGGTCACCCTATCCCACTCCCACTTGTATGCCCACTATAGGGTTAGACATAGACAAAGACAAATTGACCTTGGGACTTAGGGTTAGGGTTAGTGTAGATACTGTAGATATTTTTACATCCATGATATCCACACATAAAAATATTCGTTGTTTTTTATAGTGACATTACTGGTCATCACTGATACATTCTTCTTCATTTTAACTAATGGGAAATTAATCAAGAACATTGGCTCAATTAAAATAAACCACGGTGAAGTGTTTGTTTGTTGCTGGCCCTTTAAGTGTGACATCTGATGACGTATGGCAGAGAGGGCGTGGTCGGCCTGTGAAATGTCAGGGAGGAATGGCGCTCGGCGCGGTATTTTGAACAATCGCGTTTTCCTTTCCTCGTTTTATCTGGAAACGTTGCCGAGCGCAAAAATTCGGGTAAGCACAGCTATGTATAAAGCCCAATGAAGCTTTGTGACACTGCATCCAGTATAAAGCAGCACACCTAAGAATGTGGTTAATGTTGAGGCATATTATAGTGCTAGCTAGCTGGGGTTAGCAAGCTCAGCAAGTTTGCTAGTACAGTTGTCCTGCCCGCTGGGTTGGCTTGATGAGGCTGATGATGATAACGATAGTAAAGGGTAGACACCAAAACAGCACCCTGGGAACGGCATAATATATGCAGCTGACCAGCTACAGTGATTACTTCTGTGTGTTGAGTTTGTATTAACAATATTTATAGCCAGTGTTGTCATGTGTTGTGCAATTATGACGCAAAATATGTTAACTTGTTAACTTAGCATGACAGAGACGCGTATTGACAAGTGTTTTATTTTGCGGTCAGGTGGCCATTTACCGATTTCTGTGTCTTTAGTGTATTCTGTCAAAACGCAAGGGGATAGATCAGCTGTTTAGCTACATTTGATGCTAGCTATCTTCACGTTTCTTTAAAAAAATCTGTATAATAGTTGACATGTTTACTGTGTAGGACCTACACTTGTATATAATACGCTTTCTACCCTTAGTACGACTTACCTGACGTCTAACTTGGATGTGTTTATTTTAATTTGTCAGGCCACGCTAACTTGAAATGTAGACATAAAACCCAGGCTTTAAATAGGGATTATACATGGTTAAACTTGGCACTTTTAAAATGGTGCATCGCTAAAATGTTCTCATCCAAAAGAATACCCCAAGTGACAGATGGAATTATTGAGAGCTAGCGTTGTTTACGTTGTCAGACTCTGTTAAAATAGTTTAACACTTACTAGTAACGTTATTAAACAGCTACTAGTTAGCGTTATCTGTAGTTCATATGTAGTTGTTCTGGTTTGCAGTTCCTTGCTTAGTGTCTTGCCTTTACGTGGGTGAATATTATTAAATACACCTCCTCACTCTGCATAGCTTTGTGTTAGCCGGGAAGCTAGCTGAGCTGATGACGATGTAAAAATGGCGGATCTTTCGAAATCCAACCCCGGCCTGAAATAGTAACGAAGCCAACAAACAGCTTGTCGCTTTCTCACTCTTTGCCCCAGCTGGGACCACTGCTGGAGATGTTTTACAGGAATTATTGTTGTCCCGTGTTGTTTGCGCTTGTCTGTTTCATCCGAGGACGTGAAAATATTTGGAGCAGTGAGTTGAGTGTGAGTGGTTTGGGGTGGGTAGGGTTCATATGTGTGTTTCGGTGGATTAATGTTGAGTAGAGTGCAGCAGGACAAAGATCCGCCTGAGATGATCGGTGCGGCCTAGCTAAACCAGCATCAGCTGTCAGGCCCTGTCAACAGTTGCAGAAGGCAAACGTGACTAACGTATGCTTGTTCATTGATTTAATGCCACTTGATTATTATTAAGTGATTTATTGACCAGCATAAAGTTATCAAAACGGGCATTTCTGCTGAGAGTGCACGGCTAACTCGCTAGCTATTACAGCTATACTTATTTATTTTCTTTGCAGTATGGTATATTTCAAATGGACTATCATTCTCATTTATTTAGTATTTGAAGCACTTTAACTAGAAATATTATTGCAGTTGTTAATGTGCTATATGTAAATGCAAGAACATTATAAACAATGTTCTTAATGTAAGTGTATATTTTGAGAATAACACATGCACATCCCCTGTTTTATGTTGGGTTAAAATAATTACTTAAAATTATTGGGGAGGTTAAAAAAAATCCATTTTTTCAGCATTGCATATTTAACCACATTTTATGGCTTTCTCATCTATAGTACGGTATGTGTCTTGGACTCATTTTACAGTGACAGTTAAAGTTTTATTGCTCTTGCAGAATTGACAGATCGCTGAGACTCTGCAGTCATGGACGTGGTGTCACCAGAGCTCAACAGCCTTCTTCCTGATGAGATCATGGATACTGAGGCTATAGAGGACATTCCTCACTCCCAGTCTGATGGCACCACTGTGCAGTCAGAGCCCGTTGAGGACACATCAGTTCCAATGGAAACGGACACACCTGTGGCTTCTGAAAGTGGCCTCTGTTCAGATTCTGCTTCAGCAGCACAGGGTCTGATCACCTCCACAGACTCCACGCTGAGCATTAGCTCTGGAAATCCAATTCCTATCTCCATTTCTAGTTTATCCTCACCCCTTCTCACCCTTAAACCATGTCTGGCCACCTCAACAGCCACCACCAAGACTACAGATAGTGTGACTGGGACTAGTGTCACAACAAGTGGTTTGCAAAAGCTCACTGCTCCTTTCACCATCTCTGCTGCAAACCATCAGATCATTCTCAACAAAGTGGCCTCATCACAGGCCACTGAAGCAGCAAAGTCTACAGGATCTCCCCAAGTCATTAAGCAGGAAGGACAAAAATTGTTGGTCACAGCTATAGGGAAGTCGGGGCAGCCTATTGTGTTGCAGTTGCCACACACTGGCAATAAGGCTGGTGTTGCCCAGACTTCAGGAGATGCCAAGTCCCAAACCCCACAGTTTAAAGTGGTGACTATTGGGGGACGATCGGAGCTCAAGCCAGTGGTGGGGAGTAGTGCCAACCAAGTGACGACATTGCAGGCCCAGCAGCTGAAGACTGTACAGGTAACATTAGTGCCTTTTGTTACTATGCAGTAAGGTTTTTTTTTAACATGTAAAATATTAAAAATATATATTTTTCATAGCCATTAAGATGTCATCTGCTGGTTAATAATAAGTGATTGCTAACTGGCTTAGTCTATAAAAATGGTATGATAGTGAAAACTATGGTGCACATGTACTTCAGCCCAAGATTGCATCTGTATCAAGTCACCCACTCATTCAAAAATCAGAGTTACAACTACATTCTTAAATTGTATTAATACAGTTGACAGCAGCATTAAATAGACTTTCAAACAATATCCAATCTTTTTGGCTTTGCTACCCAGTAGCCAGTTTTCCACCCATTAATACTTCTAAAGGGCACATCCAGTATGTAAACGTGTGAGCTGCCAGCCATGATCTGAACTGAATTGAAACACCATGTTACATATCATGATGGTACAGATGTTCTACTTTTTTTAGGGTCTCCTCTAGTTGCTCAGGTAGAAAGTAGGGAATTTGGGGAATGAATGAGATTGTACAGCAGACCACTATTTTGGACCTTTTTTTTTTTTCTTTTTTAATCTTTGCGTCATTGTCTGCCTATAACCCTGTTACCACAGTTGATTGGGTATTTGGCAGCTTTATGCAACCATAAAAGTGATTTTCATGTGGATATATATTTCTGTCTAGAATATTTAATAATTTAAAGGCACAAGTAAAATATAGGTATGTGATGCAAATCTAATGTAGACAGTGGCATACACACAGATTCAGAATTGGCAAGTATATTGCTTGAGAAGACAAATGGATTTGATTTATTCCTAGAATGAACACAAGCATGAGAAAAGGCCATTTTTACAATTCGCTTAGATTCAGTAAGGATTTGGTTTGATTAAAAGTGTTATTTTCATGTGGTTTTTTTATATATACAAATGCCATAATTATTACTGAATGTCACTGCAGATTGCTAAAAAAACACCAGCATCCTCAGCAGCACCGATCAAGTTTATCATCACAAAAACTGTTAACAGCAAAGGTCTCAGCCCTCAGTCATCAGTGTCACCTGTTATTGCAGGTAAGTGTATTTTCAGTTATAGTCGATTAGTCAGTTGTTAAATATGACCAGTGTTTTGGTGTTAAGGTGTTCAATATGACGTCCCTGTTCTGTTGTAAGTATCAGTTTCCTTAAATCATCTCTTTACAGGACGGGTCCTCACACAGAATTCCCCAGTGATGCCTGCAAGGACCATTACTCTGACTGAACCCCATAACACTAGCATTCAAAGCTTACCAGGCAAAAAGATTGCAATTTCACCCCTTAAGACTCCCAGTAAGGTAAATTTTACAAATCTCATACACGGGACACTCCGTAATTTAATACTTTTTTTTTTTTTAATTCACGATCAGATGCATCTTGTTAGTTACATTCCCATCATGGTGACAGAAAGAAAACAATGAGAATAGTTCCCATTGTAATGGTTGGGGAGTGTTCTTTTATGTTGCTGTGCTATTTCTTCTACTACACAGATTATCACTGTTGCATAAATACAGCTGTATTTTTTTTTTTTTTAGACTGACATGGTTCTGGACATGTACAGAGGAAGGATAGTAAATGTATAGGTAGAAGGATAATGAAGTTGGAACTGCCAGGCAGGGGATCTAAAGGAAGAACCAAGACAACATTTGTAGATGTAGTGAAAGAGGACATAAAGGTAGTTGGAGGATGCAGAGGATGGAGTTAAATGGAGGAAGATGATTTGCTGTGGTAACTTCTGAAGGTAACAACTGAAGGGAACAGAAGAAGGCATTCAGTTATTTTTTGAAAATCATATAAAGTTTTAAGACGAGCAGTAAATGTTGCATGCATTTTTTAAAATGCTGTTTTGTCACCTGTCATAATGTAACTTCACATTTCTTTGCACCAAATGAAAGATGTTGTAACTGTCAGGTAGTCATTGTGATTTCATTGGTGAATTGTGAGGAACCCAGGATAAAATGTTACTGAGAACTAATGTCCACAGTAATTTCTGTGCTTGAGCATTGAGAAAATATGCTGAATATTGGCAGTAACCTGGAACAAGAAACATAAAAACACAGTATACAGTACAAAAATGTCTGACTGGATAAATAGTTGGACTGACAGTATTCCACTCTCCTCTATGTTTGCAGGTGACTGTGGTATCTGTGGCATCTCCGACCCCTAGCGCCCCACAGAAGTCCGTCACACTGCCTGTGAATGTAGCACTTGGCCAGCAGATCCTTACAGTCCAGCAGTCTACATCAGCCTCGCCTGTAAAAGTGGCCACCAGCCAAACCACAGCACAGGTGAGACCAGAGCCCACAACAGCTGTTTGATCAGCTGAAGTGTGGGCACTGATGACATGGATTTTGTTGCAGATGAGCTCTTTTTTTGTTTAGCAATATTGTACTGGATTTGAATGGGTATAGCTAACTTATGTAACTTATATTTATTTTGTGTCTCTTGTTAAGCCAGTACCTTTTTCCTTTTATTGCAAATGGATGGCTGTGAAATCTGACTAGGCCTTTGGTTTCTGTCACACTTCACTGTTAGAAGAGAAAGACTCAGGGCTCACTTAAGTTGGACAAGATGTTGTTTTTTTGTTGGTCAGCTACAACGAGCAATTCTCCCACTTTTTAAAACAAATTCTTATGAAGTTGTAATATATTATTGTCTCTTTTCCTAAAGAGTGGGACATGACCCTCAGGTTGATGATAGGAAATTGATTTATTCTGTCTCATTTTCACTGTAATGCAATCGTGTTCAAAAGGTGTGATCTATCAAACATGTATCACTCTGAAATGACTCGTTTACATCTACAAGACAACATTTTAAGGATCTGAGAAAATTACAGAAATGTATCTGCTGTTCAATCTGACCACTTACAGAATATTAAACCAGTGCAGTCTGTGACAGTGGGAGGTGTCAGTGGCTCCCAGTTCAAGACCATCATTCCACTGGCCACCCAACCCAACGTACAGCAGATTCAGGTGCCAGGTAGCAGGTTCCACTATGTTCGCCTTGTCACAGCCACAACAGCAAGCAGCACAGGACAGCCCAGTGGTCCCAGTACAAGCTCCATACCAACAGGTGACTAAGAATGTCTGACAGTACTTAATAAAGGTCTGTGTAGAAGCTCTTTTGTCCTAACATCTGATGCTTAATGTTTCACAGCTAAGCCAATGGTCGTCAGTACAGGAGCAGTTAGGATGTCGGTTCCAATTGTCCCAGCGCAGACCATGAAACAGGTAACTGATTGGAGTATATTCATTCAACATGGGGTTTTCTGGAGAATACTTTTGGCTGAATTCAGTCATTCCCTGTAGGTGGCACCGAAGCCTTTGACATCAACAGCCCAGGTGGTGACCACTACTCAGACACAGCAACGCCTAATCATGCCTGCAACTCCACTACCACAGATCCAGCCCAACTTCACCAACCTCCCTCCAGGTACCGTCCTGGCACCAGCTCCAGGAGCCGGAAATGTGGGCTATGCAGTCGTGCCAGCACAATATGTCACACAGGTTAGTTGACAACATCAGTATGTACAAACTGCAAATGAAGTTGAAGACTTTGCAATATTTATCTGTGGTGGCCTGTTTCTTTCCAACCTGTATTTCTTTTAGCTCCAGCAGTCACCTTTCGTGACACTTGCCAGCAGCTCTGGTTTCCAAGCATCCGCTGGCATCCAGACTCAGGCCAGACTTCCACTCAACGGGTAAGAACTGACAGGAAGACGTTTAATGTACAATGTGTGTGACTGACCAACTGAAGCACTAACACTCTGTTTGAAAGCAGCTTACGGTATAAAAAGATTACATTTATCTTGTATTAATATTATAATATCTGTTTTTAATGGTATTTTTTTTTTTTATTAACCAAGTTGTCTCAATTAAATATTTTGTTCAGTTGATTATGAAGGAAAAACTGGTTTAATACGGGTGTACTTTAACTTAAGTGTTTATATTAATGAATTCTATTATTTTTGGGACGCAGCTTATCGGCAACTGAGACGACATCCAGACCAAGAAAACCCTGCAACTGTACCAAGTCACAGTGTCTCAAACTGTAAGTAAAACTGTAATTTTGATCCGTTTGTTGATGCTATGTAATACTGATAATATTGGTAAATAACACAGTATTTCCCTTGTTACAGTAGGTGATAAATTGTGCATTCAAAGATGATGTGAGGATAAGACAGTTCAGTAATATTGTGTAAAGATTTAGGGGAAAAAATGTACACAAAATACTATCATCATCTGCTATGAGCCAAACCTTTAGTTGAACCACTGGTATTGGTATCTGTCTAGAAAGTTGATTGATGACATATTTCACTCAGGCTCACCTATTCACTTTTGGTAAGCCTGTTCTGTTTTTGTTCTCCTTAGATACTGTGACTGTTTTGCAAATGGAGAATTCTGCAATAACTGTAACTGCAATAACTGCTTCAATAACCTGGAGCATGAGACAGAGCGGCTGAAAGCTATAAAGGTAAAATGGAAGGGTCTGTGTTGGTGCAACTGAGTTGTAGCTTCAGGAATATGTGGTCACTGCAAAATGTGTCTTCACAGACGTGTTTGGATCGGAATCCAGAGGCTTTCAAACCTAAAATTGGTAAAGGCAAAGAGGGTGAGTCAGACCGTCGACACAGCAAAGGCTGCAACTGTAAACGATCAGGCTGCTTGAAGAACTACTGCGAATGCTACGAGGTGAGACATTAGCCACTCAATCGTTCACACTGGGTGTTTTCTTATGTTATAATGGTTGACATGCATTTCTTCTTTTTAAAAGGCAAAGATCATGTGTTCGTCTATTTGTAAATGCATCGGCTGTAAAAACTTTGAGGAGAGTCCAGAGAGGAAGACGCTCATGCATTTAGCCGACGCAGCAGAAGTTCGAGTACAGCAGCAAACTGCAGCCAAGACCAAACTGTCATCACAGATCTCAGACCTGCTCATGAGAACAACACCCGTCATTTCAAGTGGAGGCGGAAGGTACGCTAATACTGTAATACTCCAACAACAAAGTAAAAGACTTCTGTAGGACTATGATAGGATTAAAGTATACAGATAAGTTGGTTTTAATGCCTCTGATCTTTTCTGTTGTCCTGGCTGTAAGGCAGAGCAAAAACTTTCTATGACTGAAATAAACTGAGCTCAATGTGAAACATCAGACCAAACCTAAAATAAATGAGAACTAGGCAGTTTCTCTGTATTAGTGTTAGATGCTGACCTGAATATGAATAAATGTCCTGTTTCTGATCCCGTCCATGCATCAAATGGTTAGTTCCATTATATTTCAAATATTGAGTGCCAGTGAAATGAAATTTCCACTTTTATATTCAAATCCTTACTAAATTTATTTCTGTTATTTGAGAAATTTATCATATTGGTGCCATTACTTTAAGCTGGAGAAAGAATAGGATTATTTTTTTGTTTGTTTTTTTTGTTTAAGGTATTTGAATGCATGCAGGTTATGTTTTAGGAAAAAAAAAAAGAGTTTGAACATGTCACTTAGGTTCATTTTTTTATTAATTGAATTTTTATTTAACTATGAAGTCCTTTGAAAATAAATATCTTCTTTTGAGGGAGACCTCATGAAGAAAGCACACCAGCACATACAAAAGTCAATATAAACATGCCAAAATGTACAGAATGTGATCCAAGTAAATAATAGAACGAAAGGGTGATGAAACAGATGGTGCGGTACGTAAGACAAAATTCAGTGAGGAATAGCAATTACACTCAGTTATATAGTATTAAATTCACCCAAGGAGACAGAAACACAGTTGTAGAATATTCTGAAGTTTATTCCACATTGTATATAAATGATAATGAGTAATGATCAGTGATGGAGGACTAGCCATGCAGGCTTCAACATGGCTTTTACGGACTCGTATGAAATCTTTATTTATTTAGGATCCATATTAGCTGTACATAGCTACAGCTATTCTTCCTGGGGTCATTACAATAATCTTTACAACGAGTCAAAGCAAATAACATGCAATATAATCATGCAAAACAATTTTTCACATACAGCATAACATGAAAGAAAATAAACATAATACAGACATGACAGCTCCTTTAGGTCATCAGCAATATAGTATAATACTGCACATATATTCAATTAGCCAAAGTATTAGCCAATTTATGGTCAATAGATGCTTCTTGACGAACTTCTTCAAGTTCATTTTACAGTGTTCATGTGATGTGTTCTGGTTGTGTTCCATTCTGACATACCTCTGTATATTACCATTTGTTTTATTACGTTTGTTCTTGATTTGGGTAGTGTAAAATTACCTCGGGTTGTACAGCTGTGTCTGTATAAAAAGTATCCAAAAGATAGTTATGTTAAGAATAGATAGAAACAGCTTTCATTTAAGGAAACAGAACTGTCACTGTTATATTCTGTGTCACATACCTATAACTCTGGCGACTCTGGTAAAGGAGGGGTGGTGGAACAGACAATATTTTATTAATGCCTTGTTTCCTGTGTCTGCAGGTTACCATATACGTTTGTAACAAAGGAGGTACTGGAAGCAACGTGCGAGTGTCTGCTGGAACAGGCCAAACGGGCAGAACAGACTCATCAGCCTCAGGCCGAGGCAGAGCGGATGATCCTGGAGGAGTTCGGACACTGCCTCATGAGGATTATCAGCTCGGCGGGGAAAGCCAAAGTAGACTGTGCCTCCATCAACTGCTAGGTCGAGCACTGTGACTCTGTCCATCGTCTGACCTGGCCCAGCTCTGGGGGCAGAGGGGCGTGGACCCATGTGCACTGTCCCAGACCCCTGGGGCTTCTCACGTTGTCTCCCTCATCAAAAGGAAGAACAATGGCCCCAGAATACATGGCTTTCCCAGGATTGAGTTTGCTGAAGCCAGCTGGAATAACAGATGCAGAGCAGTCATTTGTACTGTTCACCTGGTTTGTAAGCAAGTAATTGAAGGACAAATGGACCCAGCAAGTTGCCTTCACGTGACGTTATCACAGTAGTTCATCTTGGCTGTGGTGAGCAAAAATGACTCCAGTGCTGAACAGAAATTTAGGGGTAAATTTAATCTTGCATTTTTTTTTCTCCACGTTCTTTGTCCTGCGACATGCTGGGAAATCAGTTTCTCCAAACTTCTGTTCTTCCATTTTATTCAGTTTTCCTTTATTTCCCATTTCAAGGTTTTTTCCAAAAAGTTGCCTGTAATTTTTATGTAATCAGTATATTTGTGCTTACAGTAGACAAACAGAACACGTATCTTTTGATATTTATTTTGACAAATATTTGTAACCATTATGAGCGCTAATATTTTGTGGCTTATAGTGCTGCAAATTGTTAATTATTGACTAAGCCTAGGCTAAATTGTTTGAAAGAGAATGAGTAGAGGCAATGTTTGGTTTTATCCTAAAGAAAATTGTGTATCAGTGCAGACCCGTAATGGTTTATGCCCACACACACAGAAGTGTTCAGAACATTTGGAATAAGGGTGGATTGGCAGAGGTATATGTTTGGAGGTGGGGAATATTTTGTGGTGCTGAAGCCTAGTTCCTAGTTATCAGTTTTATTTGTCACTTGCTTATAAAGGCCATGATTTCACAACTAAATCAGAAACTTACCATGGATTATTCAGTGATGTTCTGGTTACGTGTTCCTAATAATAAGCAAGTTTAGGAAACACAAATGCAGAGAGCAAATTATACCCAACTGATCATGGCTGGTTTGGTGTCACTGGAGCACAAATCAGGAGTCTGAGTGTTTTTATGTCACTGCAGAAAAAGCACAGCAGCAAATATTACACCTTAATCAAGGATTGCATTCATCATACACTGCAGGATAAACGCATTTAATTAGACAATGTCGGACAGATGATCATCACTCCTTTTGCAAGTGATCAGATTTGTGTGTCCAGACATGAACTAAAAGTACTTAACTATTAAAGAAAGACTCATCGTGTCATATTTACTGGTGCCTTTACAAATCACAAAAAAACGTGTAAAACAGAGCGACATTTCTCTAGTTTTAGTCCTGATCCAAATATTATGGGTTGGTATCAGTAGGTATGTTGCTACTCTGGTAACATGACTTGATATTTTCGTGTACCTTCCATTTTTCCTGTGGGGGGGGGGGGGGCG
>JAQQZY010000005.1:36822808-36845550 GCA_030068375.1 Ostorhinchus rueppellii
CATAATGTATTCATGTCCAGTGACTAATATGTGTATATTTTCATCTGTAGACAAACCTGGTTGCATCAGGTGGGAATGAGTCTGAAATATATATCTGGGATATGAATAATTTTGGATCTCCAATGACACCAGGACCTAAAACACAGGTACACAGAGTTTTGTGCTCCTTGTCAGTTACTAAGTTGTCTTTGTCTGTCATTGCATAATTCTATAATGCATGTGAAAATCATTGCCAGAATATAGAAGTTCTTATTTAGAGGAAAATGACATGCAAATTGTCCTCTGAATGTTCTTGGTATATCTATTTGTTGATGTATCATTTGTGTTAACATAAAGTGTTAATTTTTTTTTAAATAATAATGAGCAGTTCAGTGCTAATGACATAATGTGTTAATTTCAGTTTGTAAGTATTTAGATAATAGTAACTGATGACAGTGAGTAAAATGGTGGTGTTTTTGTGTTACAGCCTCTGGAAGATATCAGCTGTGTGGCGTGGAACAGACAGGTTCAACACATCCTTGCCTCTGCCAGCCCGAGTGGGCGGGCTTCAGTGTGGGACCTCCGCAAAAATGACCTCATCATTAAAGTTAGCGACCATAGCAACAGAGTACGTTGTTCATCTTGGAGTCAAATGATGGAATGCACACTTTTGCTTTGAATTATTCAGACATCTTGATTGACTGGAAACATTGTTCTGATGCTCATGGCTTTGGTTGTAGATGCATTGCTCTGGGTTGGCTTGGAACCCAGAAGTGGCCACTCAGCTGGTCTTGGCCTCTGAGGACGACCGGATGCCCGTCATCCAGATGTGGGACTTACGTTTTGCTACCTCACCTCTCAAAATATTTGAGAATCACACACGGTAAATAGACCTGTTGAAATAGCTTGCAGTTGTTCCATTGTGTTCTGAAAATTGTATGTATGTGGGACTCTGAAATCATTTTCTTTTTGTGCAGCGGTGTCCTGGCGATCGCCTGGAGCTTGGCTGACCCTGAGCTGCTTTTGAGCTGTGGGAAGGACAGCAGGATTCTGTGCTGGAATCCAAACACAGCAGAGGTAAAGGTTTAATGCCTTGCATACAGGTTTTTAACATAATTGAAGCAGAAGAATCACACTGATCAAGATATTACCAGGGTTTCTGTAGGTCATTAAAAAGCATTAAAAGTCATTAAATAGATCTTGCAAAAATTAAGACCTTAAATGGTATTAAAAAGCATTAAATTCAATGTCCAGATGCATTAAAAAATTAAATACACTTGATGGGGAAAAAAACCCCTATGGTTATTCACAATTTATTTTGATTAAATATTTAATAATCTTGATCGGAGTTATTGTACGATGATTGACAATTAGAACCCTTTAATTGGCTATTGTTTACGGCCAGTGCACAAAGTCACAACACTGGAGGCTTGGAATGCCATATGTGAGCATGCTCATGCTGTGGCAAAAGAACAAAGAGAGTATTAGCAAATGTCGGGAGAATGGGAAAGTGGATTTCAACAGAAGTGATAGAGAGATGAATTATTCAGAACCCGGTTAAAGACCATCAACGGTAAATCCTTGTGATATATACATAAAATGTATCTGCAGTTGGACATGGGCATTACATTTGTTTAAAGTCACATTAAAAAGGGCATTAAAAAGCATTAAATTAGATTTGCTGATACCTGCAGAGACCTTGTTTATATAGAAGACCTATTTGAGTTACATCTTATCTTTTTAATGTTGAGCCCTTTTGTTTTTCAGGTTCTGTATGAGTTGCCCACCAGCAGTCAGTGGTGCTTTGACATCCAGTGGTGTCCCAGGAACCCTGCAGTGCTTTCAGCTGCAGGATTTGATGGGCACATCGATATCTACTCCATCATGGGAGGCACCAATCAGGCACAAAGCCAGAGACATGCAGACCAGGTAAGACCAAATCTAACTCTCTTGAAGTGTATAAGAAGAGACCAGCAAGTAAGATGTACAGTATCATGAGCTTATTCAAATTTTAAGATAACAGCAGAGCGTGACTATAAAAAGAATGTTACACTTGTAGCTTTTCCTGCCTCCTTGTGTTTATTGATACTATTTCAGATACTCTGTGATTGCGTGAGGTTTTGGAAATACTGTTTATCATTATCTTTGTAATTGCTGATGTCTGTCCTTATTTCCATTTTCACTCAAAACTTACAATGAGCTTTCTGAACAAGCTTATTTCCAGGATGGGAAAATCTTAATCACTTCTTAGTTTAATTCAACCTTTGTTGGGCGTCTGTTGCAGATAAGTAACTCATTTGGGAACATGGATCCATTTGGGACGGGTCAAACTCTCCCTCCACTGCAGCTTCCCCAGACATCTGCTGCTCCAGCTACAATCAACCCCCTGAAGAAACCACCCAAATGGATTCGCAGACCTGTGGGGTCAACTTTTGCTGTGAGTGTCTTTCTTTACTTTGTCTCACTGAGGTTTAATTTTCAAAGTTTTTCCTTCTAATACACTGACTTTCCTTTGGCTTTTGTTCACATTCAGTTTGGTGGGAAGTTGGTATCTTTGGAGAATTCAAAGCTGAACCCCCAGCAGCCTCAGCAGCCCACATCGCACATTGTACATATCAGCCAAGTTGTTACAGAAACAGCGTTTTTGAAGCGCTCCGATCAGCTGCAGGCCACTCTGAGTGCAGGCAGCTTTGTGGATTTCTGCCAAGAAAAGATCGATGCAGCTGAAAATGAGTTTGAGAAGATTGTTTGGTCCTTTCTCAAGGTATGAACCCAAAAAGAAGCAACTAATCATCATATTTAGTTTCAAATAAATAATGCTGTCAGTTTCATAGTTGTTTGTGTGTTTTGTGTTTTAGGCTAATTTTGATAGTGATATCCGCAGTAGGTTCTTGGAGCTTCTGGGGTACAACAAAGAGGAGCTAGCCTTAAAAGTGAGATACAATGATCAATATTCACTATATCTTTACTCAAAGTATGCTACTTTAGTGTTTTTGATGTAAGTGTTTTTAATTAATGTATCTTTTTCTCAGATTTCAGCAGCATTAGAGGAAAAGCCTGCTGATCCTCCAAAGGTAAACAGTTTCAAATCACTTTATGTTACATAATCAAAGCCTCATAGTTAGAAAACTGTAAGAGTTACAGAAATTATTAAAATTATGTGAGGTGCAGTTTCAGCTTTAGGATGTAAAAAGGTTCAACAATAAGTTGAAAAAATTGACAACCAGTTAAAAGATTAAATCACTGTGGGGGACATCAGGGAATAGCATCCTCTCTTCATTACTTGAGATGATTCCAAATTGCACATTATCACTCTCCATTTGTTTGGTTTTTGTTCCTGCCCACTGTGCCTTTCACATTCTTCCAGTGACAGGACAAAAAAAATTATAGACTACAGTTGGCAGTAATTAGTGTTACTGTTCCTGGCTAACATGCTGTAAGACTGTAAACTGTCTCTGTCTTAAATTGCAGTAAGGAAGTGTTGCAAGTGGTAAGCTAAATCTTGGTATCAATGCTGCTTTACTTTTTGAGGAAGGTGGACATGGTTTACCGTTTTTTAAACTCACCGAAGTTGCTCATTTAGTTTCAGCTTAGCTTAAATTTGTTACGTCGTTCAAAAAACATCACTGACCCTAAGGTTTAAAGTTTCGAAGCTGACTGTACCTGGCCCTGGTTCCTCAGTGACTACCTGAATCTGGTCTCTACTTATTAAAATGTGTGTTCTCTGATTCTGGGTTCATAGTTTCTCCTTGATCTCCAGGTGGAAGTGCCTGCTCCAGTCGCCCTGCAGCCTTTAGCAGAGCTCAGCCTTGCTCCTCCCATTGACACTCCTGAGGCAGCATTCGACATGATCGCTGCAGCAAACCTGCAACCAGCAGCCACACTGGAACTGGACTCAGGTCCTGATCCACAGGCAGAAGAAACAACAGAACCTGATGTAGAGGAAAAGCACACAGTGGATGCTGTTTCAGATGAAGCAGAAGAAGGTGGAGATCAGGTGCTTAATGAGGAGCCTGTGGAGGAGGAGCAGGAGAAGGAGGTAGTGGAGGAGGAAGAAAAGAAGGAAGAGGAGCAGGAAGAGGAGGTGGAGAAAGAGGAAGAGGAGGAGATCCCTTTGGAGGAGGTGCACATGCATGATTGTACTTTTACATTTACAGAGATGATCTTTACTGCAAACACTTATTTAAAATGGCTGAAATGGAAAGTACAAAGACTGGAGTAACAAAAATAAAGAAATAATATGATACATATGATAAGTAAATATAACAATTGGAATACAAACCAAAATAAAAGCAAATCTAAAATACAATAAGACATTACAAGTTGTTTCTCTGGTGTTGTAGGAGAGTGCAGCACCAGTGGAGGACGAGCCCAGGCCTGCTGAGATTTCAGCTCCAACTGAGGAGGCTCCTGAAGCCCCAGCTCCTTCAGATGGAGTCAGTCTCAGCATCAGTCAAGGTGACAACTGTCAAACACTTATAGCATTAATGCAGTTGTAGTTTTTTGAAAATGTTAAGTACCTGTAGGTTCATACAGATATTATGTCCCTTAGATAATATCTACAGCAGCCTCAGTGTTTGCTCTAACCAGAGACAAGGAACTGAAGACAAATTGGGTGTGAAGTGACTGGAGTGTTAGTCTTTTGTTATTTATTAACACTCTTTGTTTGCCTTAAGACGTGGATGGGCTGATCACACAGGCTCTGCTTACTGGAGACTTTGAAGGAGCAGTGGAGCTCTGTCTCCATGACAACCGTATGGCAGACAGCATCATCCTGGCCATTGCTGGAGGAGCTGAACTCCTAGAGAAAACCCAGAAGAAATACTTTACAAAAACGCACAGTAAAATAACCAAGGTAAGATCCAGTTTTCTTTCTCACCACGTTCATGAGGTGAGAGGTAATTAAGAATGACATGAATGTGTTTTGTCTCGTAGCTGATCAGTGCAGTGGTGATGAAGGACTGGCATGACATCCTGAAGACATGTGAGCTGCAGAACTGGAGGGAGGCTCTGGCTGCAGTCATGACCTATGCTCAGCCCGAGGAGTTTTCATCCCTCTGTGGTGCGTTTACACGTCCTCTATTTATTGGAAAGACCTTAACAGAAAGACTGTTATTCCAAAGTCTGTGATTTGTTTGTTATAGATCAGTATCTGTCAGCTGTGAACTTCTGCCTAACTGAACACTTTTCTTTAGACCTTCTTGGAGACAGACTGGAGGCATCGTTAGATATGCAGCTGCAAGCTCAGGCCTGTCTGTGTTACATCTGTGCTGGCAACGTGGAGAAACTGGTGTCTTGCTGGACCAGGGCACAAGGTGGACACAGTCCACTCTCTCTACAGGTGTTTATGTGGGGACACATTACTCCATGTCTTTATCTTATTTATTTTATCTTTGTGTAGGCGAATCCTGTTGTCTGGAACATAAAAACTAAATGCTGCTAAATCAAATGTTTTGCCTTTGACTTTGGATGAGCTAAAAAATGTCTGAAACATAACCATGCACTATTATAAAGAAGTCAAATCTTTGCTCTTCATCTCATCTTTTTCACCACTCATTTAGTGATTTGTATTAGATTCACTGATGGAGAGACTTTAAATGGAGAAGTCCTCAAGATATCAAATCATACCTTAAATTTTTGGTAAAGCAGAAAAGTTATGACCCTCTGCTAATAAAGGTCACACACCTTTGAACTGTGAGCCCTGAAGTTTTCTTCTCATTCTATCCTGTTAGCTTCTGCCCTGAACAGTTTCTCTTTGTAGCCGCTTTCTCTTGCTGAGGCAGTGTTTCCGTCTCTCAGGACCTGGTGGAGAAGGTGATGGTGATGCAGCGCGCCGTAGAGCAGACCCAGCGCTCTGGTCCTGCTGCTATTGGTGTCCTGTTGGCTGAGAAGATGAGCCAGTATGCCAACCTTCTGGCCTCACAGGGCAGTCTGTCCACTGCTATCACCTACCTGCCTGACAACACCAACCAGGTACGTCATAGATTCAAATATTGCACAATTGGACTCAATATTCACGCTAAACCTTTCAGTCATTATACAAAGACAACTGTGGCAGAATTTTGACAGGTTAGTTTTTCCTGACAGTTGGAACCTTTTATTTTTTTAAAGCGAGGCCCATTTAAATTTGATGCCTGTAGTTGTCTCTGGTGTTACACATTTCTATCTAATGACAGAGCAATATGTTTTACTGGTTCTTGGTAGAACGCATTCTTTTTCTTGGGCTGTTTAATGGTGGTTGACAAAGAGCTTTTATGTGTAGTGCTGTGGCACTAATGTTTTGTTCACTAATAAGCACCAGTTAAAACAGACCTATATGTATTTAAGATAATAGTTACATAAACTTAGAGATTTTTTTTTTTGTTATTCAAGAATTTTACAATAATGACACGTCTAATATAATGTGTATGTAAAGTAATATATTTAGGATGTAGTTTATGGATCTGGACAGAGAAAACTGTGGTGTCTTTTTCATTTTCCTTCTCATCTACACAGATCACTGTACAGCAGCTCCGTGACCGCCTCAGTCAGGCTCTGGGGCAGAAAGCGGTGGCTCCAGCAGCTCCAGTCCAAACCCAGAGGGCTCAGACTAAGCTGCCTGCCTCTCAGATTCAACATGGCTCAGCCTTGTCTCGTCATCCCTACACCCCAGTCCAGCCCACTCCAGCTGCAGCCCCAGCGCCTCTGCCTACGCCAAGTTCAGCCCCTGCACAGCCTCAGTATTACCAACCAGTATGTCACACTGTTCTCTTATAGTTATACAGAATGGCTTCACATGAGGTCTAAAATGTTTCCTCTTCACTTAGACACTAAAGCATAGCATTCTTAAACCTGAATCTGTGTGGGACCTGGTGTTTCATGCTCAATGTTTTGCTGTCAGAAGACATCAGGGTCACAGAGATCTGGGTTTCTGGGTTATTAAACCTGACTGCAGACTGTTATGTTATCTGTTTTTCATCAAATAACTGACTGTTTTACCTGTAATACCAGTGACATCTGAGGTCACATACTAACCTATCACCTGGTGGAGAGCTCATTGTAGATTGCTGTTGTGTTGTAGTCATTTCATGGATTGGTTTTGTGGTTTCCATTCCAGCCAGGGTTTAAATCACATGCTCAAATTGTGCTGTTAGTATAAATGATCAACTTGCTTAAAGCACGAGAAACTCTATAGACTAGAGCTTTTGGACTCTTTATGCTTAATATTTTTGTTGGACTGTTACTGTGTTTTGTGTCATTTGAACCCTGGCTCTTACAGAGCCTTCTCTTGTGTGCATTGTGGCGGTGTGTTTGGTGTTTTCCCCCATGGTGCGGCCATCACTCGTATGTGCCGTGTGTCTCTGTGTGCTTCAGGTGAGGGCTGCCTCCACTGTCACCTCCTGGAGTAACCAAACTCCCACAGCCCTCCCCAATGTCCCTCCTCCTCTTCCAGTAGGCACCGCCTCAGACCAACAGGTATACTGACCGCCCACCCAATCCCAACACAAGCTTTACTGATGTTCTCACACATGATATTAATGGGACTGTTGCCTGATATCCCAAACTTCTCTTTGGCTGCTCTATTGTGTAGGTAATGCCGTGCACTTGCCTGTCCATTTCCCATGACACCTTCTGTTGATACTCTATCATCTATTTCCACAGGCTGTGATACGTGCACATTTTCCACTCATCCTCTTATTTGTTTCTCCTGCACTTCTTTTGGTTCATAACATGCACGTCACCTCCTGGGCAACACAGCGAATGTACACTGGCTCACATGTAGGGCTGGGCAGTATGGCCAAAAAAAATAAAGAAAAGCAGATTTTGATATATTTTGGCTGAAATTTATATTTTCAGGCTATGTACTTCTCACAAAAAGTGAAGTTTTCATCCCAGTGTTGCAAAGCCTAGAAAAGCTACACCAGTCAAAATATAATAATTTAATAATATTTATGATACTGTACAAGTTTTTTAGATGTTAGAAAGAGCCACAGCTTATCACGTGTATTCACAGTATTGCCCACAATTTCTCATGGCACCTTACAACTTGAAACATCGGTCCACTTTTCACAGAGTGATGTTATTTTTTTGCAGGTGGAGCCTCCAAACCCTATGTACGGGATGCCACCGCCTGGCACAGCCACTGCCCCTCCGCCCTCCTCCACTCCTGCATACATGTACTCCCATCAGTTCCAGCGTAAGTATTTTCAGTCTGTGGCTTGTACATTTACAAGCCACTAAAGCCAGACACCAGCCTCAATGTTACTGATTTGATGTGGTAAAGCTCTGTTCTGTGACTTTAAGACACCTTCAGGACCTGGCAAGTGAAATGAAAATAACTCAAATACACCAACAAGTTTGTACAATACATTTTCCTGCCTCACATCCTCTCTGAAACGCTGATAAATATTTTCGTTAGTGACATTTGACTATACAACATTTCTGCTTTTTAGTTCAGACTGTTTTATGTAAAGGATAATTCCTGTCAATTACAACTGTAATGTCATTTTTGTAGATCTGATAAGTTATTCCTCTAATACTGACACTACTTCAAAAAGTCCAAAGGGTAAAAATCCGAGATGACTATCCATGTTTTTAAAAGACATGGAAAATAATTAAAAGGGATGTTGAGGGTAAAATGTTAAACACACAGAATGTAAATTCATGGTCTTAGTGTCTCCCAAAACTACAACGAAATACATACTAGCTTAATGGTGTTTGTGGGAGTTGTTACTGTCTATCAAAACATTTTCAGATAGAAATGTATCTGATGTGACAGGTTTCAGACAGGTTTTATTTACTGTATTAAAGATTCAAAAATTCTTTATTGTCAGTTCAGTAGATGCACAGAACAAACAGAGAATTGAGATACTGTTTTTCTCTCACCTTGTTAAATGGCATGCATTCAAAAAATAAATAAATGAAAAAATAGGTAAAAAATAAAATACAAATAAATAAGCAGTATAAAGAATAAACTATAGCATAATTTAAAAATTATACATGTCATTCTATTTTCAGTAGCAGCAGTAGTGTGAGAAGGTGCATTATGGAACCAAACAGCAGCAGACATGACAATAGTGTAAAGTTTATGTATGTTACATATAGTCACATATATTTGCATAATGTCATTGCTGGCCAAGACAGCCACAAGCAAATAATAATCTGGAAAACTGTCAAAGGTAACTAACAGAAAGAATGGATATGTCCCTCAGATTTGATGCAACAGAGTATTATTTCCAACCTTATCTGTGTACTAACATTTTTAAAAAACTTAAGCAGCCCACTTACTTACTTACTATTTACTGATTTTTGTTTTTCAGGGGTATTTATCGGCTATCTGCTTTTTCCTCCACCAAACTATTATCACTATTATCATCTGACCTCTAGTTGTCACATCTCAGAAATTCTTCAAATCTACAAAAATAAGTTGAAGTTGAAATGAACTGGAATTATCTGTTAAATACTATTCACTAACACAGGATCAGAATGCCAGTGTGAGTAACACTTTAGGACATTTATCTCTTTGCCTGTTAAGTCTTTTTTAACCTAAAGCTGAACATGAATCACTTTAGCATGCACTGAACTGTGTCTACCCTGTTTACTTCTGTAGTTCTCTCCTGTTGCATGAAACGTTTAGTTTTTTACTAACAGCATCTGTTGTGTCCTGTGTGAATCCCAGCCTACGCCCAGGTCAACCAGTACCCACCTGGAGCTGGGGGGGCACCTATCTATCAGCCTCTTCAGTACTCCTCTGCTGCTGCACCCCCTCTCCCTCCTCCTCCTGCAGAGCCTACTTCCCCCCCACACCCCCCTGGCTTCCTCTCTCAGTACACTCAGCCTGTCCTCTCTCAGCCTGCCCCCCTAGTCTATCCTGGTCAACCTCCCATCAGCCACTGCCTCTCTTCCTCCCCTCCTTCCCATCCTCCTTTCTTTCCAACTTCTTCCTCGTCCTTTTCCGTTCCTCCGTCCTCGGCAGCATCTTTCCAGCATGGCGGGCCAGGATCTCCTGGGTCATATATGCCTCTCCCTCCACCGAGTGGAGTCTCAGGTACACAGCTCAACTCTGACCCTGAGCTGATCCCCGCCTCTCAGAACACAGGTCTGCATGGCTCTGATCACCCACACTGCGACTGTCCTTCACAAACTTACTCAGCCTGAATGTTCACACACAAATGACATTAACTCACTTCGTTAATTTGTAGTTATACAAACCTGTAAAACTGTATGCTGGCATGTTAACCATGAGACGTGATATAACAAACTTGTTTTCAATTCAATATTGTAAAAGTTTTATCAAGTTTTGAAATAATATAAATGAATGAATCATAGAATTGAATCACAGATAAAATTTAAATAAAACCACAAATTAAACATAAAATTACATTATTAAATGATGTAGGTGTACTTTCTTTTGACCATTTATTTAACTCTTAACATTTGATATCTTTCTAGTTTGTGTGTCCTGGTGATTAGAGGATGACACTATTTTAATTTATTAACAAACTAAACATGCTGTGAACAATGATGGACTTTAAAGCTTTTCCCTGATAAATTCAAGACATTTTACTTCAGCTATACTTGGAAACAAATATTATACTCTGTTGCATGAGAATGAATGAGTGATTAGGATATTTTTTCTTTAGGACCTCAGAATGGCTGGAATGACCCTCCGGCCCTGAGCAGAGCACCAAAGAAGAAGGTAGGTCACTGATCTGTAACAGAATTTAAACAAAAAACCCAAAAACAACATGCTGCACATTTACATAAACTGTACGGGACATTATCCAGCAGGTTCCAGAACACTACACACCTCCTGCCCCCATCACCTCTCCCATCATGGCTCCACTGGGTGCTGACCCTCAGGCTCTGCCCATATCCTCTGGGACCCCCCAGGCCATGAACCAGGGCCCACATGGGGTCCAGGCCCCCTATTCAGGCATGCACCAGCAGCAACTCGCCCCTCCAGCCATGAACCCTGCTATGCCCAAGACCAGCGTGGAAGGTGCACCAGGGGCACCCACTGGTGATGTCATACAGGTACACTGCCCTCAAGTCACAAAAGTGAAGGACCAAGTGAGACAGGATGAACAATTAAACATCTCCTCATTTTGCAATGTGTGGGTTTTGTCAGTGTTTTAGGGATGGAGTTTGAATCATTTCTTTTCTAACCCTTTCAGCCTCTGCAGTCCATCCCTGCTGAGAAGATTATGAAGAAGCCCATCCCCGATGAGCACCTGGTCCTGAAGACCACATTTGAGGGACTCATCCAGAAATGCTTGGCTGTAGCTACAGACCCTGTGAGTAACATGAAGTACAGTATAAATAACCTTTTTCACAAAAAACTGAACAATCTAATCATTCATATGTCATTTTATAGCAAACTAAGAGGAAACTCGATGATGCCAACAAGCGTCTGGAGGCACTCTATGACAAACTCAGAGAGCAGACTGTGAGTATTCAGCTTGACTCTGTTTTTGTTAATAAACAGTCAGTGTCGGGCCTCAGGAAAAAACCTTTTATATACAGTTCAGACAAAAGAGTCATGACAGGATGTTATGACAAGGTTTTATGAACTAGCAAGGAAAAGAGAAATGCAACTGTAACATATAACATATTATTATGCCCTTATTCATATTTAATATACTACATATTGTATAAAAAAAACTGGCAGTTACATCAGTACAGTCATATTATGGTCAGTGATAGACTAATGATTACATTATTATAAACTGACAGGTTTTCTGAACGTTGCAGACCGATACATTGCAAATAGTTGCAAGTTTCTGCTCATTGTGTTGTGAATCTTTAGTCTGAGCATGGTTTTATACAAACAGTTCAATTTTTAAGTGATTCCTGCTCTTCCTCTCTCCAGCTCTCTCCCGCTATTGTCGGAGGACTTCATAACATAGCCAGGACTATAGAGTCCCGGTCCTACACAGAGGGCCTCAACATCCACACCCACATAGTCAGCAGCAGCAACTTCAGTGAGACCTCAGCTTTCATGCCTGTACTGAAGGTGGTGCTGACACAAGCCAACAAACTCGGGGTCTGAGTGGGCAGAAACTCTGAACCACTCCTGAGTGTTTGACCGGTGGGCAGAGACAAACGGGTCAGGGGTCGAGCTGAGTGTCAGCTGTAAAATCATTGGTCGCTTGTTTCACAGGGAGCTCCGTTTGACTCACAACGTAGACGTACTTGATGAAGAATTCTCAGATTTACGAAAATACTGTTAAGTTCTTCTTTGTGCCATTTATGTTTTCTTACAAGCCATGTTATCAGTCGCACTCAGTGGTGAAAGTAATGCCCTGACCATGAGCAAACAAAGACAGATCGCAAAGAAAGGGCTACAAACTTAAATCTATCCGCAAGTTAGTCACTAAAGCATTATGTGTTTGTTCTTCTTATAGTGAAATTAACTAAGATTTTAGTCAATGACAATTAATCCTAATGCAAACATGAGTTTAGGATCTGAGAGAAGGTTCCTATCCAGTATACTGGATTTTTATACAGTATAAGCCTTACAAAACACGTGGATATAAAACTATAATTATACATAATCAGGAATGAAAACACAATAGAAAGAAGACAAAATTCAGGAATTTTGAGCTCTGCATGCTGCAAGCAGTGAGGGCATTAACCTTTTTTGTTAGGATGAACAAAATAAATGTTTTAATTTAAATAATTAATAACAGACTGCCAATAAGACATCACACCATGTGATCAAGATAAAAGTCATTTGCAAAGCCTATCATTTAGTCACAGTTTCATACACTAAAACGCTGATACATTAGATACCACAAAAGGTATTTTGTAATCCATAAATCCAATGCATTTTGTCATATCTTTTAGGCCACATCATGCTTAAATTTGACATATAAATACATCATAGTTTGGATGCATTTTGTATTGAACCACAGATGAAGCCATAGACAAACAATTAAAGGGTGTCATGTTTAGTACCAGTTGAAACCCCCTAAATAAATGTTTTAGTACTCCAATCTCATGTTTCTGCTTTTACTGACCTGCTTTCACCACCGGTGTCACTACAAAATGCATAGAACACATAGGACCAAGGTATTCTCATCGTGTAGGATATGTCAATCCAAAGCAACAAGATCACATCTGTTGATGATGTTTTAATGTTTTGTTTTATTTTTGTTTTTTAAAATACATTTTTCAATGTAATCATGATACTCAGCATTGTGCAATACACTTTTACAAGACTGCGCTTTAAAAATGCATGCTTAAACAAACGCTACCAGTCATTTTTACGGTCATTTGGGGTGATTATCTGCTAATTAATCAGACCTCGGAGGGAAAATGGAAGAACAAACGACAAAACCAGACTTTGATTCCAACTACGATGAGGGCTGTAGTCTGAGTGGTCAACGTGTCTCTGGATTTATGTTGTTAATAAATGAAAACAAGTCTTTGTTTTAGATTGACTACATGCAATATTTTCAATAAATAGTATTTATTTACAAAATGAGTTTACATTTCTTTGATTCTTGTGCGTGCGTGTGTGTGTGTGTGTGTGTGTGTGTGTGTGTGTGTGTGTGTGTGTGTGTGTGTGTGTGTGTGTGTGTGTGTGTGACGTGTAAACTTGCATGTTATTTTCATATGTAAACATGGGAAGGCCATTTTCTTAACAAAAACAAATGAATGTAGAGCAGGGCTGTCATACTCATTTTACTTCAGTGATCATATATAACTCAACATCATCTCAAGTGGGCCAGGCAAGTAAAAACAATAACATAATAATCTTAAGTGATGTCAACTCCAAACTTTTCTCTATGTATTAGCTCAAAAAAGTAAAATGACATGAATATGTTTATATCTTCAAACTATCCTTTAAAACTGTGAATAACTTGAACAACCTTAAATTTATCAAGAAAAATAAGTGCAGTATAGATTATATTATGCCTCAGCTCATATTTACATATGTGCATTACAACTTGTGGATCAATGAAGGCATCAAACACTTAGTAACAGCCATATTATTGTTAATATTGCGCTGATATTTCAGGTTGTTTATAATTATTCAGGTTCTTCTTTTACTGTGAAAGAATTGCTTGCAAATGTAAATATTTTCATGTAATCATACTTTCTTTTTTTTTTTACACTAACAGAAAAATTTGGGGTTGTTCTTCATAGGTTATTATGCCCCACCTGATATCAAACTGCTCTCACAGAAATACAACTGCAAACCAGTGTAATTAAAGAGCTATTACTCTGCCTAATACAGGATATTTAAAGAAAAAAATGAGAAAGTCACTGAGTTCCTCCTCACAGTCTTTATTTTTAGGGAACAGACGCATGAACTGGGGTTTCAGGTTCATGACTGTACAGTAGCCTGTCTCGTGGGCGGGGCTTGTTTCTGAATGCGCGCTCCCGCCGTTGCTTAGTTGGAGGCGGAGTCAAACGAAACGTAACACCAGTCCGCCTGAAATCCACTGCATAATGCCAAAATAATAGCCCCACCTTGGCTCCAGAGAGACTTAAGTGTTATCAGTGTTAGTGACGGTGTCAATGCAGGTCTTCTACGTCCGGTTATCATCGACTGAAATGGACAGGTATGTGTGACAGCCATGAAACCTTGTATTTATTTTACTGTAGCCTGCACGTGAAAGATGTTATTGTGTTAAAACAAGTCACTTCCTGTTGAAATGACGTTGTTGAATAAATGACTAGTGCTGCTTTCCATTTTTATACTTAGTATACGTGGGATAGCTATTTACAGACTTTAAACGCAGTCCTACCGGAAACAGACTGCTTCTATAAGTTCCCACCTTCTATACTAATGTCATTTCTTCTTCTGTGGTGTTAGAGGAGGTAGGACAAGAGGGATCAGCCTGTGGGCTCTTCTACCTCCACTCTACTCTATATGTGTTACTATTGGACTGTGGCTGGTGTAAGTTTGTCACACAGGCACATCCTCTCCTGTACATACTGATTTCTGCATCATATCATTTCACTCATCTTTATTATTCATTGTTTTTCTAATAAACTGTGGTGCACAGGTACTTTGTGGCAGTCACTACTGGACAGGTAGCGCCTCTGACCTCACAATACAGGCAGGTGTCAGACTAAAACATCAGCATCAACAGCAAATAGTGGTTTTAATATGACACTATGTGGATTGTTTATTTTTCTCATCTCTTTCAAAAGACGAAATGGATCCTCACGTCCTCCCTACATCAGGTACACGAGCGCTGTTTTTTTCTACTTTTATGTCTGGTGTTTATTTCTGGACAGCTCATACACATCTCTACATTTTTTTTTTTTTTTTTGCTTTTCAGTATTGCAGGGAACTCTCCTCCAGCCAGCTGCATCTTCAGTGAGGTCATGAACCTGGCGGCATTTGGGGGTAAGAGTGTTGATCGTTTTAATCTATCGATGCACATTTTAATGTTTGATTTCTAGAATGCCTCTGGTTTCTTGTATTTCAGGGTTTGTTATTGCCCTTCTCCGATACCTTCAGCTAAAAAACAAAATAGTCAAGCCTTGGCAGAACTTCATAAGTCTGGTGATATTCTCCATTGGCTGCTTTGGGATGACCCTGATTGGTAACTTCCAGGTAATGTGGACCATTCACAGATACTTCTATTAAACAGTGTAGAAGCTATTTTCTAGATGATTTGACATACACTATGATCTTATAATAAAGGGTCTCTGATTTTGTTTCTTGGTTGTAGTTATTCATTGAAGAGGATATTCACAATTTAGGCACCTTCTTGACCTTTGGATTGGGGACACTTTTCTGCTGGATTCAGTCCTATTTTACCTTCAAAGTTAACCTGAGGAATGAAGGGTTCAAGACAAGCTTGTTGCGTTTCCTGCTGTCTGGCTGCATCACTTTCTGCTTGGTTCTTTGTATCCTTTTACCCTGACTTGGTGCATTCAATGATTACAGTTTCAGTGTTACATTTAGTGACATATCGCAGGGAAGATGGAATTTATAACCAGCTGAATATCCCCCCACCTTCCCCTACAGTGGTCTCAGAAGTTCCTGTCTACAGTGTTTGTTTTGTCCATTCAGGGCTTTTTAGTTACATGGATGTTAACATAAATGAGAGTGGGGGAAATGAATTTAACACTGGATGTCACCTGCAATTAAATGGGAAAGAAGCACTAATGCAGAATTATGGCACTGCAATGTAGTATCCTGGTCCCTCTGCAGCTATAACATAGCAACAGTTCATGAATGAAAACAGAATTCTCATTTGTTGGGATTGTACACTGCCCAGCCCAAAAAAAAAAGTCACATATGTAATATTTCACTGCACCACGTTTGATTTGGATTACAGGAGACATTCACTGGATTTAATTCAGCAAATAGTTCAGATCCTTCCATGGGTAAATACTGCAGTGGTTAATAATGTTTCAGCTGGAACAGATTATTTAACTCTAACTGAAGTGAGTGTGCTCTCATGTCTTTAACGCCAGAAAGACTGGATAGTACAAGGATTGATCAGGATCATCGGGTATGTGACAGAATGGTTCAGGAAGAATGAGACATTATTTCCACACATGGATTAGCCAATAGAAAGTCCAGGCTCTAATTCGGGATATGATTAAGACTTGATGCAGCGGCCTGATTCTACATCATCAATAATCAGAAATTAATGCAACTATGGAAGAAGATGAAAAAATATAATGAATATTCTTGTGACACTACATGAGCATCATGTGGCAAAAAAAAAAAGATAGTGAACGTCTCCTGTAATCAGACCCAAAGGTGGTGCAGTCAAATATTACATGTGTAACTTTTTTTTTGGCCGGGCAGTGTATAATAATAAAAATGTGATTTTCTGCAAACAGGTCCTCTTATTTCCCCCTAAATCTAAAACAGACCTTTGAAATGATTGTGAGCTTCTGTGCTTTGGCAGGTGGATTTAATTCCCATTCACTGTATATAAGTGAATCTTACAGTGAAACATATCTGTTTTACATCCATGTTGTGTCACTTGTTGCAGCCTTAACTCCTTGGTGCAGACTTCTCTCTCATGTTCCAGGGCCTCCACATGCATGCAGCACGCAGCCAGTGGGCTGTGGTTATGTTCTTTCTCATCTTTATCAGCTCATTTTGCATAGAACTTCGCTATAACCACTTTGAGATTGTGTGTACAGAAACCAACTGTAGGCATGAGCATCAAGAGTTTGACACTGACCTGAACATGACACATGCACAGATTATTACTGATTAACAACATCATGCATTATTTCATGTGATATCTCTGGGCACTTGTTAGTTATACTCTATTATGAACTATATATATTATCTTATCTCAGATATCTTATAGAACCAAAACTGGTTAGTCAAGATTATGACTTAAACTAAGTGATTATATAAATATTTGATCTAGTTTTGTATGGGTATGAATTTTGTTTGCAGATGGAAGTATTGAAATATTTACTCCAAACATTCTGACTGTCTATAGCTTCAAGTCAAGTGATCAATTATTCAACACATACATCTAATACTTTTCATAATAAAAACTACAGATTTTTCCAATGTATTCTGTTGCAGACAGGCTTGTCACCCACAACTGCATGTCTGTTCTTCTCAAGTGGCAGCAACTTTGACATATACACAGGGTTCCAGTGGGGTCTTAAAAGTCTTCTGCATTTAATACCTTAAAAAGGTATTAAATTTGATATGGTAGGTCTAAGTTATGTTGCCATGAATTTGTTGGCTGTAATGTTTAAATGTACCTGGGAAATGTCCAAACTGCAAAGAAAGTAATATCATTCATCTCAGTTCCACCCCAACAATTTATACTGAAATTAGGAACCAGTTATCACTAACTTTGGAGCCCTCAATGTGAAATGACTCAGAACGATGGAAATCAAGGCGTTGGATGAAAAATCAATACATTTTCCTAAATGCTAGGAGTCACACATTTTTGCCAATATGGCTGTAAATGGGCATTCAATTATAAGTACTCTTAAATTTTAACTTGCAGAAACATGTTTGTAAAACTACAAAAATATCAAAAGTAGTTACAAGGTTGTCGAACTCCTTTAGTTTAAATCCACGGACTGAAGGCAGAAACAGCACAGGATGTGATACAAGGCATTTATTGGAGGTTATTTTTTTAGATTACAGTTTCCTGCATTACATTTCACATATAAATTAACAATTTGGCAATTTTAGTTAACCTTCTATGATACAGTTACAGATATACAATGACAATGGCACATGTAAACTGAAATAATTCACCTGTATTTGAGACATCTGAACAAAGTGCCAGATGAAAACTTCCTGTGTACCTCTACTGCAGCTCTACTTCTACAACATGTTTCCAACAGTTTGAGCACTGAATAAAACTCCACACATCTGCAACACTTGTGTATGTGTAGCAGGAGGAAACAGTACATGAATGGATCATTACAAAACACGGACAGATACAACCGACACATAATACACAGAATTGGAAAGTTTACTTGATACTGATGTGATTCCAAAGTGGCGACCATCTACTGTCCATCTAAAAGGTAAAAAGGTAAATAACCCTACAAGTACAGTTTCATTCAGGGTTGGTACTTATTACATCTCGACCCAGACCTGTTTATCTACAGCTTTTCTCCTCTCTTTCCAGTCAATGAGACGACCCCATGAGAAAGTGATGTTTCCCCTCCATAGATTAAGTCCGTACATTTACCAGGCATCCAAAGCATTTCCTGGTCTGGGTTTTAATCAGCCTTACTGGTGGCTTAACTGTAGTCCCAGTGGCATCTCCTACACCTCTCAAACCATCACCGTGGACCCAAAAAAAAAAAAAAAAATGCAAATATGGTTAAGGGAGAAAAGAGGAGACGGAACAAGTCATTATGAAATGTGGTCTGTGAGATTTCCCCTCCACACTCTGCATTAAGCATGTCCCATTACTTCCAGTTGGTTAAATGATGTAATGAGGTTATAGTGGGCTCTCTCCTCATCTGTCAGCTCCAGGTTTCCGGGCCTTACGACCACCACCACGTTCACTCCTGCATCTTCAGCTGCTTTAGCCTCTAAAGGACAAATCCACAAATAAATACAAGAACATATGGAAATCAGATTAATTCCACTTCAGCAAAGCTTTATTATGAGCTGATATCAGGCCAATGCAATCTACACTTAAAGACACACCCCAAACCAAAGCCGCAACACTAGTAGAGTCTGCTGAATTCTTTACATGTTAATCTATCACCATGTGTGTTTGTTGACTTCAGACTCAAAGGTATTAAGCAAAACACTACGGCAACAATTTGCATAAACCTTTGTGGGAAGGGTAAAGTATGAATCTGATACATTTTGGGACAGATAATGTTATCATAGACAGGAAGAAAGAGAATGGATTCACAAAGTACAATTGCATTTACAAAGTGCAAAGTCAAAGCTGTATAAGCAAAATGCAAAATAAACTGTGGAAATGATACATAAAAACAGGGTGTGGATTTTTTTTTCCCTCTGACATTGGATTTTTGGCTCTCAGGCTGATCTCACAATTTTTAAAAACAAGGATAATTTATTGGTCACATACATAGAGTTACTTTCATGACACATGCAGTGAAATGAATTGGCCTGTGCAAGAAGTGTGCAGAAGGTGGTGGGGGAGGGGGTTCAGGTTGAAGCATTAAGAGTTCACAGTACGAATGGCCTGAGGAAAGAAACTTTTTCTCAGTCTTTCTGTCCTTGCCTTATGACAACATAGTCTCCTTCCAGACTTAAGTTTCCTAAACAGTCCATTGTTTGGATGAGTATTATCTTTGATAATTTTTCTGGCTCTGGATTTAACTCTTTAATTTAACAATTAAACACATTCAGAACAGCACTTACCTCGAGTCACGTCTGTCAAGAATGTGATTTCTTCTGCTCGACAGCCAATCCTCTCTGCTATATTTTCATAGCTTTTACTTTCTACCTTAGCACCTATATTGGTGTCGAAGTGGCCGTCGAAGAGCTGGAATTATAAGAATATTAATTAGCTCCCATACCTTGATGGAGCAAATGCCTCAACAACTAAAACTGGTCATTTCTTGAGGTAAATATAAAAAATAAAAATAAAAAAAGAAGAAGAAAATTCAATAGATTAACCTCAATGAAATGAGTATTATATACATGATAAGAGAAGTGGTGCTACTTACATCTAAAACATCTCCTTCAACAGAGTATCCAAACAAAAGTTTCTGTGCTTCCACGCTGCCAGAGGAGTAAATGTATACTTTTAGACCCTGTGCTCGCCATCTTCTGATAGAGGGAATTACATCCTGGTATACCCTGGTAACAACAGGAGCAACATCAGAATGTAAAGAAGTAATAATGTTTGATATCTATTGAGCGTGACATAAATAAAAATCACTTACTGGCCTTTGATTCTCCCAGATGCATATGCCGTCCTCCACATGTGACCCTGGAACTGTTTGAGCGCTGTCGACTTCCTGTCTGCCGCCATCTGCCACAGCACATTATCCACTACTTCCCTAATGGCCTTCTCCTCATCTGTGTGAACCGTCTGGTCCAGGGCGTGTACAGGGCACGCCCGATTCTGCCTCATGTCTTCTTCAATCTATCAGGACAGTGACTTTTCATTAGGAGAGCACTGTAGTGTGTTTAGCGAATTACTTACATTAATATGAAGATAACAATATGTTGGGAAGCATCGCTGCACATACTGTAGTACACACCCAAACAGTCTGGTTCCTGTGAGCTCCTGCATTGCAATAACACATCCAACTCATAACCAACTACCTCTTGTGCATGAATAATCAATTATTCAAAATAGTAAGCGCAGCTGAATAATTCTACATAGGGTAACAGAGGGAGTTTAATGTTTTACTTCATAAGAGCTGCAGAAATAAAGCCTATGAAGCTGAAAAAATAACAACAACATGATTGAGGTTGTTTGTGTGGAAGTCGTGTTACTACTGATGACATCATGACCGACTGACTTAACTTGACTTGATTATTCAGCTTGACAATGTAATTAAATTCCCATTCCCAGTTTACAGCAAATTTTGGGTGAACAGTATAGAAATTCTAACCCATTTTGATTTAAGGGCTTACTTGGAATAGTCATCTTCTACAAAGTACAATACAATATTATTAGATGTAAAAGTGTCTGTAATAGATGTCCCACATAAAAACACATGCTATACATGTCAAAGGGCAAAGTCTTCAGCCTTCACTCCTTAAGCTCTATATTAGTGCTTGTGTAATCAGTGGGCTTTGGTGAACACTAATTACAGGAGAAGAGCATGTTTTACAGTAAAAGTTGCTGTTTAACTGGGTGTTATCAGTGGTGAATAACACTTGATCATTATTTGTCCCCTTACTTGTTTCTTTAGAAGATGAACATCTTGTTTGCACTCATCTTCCTCCCAGTGAGTGGACAGGTAATCCTCCAGATGCTCCCTGATGTATGGGAATAGGATATCCTGCAAGTGGCATCAGAGAGTCATTACATGGACCATCACAGGTTCGTTATGGACACAAAGCAGTGACACACTTCTTTTCTTTGGAACCACAATCAGTAGAATCAGATCCTACTTCTAATTCATTGTCTTAGTCGATATGTGACTAATGTGGATTGGTACGTCTAAGTTTTTATGAGCCATATGCGGTTTAAGAGCAATAATACTGGTCACATTTGCGTAAATAAATAAATGCACATAGAAATGTGCAGATGTAAAATATGTACTGAATAACAAAGAGTGTCATATAACTCAGTATCGACATAGGACTGGCCTACCGGTCTGGGCTGTATGTTAACTTGTGCATGTGTGTGTCCGTCAGAACTTACCTTGACAAATGTGATTGGAGTGGTTGTACCTTCGATGTCCAGTAAAAGTGCACTAGTATTTGCGGGTATTGAAACAGTAGCCATTTTTCAAAGGAATCTGCAGCTGGCTAGCTGACTTTAGCTTATCTAATTTGCGGAACCAATATGTTGAACCCAGGCAGCACTGGTTCCAGTAATTTACACAAGAAAACGAAGCAGAACAAATATTACCCGTGCAGTATCTGTCAACCTGAGCGGCGTTTTAATACTAGTTGTCATGAACTCGCTAGCCAGCTAGCTAGCTCTCGGCGCATCGCTTCCTAGCTAACTCTGACTTGACTCAGCAGTGAACACACATGTGCGGAGCTGTCAGTTCATCTTCCCGCTCAGTGGGGGGCGGTACTGTGTATTTATCCAAGAGCGACAACGACAGGAAGAGGAAAAATACAGCGATAAAAACAAAACGACGCACACAGTTTGTAGGTTTTGAAGAAAACTTCCTAAACAGGGCACAGCTTGCTTTCAGAGTAACGTTACGACTTGAAGAACTTTGTCCAAACTGCAGCTGCTCTAAAAAAAACGGCAAAAAATATAACCAGACATTATTGGTGAACCACAAGCTAGCACTAGCGCAGACAGCTAACTAGCCTGCTAGCATCTTTAGGGAATTCTGACGTAGCGTGAGTTTTGCAGCATACCAGCACTAACTTTAAGTAGTTATCATCTACCTGAAAGACTAAACATGTCGGAAGACTACGAATTCAGCGATGACCCGACCATGATGAGAATGGAGGAGGATGGAGAAGCCAACAGTGACGACCCTATGTCTGCCGGTTGTGAGTCTGGCCTGGCGGGGGGAGAGGCCGAAGGATCCAGAATTGACGCCAGTAAAAACGAGGAGGATGAAGGGTAAGTAAACATGATAGTGAGTTCACCAATGTGAAAGCTGCAGAAAACACAGCAAGAAGACACAAAGCTGCACTATGAACATATTACTACTAACACTGAGTAGGACTTGAT
>JAQQZY010000005.1:36845650-36857736 GCA_030068375.1 Ostorhinchus rueppellii
AAGCTGCAGAAAACACAGCAAGAAGACACAAAGCTGCACTATGAACATATTACTACTAACACTGAGTAGGACTTGATGTATGTTTGTCTGATTGTAAAGACTAAACACAGAATAAGTGTTAAAAATACAGAAACATTGTCAATAACTGTTTAGTATGTTGTACTCAAGTCCTAGATGCAGCTTTGAGACTCCAGAAATCCTTTAGCATTTTAAAGTCATTGTATTTTATTTTTTTCTATTTTAGTTAGATTTTAACACTGGTGGAGTGTAATATTCAAACAGTAATAAGATTATAAAATATTAAAAATAAATTATAGGGATAAAAGAAGCTAACAAAGGAGCATAATATCTCACAAAGGTAATGTGTATATTACAAATAACGATTTCCAAACCAGGTCTCACACTTGATAAACTTTAAGCTATTAAAGTTTGCCATTTTTGCTTTAAAAAGTTGTTTCTAAAATTAAAGAGTACAGAGGTTCTGTGATGTTTATAGTATGTAGTAAAACTGCTATTCATGCTTCTTAACTATGTATTTTTTTATATAGGAAAATGTTTGTTGGAGGGCTCAGCTGGGACACAACCAAGAAAGACCTGAAAGATTACTTTACCAAGTTTGGTGAGGTTGTAGACTGCACGCTAAAACTCGACCCCATGACTGGCCGTTCAAGGGGCTTTGGTTTTGTGCTCTTCAAAGAACCTGAAAGTGTTGATAAGGTATTATCCTGTCCTATTAAGCACTGTGTTTTACCTTAGAGTTTATAATGTTAATGGGAAAGAGGCACAACATTACAATGTTCTTTACACTGGCATACAAGTCCTATTTTTCTTGTGTGCCACCTTTATGTAAAATTACCATTCTATTCAATAGGTTGCCTCACAGAAGGAACATAAACTAAATGGAAAAGTCATTGACCCCAAAAAGGCCAAAGCAATGAAGAGTAAGGAGCCTGTGAAGAAGATCTTTGTTGGAGGTCTTTCTCCAGACACTCCTGAAGAGAAAGTCAGAGAGTATTTTGATGCTTTTGGAGAGGTATGGACATCACGTAATCTTCTCAAAGTTCTGTACAAACAAATCTTGTCAGTTGGATTATTTGTATGTGACTTTTTATTACTATTACTTTTTGTAATAATGATACAAATAGGTGGAGTCAATTGAACTTCCCATGGAGAACAAAACAAACAAAAGGAGAGGCTTCTGCTTCATAACTTTCAATGATGAGGAACCAGTTAAGAAGATCATGGAGAAGAAGTACCATAATATTGGACTAAGCAAGGTACATATTTGTTGTTTTCAGCATAACCATTCCACATTATAGTCATTTTTCACAACAGAGGTGTGATGACACAATGGGTAATTTTGCTTCTTTTCAGTGCGAAATCAAAGTGGCCATGTCCAAGGAGCAGTACCAGCAGCAGCAGTACTGGGGAGGCAGAGGTGGATACTCATCCAGGTCACGAGGAAGAGGTGGTGGTGAGTGGAGGAGGACATTTTTTATGCACATTAGGTGTTCCATGTAAAGTAAGGATATTTTAGGACTGAACACAATTAAAATAAATTAGAAGTCAGAATATGCCCAAGTAGGTTTGGGTGTTGAGCCAATTTCCAAATTAGATTATTATAAAATCATGATTTGATCTACAAGAAATGTAAAATTTGTAAAGTGGCATATGTCGGTCATCAGAGTTTGTGTCTTGCATGCTTCTTCTTTTCCTGATGCTCTCCATGTTGGTGTTCAACATAATTATATTTTTCTCTTCTGAAAATTAAATGCCAGAATGACCATTTCCACTAAACTCATCTCATAACTGTAAAATTTGTCAGTGTGTCACTAGCCAGATACTTTTCAATCCCTATTAACATTAATTTTTCACTCATGAAACTTCCTAAGGAAGACTGGTGGTAACATCCTCTGCTTTTACACTTTCTCTTCATTTGCAGGTCCCAGTCAAAATTGGAACCAGGGTTATGGCAACTATTGGAATCAAGGCTATGGGAATTATGGAAATTATGGATACAGTAATCAAGGTTATGGAGGATACGGAGGCTATGATTACTCTGGTTACAACAACTACTATGGTGGATATGGTGACTACAATAGTAAGTTAACCTGTCCCAAAAGCACCATGACATGCTTTATACTGTATGTCTTATGTCAGCTGTTATTTAATTTTTATCAAATGTTGTATTTTAGATCAGTCTGGTGGATATGGCAAGTCGCCAAGGCGTGGTGGTCACTCAAACAGTTACAAGCCGTATTGATGGGGAAAACCCTCTAGATCAGTAGGTATGTAAAAACACACAACACTACTTGCTTTAAACTTAAGTAGTTACATTTACTTTGCTGTTTGGTAACTTTATGCATAATTTCCTCTTATAAATTTCTTTTTCTCAGCACCCACAAGTGCTTTACAGTAGTGGTAACATAGAGGCTACACTGTTGTGGCGATTATTTTAACACAGCCGGCCTTCTGCTGCCTCTTTTGCACCTTCTTTTTTTTAACTGTAAAGTTAACAGGTAAAGTACTGCTACTACAGTAAATGGATGCCAAAGTTAAGGATGTGCAAGGAAACAGAAAAGGAAGTATGTTGTCTCCTAACTCTGACATACCTTGTTTGTACCTGCCAGCGGAGCTTCCTTGCAGGCCATGAGCTGACTCCCAGATACTCTCAGGGCCCGCTCAATGCGGACCGGGTACGAGAAGCATACGCTCTCGAATGCTGCCATTTGGTATGGTCTTACAACATCCTGTATCAGCATTTCTAAACTAAACAATATGGGACACGTCCAGCTTTGTCATCTTTCTTTCTATTTTAATTTGTTTGCAAATGTATGTAATGTAAAACGTAAAATATACACATGTAATTGTCATTTTTTACAGGCCCTTACTCCCCCACAAGTAATGATTATAAATATGATAAAATAACTATTTGCTTTTCAAAGGATATGTACAGCTTTCTCTGGACTTTCCAGTTCCTATTGTTAATATATGCATTCCTAATCTTACCTAAAATGCTTGTTTCTTTATTTAGCTCTTGTAGCCAGTAGTCCATGAGCTAAAACCTGGTTCGTATTGGACTCTACTGTGTTGGGGGATAAAGTGCTTTACTTTTCTGTACATGTATTACTCTGTTTTTTGTTACTGACAGCGATGGAAAAGACTCCTCTATAATTTTCCTGTAACAAATTTTCCTCTTAACCTTTTGTAAAACAAGAAGAATCAAAGTGTCATTACATCTCCAGAAATTTGCATGTAATGCTTCCTTTAATGTGTATTTTTTTTTTTTTTTTGACCAATTGAAGGTTTCTTCCATTTAGTATTTTGGCTTTGACTTCAATTTATTGCACTTCAGGATTTCTAGCTTATGGACTAACTTTTTGTAACTGTAAAATGTTAAAATAATTGTTCTCAGTTTGCTTTTTACATTGGACATTATAAACACGAGGGATTCCTATTTTTGTGGTGTAAGCCTGACAGTAATTTTTTCATCTATAGCTAAATTGTTTTTGTTTGTTTTTCATAGGTTTCAGAGTGTTCAAAGACTGCTGTCGTGAGGAGAGGAGGAGCGTTTTCCAGAGAGATGATGGTATCCAGCAAAGTTCATTAGTAACTGGATTTAAAAAAGCAAAAAAAAGAATGAGGAGCACTATGACCTACGTTTTCTCAATATTTACCAGAGTATTTGTTGTATCTTACCGTTTTGGATTTTGATGTTTTGCATTTATTTAGATAACTGCCAAGTTTTATCCGCAGAGTTCCTTATCCTGTCTTGTTTTTGTATTTAATGTTCTAAAATGCTCTTTGTGAATCATGTCATTTACTACACAGCGGCAACAGTCGAGTGGACAGAACAGATCACAGATATTTAGAGTACGGCGGTAGCAAAGCAACACAATGCATCCTTACAGTTTATGCTCTTTATCATAGTCATCAGTCTTATAATACATGTGTTATTACAGAGTTTTGAGCATCAGAAACATACAGTATATACAGTGTATTGGTCATCAAGAAATGCCACAATAAAAAAAAAAAAAAAAAAAATTAAAATTGCTTATCTGTAGTCGTGATCCTTTACGAAATGTATTTCTGTTGCTTTACATGTTAATGACAGTTGGAGTGTTAAAAGACATACTTTAAACATTTTGAAATCTGCAACTCTGGGTTTTAACTTCACAGTACAAGATGTCATCACAAAGTAACCTGTTCAAGAAATTTACACAGGTTTAAGTATTTTCATAAATATTTTGATCTTGAAATAAAATCTTGTTGAAGATGAGCTCACCCATAAGAGTAATTTGGTACTAAATGGTTTAGTAGAAATTGTCTGTAGGTGAGATTCTTAAACTATCTGAATTATCTTCAGTCTTGAGCACAGCAGAGGACAAATATGACAGACACTTTAACCTTTTAAAATCATGATATACATGCCAAAGGAGCATAGGACTGGAAATGCTATTGGTTTATCTAGAAAATGCACTATTACAGCTGCTCATAGAAATGTATTTAAATGCCAAAAGTGCACATGGATGTTATCTATGAGCAACCTCTTACATGCTGTTTACCATCAATTCAATCACAGGTCTATTTAAAATGTAGATGGTAATCCTCAATTTGTGTTTGAAAGTGTACAGAGTATGTTCTTAAGGTTTTGCACAACATTTATGGAGAAAAAAGCATCTAATATCACAGTAAAATGCCCTATTTTAACCGAACATGAAGAAAATCATGATGATATGAACAAAAAGTTACATTTTCCCGTTTGTTCAGATTTGATTTGGAAGAGCATCAATGTGGGGAATCACTTGGAAAATCCATTAAATTTCCAACAAAAGTAAATGATTTTATTTATCACATATGAGGTGTTTTGTCAAATGTTGAAACCGGTTAAAATTGAATAAAACAGTATGTAAGAGTTAAAGTGATAAAATGCATAACAGGAGTCACAAGTTTTGTGTTTGGGGACAGATCCTCATATCTGTTGAGGACGACATGTTTATATCGTGGTTATTTATCAACAGTATATGTTGGGGTTAAAGTCAAGCAGTTTGATTTATATTACTTTTGTAGCAAAGAGGATGATAAGGATGATGATGATCAGCACAATCACGCCTATTATAATCATCATCTTAATGTTTTTCCACCAGTATTTCCTGGCAACCCGAGAGGATGTTCTTTGGAATGAGTCGGCCTGTGAAGAAAACATAGCAAAACTCTCATAAATTATACATTTTAACAGCCCTGTTGTAAAAAAAAAAAAAAACAGATGTAAGAACATTATTCCAAGCTGATTGAGCTGACAGGGTATCAGACACTCACAGACGCTTGGAGGCCATCAGTCTTGCCAATGAGCTCGTCTAATCTGTCCCCTCGTTCCAGCACTTTGTTGATGTTGTCTTTCAGAATAACTTTCACCTCGTTCACCTGACCCTGCACTTGGTCTAGCTTGGTCGGTGAGGCAGTGGCAGGCGACTGAAAGTTTGGGTCAGCCTGTGTGGAAGATTAGGAAAACTGGTCAACTTTTACTCAAATGTATTCCCATTATTTTACAGTAAAATCTGTCGCAGAAGGACAGGAACAACACAGACAGCCTCTCTAACTCCAATTTCGAATAACCAGAGCTCACTTCCTGTAACTGTGCTAACAGGAAAGTAGGCTATCAGATGTTACAGAGTTTGCATAGGCCTGTGTGACTGTCACATGTACACTATAAGCGCTAGTTACACAGTTGCCCTGCTTAACAAGTAACAGTGTGGAGACTTTGTGAAGTGTAGAAATACTAGATTTAGAATAAACAAAGAGAATATCAACCCCCACTTTGGTCACATTAAAAAGGAAGGATAAAACCGGCATGAAAATCAAACAAACTTAACTACGGTGTAAACATATCCCCTACTTACCATGGCAGCACTAATAATCAGTCAGATCCAACAGGAGAACTCAGCTTCATGTGAAAAATTAAGTCCTCCACAAAGTCCTGTTCCCCAGGACGATAAACAAATGCGCAGATCTGTGCTTCTTGTGACTGTATGAGTCACAACAGTAAGAGCAGAACAAATGTCTGCTGAAGGTTGCACCTCTTCTGTTACTCATTAACTACCCACTGCCTCAATCAAAGTCTTATTGCCCTTAAAAAAAAAAAAAAAGAAAGAAAGCCAGTCATCACCACGACAAAGATCTAGATTTCGTAGGATGAACATGCTCTACTTTCATTTCCTGCTTTTTGTGAGCAACCCCCACTACATCCTCATCCCAATTGTACATGTTAATATCATCCAGAAAACATAACCGCTTGAAGATGAAAAAGCTCACACTTTATCTAACTGACTTTATCTTGCTGCTCTGCTCCTGTCAGATCTTTGTGGTTTACATACCATCAGCTGTGAGAAGATCAGAGGCAGGCCAACGCTGAGTCGATATGTCTGGGCAAAGGGCTCTGTTTGTTCACCACAGAGAGATTTGCAAGGCAATAAAGGGTGAAGTCACTTGTTGCTTCACTTTATTTCCTCTTGTCCTGTGTTGTGTGGGTTGTTATTTCACCAGAGGAACCAATGAGCAATAGATTGCGAATTAAGATAAACTGAATTAAAACAGTTTTAAAGCATGAATTGCTGTTTTCAGTTAACAGATTGAAGAACTTTAGCAGCTTTTGTCCTGTGCTGGGACAAGACAAATGTCCAGATCCTGATGTTTTCTTTGATCTTAAGCAAATACTGAAAAGCTTGAGTATTCTAGAGGCAAAAGGTTAATCTTATTGTTCCAAGCCTACACAGCAGAGTGAAAATAAAGTCAGTATATCGGTAAATTAAACTGATTACTTACGTTATCTGTTATTTTGGCTACAGCGGGCTCGATTCTCACTGCACAACTTTAAAACTAAACCCTCCCCCTTCACTTTTCCTTCCCCTCTTTCAGCTTTTTTCCCCATCATACGTTGCATTACAGGAACCAATGTGTGTGGTGTGGAACAGGCTGCATCATCAGTTTTGCATAGGAGGATGTCGAGAGTAGGGTGTGGAAGAAGAGGATCAACTGTAACACATGATCAGAAATTATGAATTCCTCTGCTTTAAGCACAGGCTAACTAACTCTGATTGTCGGCATGTGTTATTCTGTGTTTTTTATTATTATTATTATTATTATTATAGCAGAGTTTTTATATATTCTTCTTCTTTTGCCGTATGCACTGAAGGCCTGCACCTTACCTTTTTGTTGCACTTGTTGCAATGACAATAAAGTGAATGTGAATCTTATTTTAGCTAGTTTATTTTATCAGAATGGACGGCTACTTTTAATATTTTTAGTTTATTTTAGCTTATTGAATGTGATTTCCTATGTATGCCTGATTTTACACTGCTTTTAACCAAGGAGTAGACTATCTTAGTCCTTTTGTACTTGTACTGAAGGATGACAAAAATAAAACCTTTGAATCTTTTGTAGCTATGTGACGTAATAAATGTAAAAAAAACAAACAAAAAACACTACTATGGACTCTTAGGAATTATTAAAACACCTTGGCTGGGTTAAAAAAAAAAAGGAGGGTACTGGCACTAACCTGTGCAGATGGAGGGTGATTTATTTACATTTAAATTTATTTTATTATTATTTATTATTTGATGATTAGTGGTTTTATAGATCAGCTTTCATATAGTAAAGACAACTTGTGCGACAAATGAGTCCATAAGAGCAGCACCACATCGGCATATTGTCAAATGAACTTTAATTCACAGGACATTTGCAGAAAACAGGAAATGGACTGTTGTCAGTGTTGTCTTTGGATTTGCACGTACAGAAAACAAAAGTAATACAGCAGCAAATGCATTAATTATGAAGAGAAATTCTGAAATTTATTCTCTCTGTACAAATGATCATGTGCTACTTTCTGTTCCATTTGTCTGTACAGAACTGGGTCAAAGGGCTTTTGTTTACTCTGCACCTTATGCATAGAATCAGCTGCAGAAAGACTGGAAACTGAGTTAAGTTCTTTGAGTGCCTTTAAATCCAATTTAAGAGTTCTTGAGGTCAACTCCATAACTTGCACTTGTTTTTTTTAATCTGCTCCTAAATGTTTTTTTTTTTTTTTTTTTTTACTAACTATTGATTATTAAATGTGTCTGTTATTTGTGTTTTAACTGTGTAATCTTGTGCTGTATCTGCTGCTGTCTATCTTGGCCAGGACTAAATAAAGGTTAAATAAAACACATAAAAATGAGAGAATTTTACATTGTGACTAAATAAAGAATGGAAATATTTTGCTTGTTTTCAGGATTTATCATCTTTTTTTTTTTTTTTTTACCTCTATTTCTCAAACGTTCAGGTTTGTCATGTTCTGACCATAAACAATTGTTAATAAAACCACAAATAACTGTCTGATTACTTCTATTTTCACTCAGAACCAAAAATCAACCTTCAGTCCCAAAAGCAATAGTAATTTGATATTTGCTCTGATATTTTTACTGTGATATTAGCTGATTTGGACATTTTTATCTACTCATTTTTTGCCATATCATCGAGCCCACAAAAAGCACTTTACATTACTTTATATTTGAGCCTTATAATATTCTGCCCTACTTTCATTTACATCTTATCTTTAGCACAATAACTTCTAATGTTATATGCGCTCACTATTGTAGATTATTTTATTCTGTTTTTTTTAATTTTTTTTTTAAAAGTACATCATTATTATCATCTTCCTTCATACATATTGATTATTAACCACAAAAACCAATCTGTTTTTAGTGGGTTTAATTTATGATCATTAGCCATATACAGATACATCTTAAAAATAGAATATCATGAACAACTTCAATAATTTTAAACCTATTTCAGAAAATTATAATCTATATATAAATATATTATAATTATATATATAAATATATAATATAATATAATATATTCTAGACTGCTATTTGAAGCCAACAACTCAAAAAGGTGTTCATAGAATACACATAAGTATAAAAAAGATTAAATGAATTAACATAGACTGGGAAAGAGATCGAGTTAAGGAAGGTATTATATACAAGTCATGTGTTAAATCACTATACTCTGTACCATATGTACAGTCGTGTATAGGAAAGTGGACTGTGCGTATATTATTTATTGAACACATATTTTATATCTTAACTGTAGTGATACAATACAAAAACTGCACCATAGATATTATGTAAAAAGGTGCAACCAGCATGAGTCACTGCAGGTTAAAAGGTAACAAATGTGGTGTGTGAAGTGGCATTCAATATAAACAAACTGACAACTGCACTCAGGGTTGAAATTTGACATTTCATAATCCTCAAAAGACTGTTAAACTACATTCATTCATTTCTGTTAATGATTTTAAAAGTATCATGGAGAATGCAGTATTATGTGTGTGTTTTATGTTGTTTGGACTTTGTATGATTGCTACCTTGGCCGGGCCTCCCTTGCAAATAAATTTCTAATCTCAGTAGGACCTCCTGGTTGAATAAAGGCTAAATAAATATAGAAAATAATTATATAATATAAATATATATTTGACTGAATTCATAAAACATAATATTTTGAGACAATGCTTCTTTTTATTTTCATGAGCTGTAAACAGTAGTTATCAAAATTAAAACAAAAAATCTTGAAAAATTTTATCTTGTAATGAATTTAAAATGAAAGTTATATGGTATAATTTGCATAAAGTTTACTGTTAGGTTTACTTCCATTTCCATGAGGCAAGAGCTTAACCCATAAAGACCCAAACATCCACTGCTGAACAAAAGCACTGACCAAAAATGTTAAATAACTGTTGATCCACTAATCACATCATCAATTTACATCAATGCATGTAAATAACTGAGGTAAAATGCAGTTTATCATCTTTTCATGGTCCTCAGATATGACCCATTTGAATGTCATCTTCTGCTAAATTGATTCACCAGTAAAACTCATGGAGTGGATGGAGACATTTTGTTTTTATCATCAGTTAACGATATATCTTGCTGATTAGTCAATTAAATATAGAGAAAAAAGTGATTTTCACTGAAAATGCAAAACGCAGAGGACAATATTATAATTAACGGTGATAAAATATTTGGGAAATACAAAAAAATAAAAATAAAAAAAAAATTTTGGAAGTTGTGACAAAAATAGTCGTGGAAGTTTAAGGGTTAAAACAAACCCGCTTTAAAAAGTTGTCAAATAGAAGATGCAAAGTTGTGAGCGGAGTTATTTCTTAGACAAATGCCCTTACGCTAATGTTGTTAATCTCCGTGGAAATTTTCAGGTACAGGTGGTATTTTAGGGTCTCGTGCACCGTCCTACAGCCATGTTTAAGGCTGTCCGTGCAGATGCCTGATTGGACTGGAACTTGTAAACACACTCCTGTTTGGTAACTTTGACAATAAACCAACGGAAAAGAAAACTAGTATTTAAGATTATTTATATTTGTGTCACTAGTGGATGTGCTGGTGGACTAATCCCACCTTCAGTGACGCGCGCGCACCCACCACCCCTGGTTGGGAGGTCCAGCCTCCAGGGTTAATCATTTCTGCGCACGAGCTTATAACCGGAGAACATCACAGACGAGGCCTGTCCACGCCGCGCAAGCTTGCATCACCTCGTTTCTCCTTCCAGCCCGCCTGGGTCCGCACGGTTCAACTTTCCTGCCTCGACCGTCGAGCTCAAGATGAACCCCGGCGGCGGATCACGCAGCGGCAGGACTTTTCTGTTCACGTCGGAGTCCGTGGGAGAGGGGCACTCCGGTACTGTGTTTACGTTACCTCCGTGGACATGTCGAAATCTTGACCCTCACGTGCAACATTCAGATCTTAAAAGCAATACGAGTAACTTGTCTCTTGTTGTGATTTTTAGTTGTTGCTGCGATCACATATGAATTGCACCAGCTTTACTTATGTGTTTGTGTTAACAGATAAAATGTGTGACCAGATTAGTGATGCTGTGCTGGATGCATACCTGAGTCAAGACCCTGACTCCAAAGTGGCCTGTGGTATGTATACACTATATATACACATCACCTATAACAATCAATCAATCAATCAATCAATTAATCAATCTTTATTTATATAGCACTTTTCAAGCAAACATTTGCTACCCAAAGTGCTTCACACGAAAAAAAAGACAAAACAAATAATAGAAATAGTATTAATGACAATAATAATAAAAGCACATCCCTCCCATCCCTTAAAACGACCCATCCCTCCACACAAACACACGCGCCCACAACTAAAAATGCACCCACACACACACACACATACACATACACAACTTGATAAAATTGGCTTGGCACTAAGATTAAAGGTAAAAGGGCAAGGAAAGGCCACCAATGGGTAGCCATCCACACAGGGAGGCATCATAGCCTGCAACCACTGGGAGACCCACCACAACCCGAACAGACCAGGGCAGGCTCTATAGATACAGAGCCCACCAGTCCTCCGGGCAGGAGGGATCCCCATGACGACGTCCTTGTGGGCAGACAAGATGACTCCCTGCGTGGAGGGCCCCCATGAGAAAACGCTGGAGCTAAAAACAAATAAAAACTAAGATAAAAAGAAAAAAGTCTAAGAATCGTTAAAAAATAATAAAAGGCATGATAAATACATTTAAAAAGTATCTTAAAACAGTGAAATATAAAAACTCAGAGCATAATCAGTTAAAAGCCAGCCTAAAAAAGTAAGTCTTGAGCCTCGCTTTAAAAATATCAACAGTCTCTGCGGTCCTGATGCTCTCTGGCAAGCTGTTCCACTGAGAAGGGCCGTAATGGCTAAATGCAGCCTCACCGTGGGTTTTAGATTTGACTCGTGGAACAGTTAAGAGGCCGGTGCCAGAGGACCTCAGGGTCCGCCAGGGCTGATCTGGTAAAAGCAGGTCTGATAGATAAGATGGCCCAAGACCGTTTAGATATTTAAAAACTAGTTAGAGAACCTTAAAATCAATCCTGAAGCACACAGGGAACCAATACAGCGACTTTAAAACTGGCGTAATGTGATCCCGCCCTCTCGTCTTTGTCAGCACACTTTTCTCGTCTTTGTAAAAGTTGTAAACTATTAACACTCTTTTTGGGGAGACCAGAGAGCAGGGCATTACAGTAATCTAGTCTGCAG
>JAQQZY010000005.1:36861468-36875582 GCA_030068375.1 Ostorhinchus rueppellii
CTTTCACCCCTGCCCTGTGGAGGTTGCCAGTGATGTCAGTGATTGTAGTTTTGGGGTTTTTCTTCACAGCTCTCACAGTGTTTCTGTCACCAACTGCTGTTGTTACCCTGGGCCGACCTGTTGGATGTTTGTTGCTCACTACACCAGTAGTTTCTCTCTTTTTCAGAGCATTCCAAATTGTTGTAGTGGCTATGCCCAATGTTTGTGCAATAGCTCTGATGGATTTTCCGTCTTTCACCTTTAAAATGGTTTGCTTTTCTCCCATACACAGCTCTCTGGTCTTCATGTTTGCTTGACAGAAAATACTGTTTTCACAGGTCAAACCCAAAGCCAAATACAAGAAATATTTAATGTCTCAGCAAACAATCTAAAAAGCAACACCTGGGCAACTAGAAACACCCATCAGTCACATGTTCCAATCCTTTTGCTCACTTGAAAAGCGGGTGGTTTCAAAGAAAAGGCCATATTTCCTGGGTTGTTTAACACCTTTTGATTTAAAAAAACCACCAAATAAAAGCTGGAATTCTGAACTTTTATGTCATATTCATTGTTTTATCTGAAACCCAAATGTCTTCAGTATGCAACAAAAACAAAGGAATTGACCTTGCTGTTCCAATACTTTTGGAGGTGACTGTATATTCAACTTATCTCCAACACATATTGATGTTTGTAGACGTATTTGGCGTGTTCTGGATGACCTCTTTTTGCCTCTTCCAGACACTCAAAGCATTTCAGCACCTGCCCCCTGGACAGCAATCAGACTTTGTTATGCAGCAGGAGATAATACCTGTAAAACCTAATATCACCATAATCTTCAAAGTTAGAAATACATTTAAAAAATTAACTCGGAACTCAGAAAAATCGTAAGTTGGTATACTCATAAATCAAGGTACCACTGTATAGCTTTATAGGAACTGGACCAGTGAAAATAAAAATGAAAAATTACTATACAATATAAATATGACAATGTTAATTTATTCCTGTGTTTTAATTTGGGTCTACACTTTTTAATTGAATCAAATGTGATAAATCTTACATCTTGACAGACACTTTTTCTGGTCTTTTTATCTTTCTTTAGTCATTTAACCAAGTTAAATTGTAAAATCAGGAAAATAAAATGCCAGGTTCTGAAAATACACACCTTCTTTCTGCATCTCTCAGTCCAAATCATGATCTGCTGCCATTTCACACCACTTTTTAAAAGTGAAAACACATTGAACCACAGGCTAGAACATTAGTCACATCTGACACAGTCTTAACAGTAATTGGTAATTACAGCACACATTACAGGTCACACATTTAAGCCTTTCAAATGAGAGTACATATTCTAGGGCCCAAATACAGAGTCTAGAGAAGTTAGTAGAATCCTTGTCAGGCCACCTAATTTACAAAATACTGAAAGATCATTCTGATATTTCTACCCAATTATGCCAATAAACTATTAAGAACTGCGTCCTTTAATCACTGTATTTTGACATTCATTGCATTCTTTGTGTCTTCAGGGTCTTATGTTTGGCTACGCTACAGATGAGACTGACGAATGCATGCCTTTAACTATCCTTCTGGCTCACAAGCTCAACTACAGAATGAAGGAGCTGTCACGCAATGGAGAGTGTCCATGGATACTACCAGACTCCAAGACACAGGTTTGCCACTCCAGTGTTGAAAGCATATGTACATTGTTTCTGCTTTCGGTGTTGTAAAGTGATGATTTCCTTCTTTCCCTTCAACCTGCAGGTCACAGTGGAGTATGTTGACAACATGGGAGCCATGGAGCCACTGCGAGTTCACACTGTGGTCATCTCAGTACAACACACTCCTGATATTAGCCTGGAGGAGATCAGGCACAACCTGATGGAAAAAGTGATAAAGGCTGTCGTTCCTGCCAAGTACCTGGATGAAAAGACGATCTACCATCTACTGCCAAGTGGAAAATTTCTCATTGGAGGTCCACAGGTGAGTAGAGAGATTTGAATTAAATGTGTAATTTTGGTTAAGTGTGAAAGATTTATGGGGCTTTTGAAAGGACTTAATGATGAAATGGAATGCAGTATGCAGAATTATGTTTCCATTAGTGTATAATCATAAAAAAGCTGTGTTTTCATTACTGTTTAGTGAGTTGATTCTATGTCCAGATGGAGCATTAGGTGACTGTGAAATGTTCGGATCAACAGGGTGATGCAGGCCTGACAGGACGTAAAATCATTGTGGACACTTATGGAGGATGGGGCGGGCATGGAGGAGGAGCCTTCTCTGGGAAAGATTACTCTAAAGTGGATCGGTCAGGGGCTTATGCAGCACGATGGGTCGCCAAGTCTCTGGTCAAAGCTGGGCTGTGCAGGAGGGTCCTTGTCCAGGTGAGGATGTAGCTGCATGTAAATGGAAAATGGACTGAACTTATGTAGCACATTTTATACACCTTCACGGTGCCCAAAGTTCTTTATAATGCCTCATTTTCACCCATTCACATACACACTCGCATATCAGTATGCAGCTGCCGCCATGCAAGGCACTGCCAGACCGGACTGGGAGCAATTTAGGAGCATGTGCTCCTGTGTGGTTAACATCCTGTGAGACTATTTTTTAGTTACACAGGGATTACCTTTATTTCAATAATACATATTATGATCTAATGTTTTACAGGTCTTACAGATCTTGAGTATTTTGCTTTTTTTTTTTTTTTTTTCAGATCTCATATGCTATCAGTGTGAGCCATCCACTGTCCATCTCAGTGTTCCACTATGGTACTTCACAGAGGGATGAAGACGAGCTGCTGCAGATTGTGCAAAAGAACTTTGACCTGAGACCTGGAGTCATAGTGAAGTACGTGTGGAATTTTTGCATCCTGCAAAACCTCATATGATAGTTGACATGATATGGCAGATAAAATATTGTAAAATTTATTGTTTGTTTTACAGAGAGCTGGGCCTGAAGAGGCCAATTTACCAGGCCACTGCCTGCTACGGTCACTTTGGAAGAGCAGAGTTCCCCTGGGAAAAGCCAAAACATCTGGTGTTTTGAGTCTGGGGGTTGAAGACATTCAATCCATGTCTTAATAATGATTTTCAAACAATACTTCTGACTTTCAAAACTGTGTAATTGAAAGTATAAATGTCTTGTCTGATTTCTGACCTAAAACTGTACAAAGGTAGTGGTCAGTGCCTTTAATAATGAATTACCTTTGATTTATTTCTATCTTTTTGTAACAAAGCAAATGTTTTGGAACAATTTTTATTACAAACTAGTATGCAATGATTTTAAAGCGTTATATTTTGGAACACCACTGTCAAAATAAAAAAAAATTAAAAATCTTGTTTGTAAGAAATTACAAATATGCTGTATGTGTTTTTTTTACTCATCCATGTAACCAAACTGTGATAACTGTCATTACCACTGGATGGAGTTACAGGTTACACAACATTGTCATGAGGAAGTTAAACGTGGTTGAGTTATGGGATCTGCAGTTGTGAACTGATTTTACACTGAAGAATATGAACTCGAGCTGCCTGGTTTTCCTTTACTGAGTAATTTACAACGGTTGGAGGAAGATAAAGTTACTTATATACGTAGAAGCCACAAAAATAGATAAAAAGAGGTCTGAACCAATCATAAGCATCGAGAGACGTGTATATGTAAGATCGTCTGTGATTGGTTGACGTTGAACAGAGGAGGACTGTACTGTACTTCCCTTGTGTAGTCTGTGAGTGCGACTTTTTAAACCGTTCGGTAACAGGGTTAGTTCATGCTGCTAACACACAACTGGAATTTTCACCGAGACACGGGGACTAGAGTGTGTTTTTTAGGAGTGAGATGGGAGTTTGTACACCAGAAGGAGAGCAGACGGGGTCTGTCTGTCTGTGAGTTTTTTCTTTTTAATGCCGTTTTGGTTCACTTTTTTTCCTCCTTGTGAAGTGACGGAGCAGAGAAAATTGGTGTAAGATGAGTGGCGCCATGCTGGGGAATGGAGGAGGGTACGCGGTGAAGAGGAGGAAGAAACCCGTTCAGAAAAAGTAAGTTTTAGTGCTCAACAAACGCCGTTTACCCTATGATGTGTCTGCAGGGTATGGAATGACAGAGGATACTACAATGACATGGCCAGCAGGTCGCAGAGAGTGGGCGGAGCTAGCATCCGTCAATCATCAGCAACAGTCGTCTAACTGTAATTAGTACTATCAATGAAGATCAATACCTCTTATCTTCACATGAGGTTTCTTCCAAGTTTATCTTTATACATAACTTACACACATACAGGAGTACTTATATATTTGTTGTCAGTGAATAGTGTCTGCATTGTAACCATTTCATGCATGAATTATGAGAACCTTAGTTGAGATTTATTATGTAATTATTTTTTATTCCACTTTAGGCAAGAATAAAACAATGGGATTGAAATTTTTTTATGACCCTGTTTTTCCACTCAGCTGGACACCATGTGTTTATAAACATGTATTTAAAACCGATCATCAAAAAGTGATGTGTGAAAACTATGAAATAAAAACATTTTTCATGCAGCTAATCTGATGTTTTCTCACATTTTAACATACTCTAATACTAGTTATTACTCCCTTCGTGGAGATAATATGCAAAAAAAGAAGCTTTTTAGACTAAGAAAACTGTTAATTACAGTCTAATAACAATCAGCAATTGCTTTATACTGAAACATGTCAATGCAGATCAAGTTTATCAAGAACAGCTAAGTTACAGTAATCGTATGGGATGATGCTATGTTGGCTAATATGGAACTAAACAACAAAACCCATGAATATGTAAGAAAACAGCTGTAGAATAACTGTCCACTGTGGTGACCAGTATGCATGAAAGGGTTAAAGTCATCACCTTAATGTAATGACATCAAAATAGGTGAGATGGAGGCTCCAGAGGTGGTTATTCTAGCTGTGAAAGGTCAGAGGAAGTAAGCCTCACTGGAAACTTTTATCCAAAATAAATTACAATAACCATACTTTATCAAGTAATAAACAGCATTTCTCAAATGTGCTACAGTTGAACAACTAGGCCAATACTTACAAATGACTATATAAATATACAGCACTGTGCAAAAGTCTCAAACCACCAGTAGGTTTGTTGTTTTTGCAAAATTATGGTAATCTTTCATGCTCTGTTCACAAGTGGAATACATAAGAAATATGAGAAGAGCACTGAAACCAAGAAAAAGCAAAACAAAGACTCCAGTATTTAGTGGGACTTCCCTTCATACTACACATGCCATCTGGGCACACTATAGGATATTTACTGCTCTTTACAACAAGTTATATTCAACATGTGTGTTGTTTCTGGTTGGCTTGGCTATTTTTTGTCCTTTGAACACAAGTCACACTGAATACTGTTACCTGTAGAATCTATTTAGTTGATACTTCTGTGAGTTTTTAATACCGTGCACTCTATTTCCCTGTGTATTCTTGTTGCATTTGTAAAAACAGCGTAGTTAAAGGTGACCGAAGCCTTGTGTATTCAGGAATTATGGAAACTAAATATGTTTCAGTAATCCCCATGCTTGTATGCTTAAAGATTTTTTATTGTGAAATTTAGCCTATCTGTGTGAGGATTAAAATACAATTATAGCTATCAAATGAGGTTTTGAACTTTAGATTTTAATGAATGATCTCAGACATTGCCTATATAGTAGATGTCTAATACAGGCTCCCTGTTTTCTCTGTTTCTTCAACACATGGTAGCGTGAGGGTGGTTTTTGCAAATAACTACGTAGGCCTAAACACTTCCTTGTACAGATAATCCTCTTGTGTTATGTTTTTTCTAGGGGGCCCATATACAGTCAAACATACCATATAGATAATTTTTTTGAAGTCTCAGCAAGGACATCACAGAAAAGCCAGAATACATATTTAATCCCAGCTCTTTTTGACAGTGTATGGGACAGGAAGGTGCCACCTAAGCTGTAACCTGACTCAGCTGGGCCTCAAATTTCTGTGTCCAGAGCCACGATTGTCTAAATGAGCATTGTGGTTCTTTGACTTGGCTCCAAGGCCAAGCAAAAGAGCTGCTAGTAAGCCTTTTTACACTGGTTCGACTACTTAAATACATGTGTCTGGTTTATACAAAATATGTATTATCTGTTAGAAAATCATTTCAACTTGACAAAAGACTTTATTTCATAGATAGGTTTGTTCTTTTTTTGATTTAGCTAGATAACTATTCAGTTTTTTGTAAAATTAAAATAGTAAAAAAGAAAACGTAACATAAAAAGTTATCTTTCTGTTCTACAGAGAGGCACATACAGTATATGGACTTTCACTCACGTATGTGCGTGGCTGCTATTCAAGTGTCTGAGTTTCCAGTCTTATTTATCCATGTACTTGATGAGTCTGTTTTCACCTCCTCTGGATGGAGCTCCTTAATCACTGCCAGTTGAATGCAGCTGTATGACTGACTTTTGCCCCCTGCTTGCTGTGTCCCTGATTGGCTACTTCTAACAGGGTAGGTCATATACACTGCCCGGCCAAAAAAAACCATCGCACATGCAATATCTCACTGCAACATCTTTGGTTTTGATTACAGGAGACATTCACTGGCATCTGCTTCGCCACATAATACTTATGTAGGGTTTCAATAAGGTTCATGATATCTTTTCCATTCATAGTTGCATTAATTTTTGATTATTGATGATGGACAATTGGACTGTTGCATCAAGTCTTCATCACATCTCAAATTAGAGTCTGGACCTTATGGAGGCTAACCCATGTTTGGAAATATCTCTTTCTCCCTGTACTATTCTGTCACAAACCTGATGATCCTGATCAATCCTGGCATTGTCTAATCTTTGTAACGTTAAAGACATGAGAGGACACTCACTGCAGTTAGAGTTCAATAACCTGTTCCAGCTGAAACATTATTAACCACTGCAATATTTACCCATGGAAGGATCTGAACTATTGGCTGAGTTAAATCCAGTGAATGTCTCCTCTAATCAAAACCAAAGGTGGTGCAGTCAAATATTGCATGTGCAACTTTTTTTTTTTGGCCGGGCAGTGTATTTTCCTGTATTGTCAATGCTCTTTTTATATCTCTACTTGAAAAAGGTGCAGGAGATGGAAAGGCTACTATCCTATATTAAAGTGTTTTGGAAGTTGAATGGACAGTGTGCAGGATACCTTTTTTTTCTTCTTCTTTTTTCTTCCTCACTAAAGCTAAAATAGTAAAATTAAAACTAATGTAGTTCCACAGAGGTTCTGACCATCACAAGATCCATAGCTGAGCCAATCCCAGCCCACATTTTGTAGTAATACGCACACAAATGTGCACCAATGATGCTACAAATGCTACTGATTGCATCTTGTTTGCATTAATGTGCTCAAAGTTAGCCGTAAATGCATTAAAAGGACACAGTATGTGGACTGAAAAACTTAAAACATCTTCGCAAATGATGAAGCAGCCGAATATGTCCATGGAATTTTTAAAGATGTAATGACTAAAGGGAAAATAGGGATCAGTTATCAGGGAGTGATGAGTAGAGTATTTCTTGTGGTGAAAATAACCTACAGTGGCATAACATAATATAGTCCATATGATACCGATCAGTTATTTTTCTTTTTGTGGGAAGGTGGTCTTTTTTCAACTATCACACCTTTGCCTCAAATTACACAGGATTGAGAACCTGGTCCTAAAGAGTCGTGGATGTGATGTGTGACGATATGGTTCTATCTAGGTTTCATTTTCATTTAGAGATCCCATCTTTCAACTATAAAGTGTGGATGAAACAGCAATATGAGTCATATTCAGTGTCAGTCTGTTCTTTATAAGGACAAACTAAACACATTGCACTGTGATATAGGTGAGGACGTTAAAATCATGTACTTAGTCCTTATATTGGACACTGAATATATTAAGTAATAATAATCATAATAATAATAATAATTTTAATAATTTATGAATACAGGATATGTATCTTGGGTGTTGATTCTGGCTACGTAAAATATCCAAAACAAACAAGAATGATAATTTCGATGCACTTTCTCATTTTACTATAATTCATTCTTGTTTTCTATTTAAGTTCATCCTGTTTACGCTGTTTATTCCTATAACACTGATCATTGTTTAGTCTTGCTGTTATCATCTCACTGTTGTCAATGGACCATGCTGTTATTGTTGTTTAATTTTCCAACATGTTTTTTTAAGCAGCTGTCTGTAATGTAATCATAAGTACCATATTGAACTTCTTATCTAGCTGAATTCAGGTTTTTAATATTTATGTTTTCCTCCTTTTTATTTTTGCTGTTTTCTCTTTATGGTTCATCTGTGTTTTCCCTCCTTCATTCCTGCCTGCTTCTCTCTTTCATTCACTTTTTTTTTTTTTTAGATCTCTGTGTTTAGTTAAGGAGAGATGGCACACTCAGCTGCTGCATGTTGGGACGTGTATGAGAGGAATTATGTGTGTAATTTGTAGTAATAATGGCATAGGGCAAGTGGAAGAACAACAGACACATGCTGTCTGAAAATTCTGACGTAACACAGGATTGGGCTTCTCCACATCAAATTCCTTTGTAATTGTGTATGTATTTGTTTGTGTTTTTTTTAGAAATTAATCCAAGACAAAGGGAATGAATGTGTAATTCTCACTCTGGTGATATCAAAATATGAAAACACTCTGTCTTCACCTCATCTTCAAACCACTAAGTTGATGCTTTGTGTGATGTCTTTTGGAGTTAATTTGGACAACAACCAACTTTATCTTTTAGAAATTCAATCTGGGGATTTTATGCACATGCACAGCCTTGCATACATGCTTTTTTAAGTTTCTGTATATGAATATGACACATATCCTACATCCAGGTATCCACTGGTTTTGATGTGCAAGTTGCAGCTGCAGTTGAAGCTTGTTATAGGATATGAAAATTCAACCTTATACCAAATGCTTCCACCTCAACTCATGGAAATTCCACTGTGTGCTGCAGATTATCAAAACAACAAACATGTTTTAGCAAGCAGTATCACTGAACATATTTTGTCTTGTTTAGTGTGAAGCCTCCACCTATGAAAACCAATCCATCCAAACGCCACAGGGACCGGCTGAACACAGAGCTCGACCACCTGACCAGCCTGTTGAGCTTCCCCGAAGAGGTCAAGAGCCGCTTGGACAAACTGTCGGTGCTCCGGCTCAGTGTGGGATACCTCAAGGTTAAGAGTTACTTCCATGGTCAGTAATATATTCTTTCTCATGTGCTGAGTTCACACACCCAGATATTTGTGGTTACTCAGAGCAAAGCCTCACTTACTCATGCAAAGTAACAAAACTTGCAAGTATTCATGAAACATTTCCATTCAAAGATGTTCTGCAGCAGTGTGTGTATTTGTGGGACAATGTGTCAGGTGTTCAAATATGCTGCTCCAGACATTTTTGCGGCCTATCTGAGTGTTTGGGGTGTCTGAGAGGGAACTTGATGCTGTGAAAAATGAATAGTAGCCCTGCTGGGTGGGAAACAGGAGGAGTGTGCTGTGGGGCAGTTGGAGAAGAGGCCGAGGAACATGAGACAGGCAGAGCAGCAGCTCAGTGCTTGGGCAGAGCTTGAGGTGGTTACCTACACTGATGAATTTGGCTGAAATAGTCACCTTTGTGAAAGTTGTGACAGGATCAGCTTCAAGTAAGTTTGTTGTCACTAACCTAAAACAAACTGACCCTGATGACCTCTGATACAACACACTGTTTTGTCAAACTAAATAGCACATGAATACTAGGAGACTGACCTTCATGAAGTTTACTTTTAATGTGGTTTTCCTTCTGTGTATTTACTATATATTGGTACAAATGTATAATCATGATAGTTTGGAGTAGGGAAGTTTGGCAGATAAGTGCGAGTAGAAACATGCTTTTAGAAGAGGAATCTAATCATGTGTATAATTTATTATGTTAAATTTTTATTTCAATATAAATCAGGGACACAATGACATTACCATGACTTCAACTGTTGTAGTTATTGTGTGTAACTCCAGTTCTGTTGGTACATCATAGTCCTCTAACAGGCTTCACATATTCCAGTGTGACAGGTGGAGACTTCAGCCACAGTCAAGTTTAACTGATACTGATAGTTTGTAAAACTTCCAATCAACCTGTAGGTTTTACATGCACAGAAGCAACTTGATAACTGTAAATCACACAGCAGGTCACAAATGCAAATTCTTTTGTAAATTATCTGCAGGTTTTTTAATTATAGGGAATTAGGAAGTGGCCACCGTTGTCAAATTTGTGCTGCCTCCACTCCTCCTTTGATGGACGTTTAGAATATGTTATTTTCTAACAGATACAGTTCATAAACAGTTGCTGTTGACAAGGCACTTGTCAAAGTAATACTGGCATATAATTTGTAGTCATGTGTTGATCAGTCTCATATTCACTGTTCCTTCGGAGAAAGAGGAAGATTGTCTGTGGAGTCATCAGACACATACTCCCTTTATGGTCCACATACTCAACCTGTGACATTAAGGCTCCAGAGAGCAGGGGAGTTTTCCAAGCCCTCTCTTTCTCTAGACTCTTTCTCTTTGGCTCTGCTATCAGCTGGCTGATCGCTGCTGTTGATGGAGCAGAGGGGGTGGAGGGCGCAGAGCGAGGAGGGCCAGCAGCTTTGAAGCACAGTGGCACGACATGAGGGCTCTTGACGATGTTGTGCAAACTGCCATGTTTTGTACATTTATGAAGCTTCATTTATTTATGTACATTCATACTTGTCAGAAATATTTGGAAAAACAAAAACATGATTTTGTGGTTAAGGACAGAAATTACAGTGAAAGGAATAAAATAGTTTCATTTCATTTTGAGCCTGTTCCAAAGAAGACCAGATTTACATCACTACAGCTGCTCACTACAGCTGACGTCCATCCTCCGCAGCATCACAACAAGCAGTTGTCAAGGCCAGTTGTTCTGATGACAGTGGTAAAGGTTTCAGGTTTAATTCTTAGTCAGACCTGAGCCTTTCTGTGTTCAGTTTACCTGTTCTGTCCATGCAGATCCACCATTAAAAACAGGTACATATGGAGTTGTTCTCCTGTCAGTTCTCCTTAACACAGCACTGATGAGGATCTGGAGTTGATCCCTGAGGGCCCTCAGTGACAGCTCATAGCTCCTACTGAGAGCTGTGTACTAATGTTTATCCTAGGTACCGTGTTTATGGATTATGGGTAAAATGTAGAGACCGAATTTCCCTATGGGGATAGTAATGTTAATCTTTAGACTTTGTACTGTAATGAAACATTTACTGAAAGCTATGTCAGATAATTACAAGCATTTGAGGTTCACTGTGTGATATTTACTAACATGCAGTAATGAAAGCCTAGTGTGGAAGCTTAACACTATACCGTATGATGTGGCATTTTTACACTTTTCTTTTGTTATCTTAAATTGCTCCGAATAAGTGTGTATCAAACTAAAATCAGGGTTCTCCCCAGAAATGTATAGTATCCTAGCAGGGGCGGGGGGGTGACGGAAGAAAGTCTCATGCTAAAAGCTTGCGATAGACACAACTCCATGAGATTTCAAAGGAAAAAAAAACATGGCGCTGGAAAATGGGGCACGTCCCTGCAAACCCGACAGATTTTGGTAAATTTTAGCAAAATTATCTGGGGAAAATATAAAAAATTTGAAAATGAGTATAGTGGCACTGAGCTAGCAGTACCCTGGCACAGCACCGTTGTTCCATTGTCTGGGGAGGACCCTAAAAATGTAAAAGAAATCCACTAGGTTTTGAAACTCAAAAAGGTTTAATTCTCATATATGCCTGAAAAAAGTCTGACCAAGTATTTTATTCGGTCTGAATAAAATAATTGGCAGAGCCTGGCTGAACCTCCTATCAGTCATCCATTACTGCTGTCCCACATCCGATACCGGTACCTCTGAATCTAACATTTCACTCACACCACTCCTCCTCTCACTGACTATACTCTCCTGTCAAGGGATGTGAATGGATAGGACTCAAATGCACGTGATGAAGGGAAAAAAAACTGAATTATTAACTAAAACAACAACCAAGGGGAACAAAGAAAAATCTGATTGCAGCCGTCGGAGTCCGGTGAATAAAGGATGGAGATAAAGTCTGGGAGTCGGACATACTTGACTCAACAGACAGGTCTGCACAAAGCTCAGTTTTTATGACTATGGCACTCCACATATACATACATGGTGTCACACAATGTAAGATGATGAATGCATGGACTATGAAACTTTAAATGTCCATGGAAAATTCACAGAGTCTGCGCGCTCACAGTTCATCACAGTTCACAGCTCATCGCCTGGGCACCTCATCGCCCTGCCAATGAGGTGCAGTGAAGGCAATAATCCAGCGCTGCACAGACCAGACCCTTAAATACAGGGTCTCCTTTTGCAGGGTTCTCCCCAGAAATGTATAGTATCCTGGCGGCGGCAGGGGGAGTCTCGCACTAAAACCCCACGATAGATGCAACTCCACGAGATTTCAAAGGAAAAACAACATGGCGCTGGAAAATGGAGTGCGTCCCTGGAAACCTGACGGATTTCGGTAGATTTTAGCAAAATTATTGGGGGGAAATAGAAAAAATTTGAAAATGAGTGTAGCGGCGCTGAGCTAGCAGTATACTGGCACAGCGCCGTTGCTCCATTGTCTGGGGAGAACTCTGTAATGTAGGAAGGAGCCTTAGCAGGTGGATGATGTGTGTGATTGCTGAGGGAGGGGTCCACGGCCATGCTGAAGCAGAACACGCCTCCGCTTCCACTGTGAGCATCAGGTGAGAGGAGGGGAGTGTCAGAGTTCAAGCAGGAAGTGGGCGGGGCTTTGGAGGGAGTCTGGTTCATGTTAAATTTTTACTAAGTGCTATGTCAAATCCCAGATCGGTAGGTATAGCTTTAAATGACTTATTCAAACCTCTAAAATGACTTTGCGTTTCACATCAGCGACCTGTGTTAATAGGATCATTTCACTAAATTAGAGGGAAGTTTGCATCACTAATAAGTAACAAAACAAAATGGTGAACATAATATTACAATATTAGTCTATATTATTTTGTTACAAACAGACTAATGGAGCTACTGGGATCTGATAAACTGTAAGTAATGTACTGCAAGCCAAAGTTGGCAACATGAAGGTAGATCACATTTCAACAGGGAAAGATGCACAATGAATGTTGTGTTTGTTTATTCAAAAGTTTTCCTTCTTTCTGTGACATCTGAGGAGACATGGCAGACTAAAACTGCACCACTATGATAACGTGACTGACAAGATGATCTGAAAACAGAGGTGATATGGTATGTAAAACCTGCAAGAAAAACTAATGCCCAACCTGTTTATGGTGTTGTTTTTGTCTTGGAACACCAGTCCCATCTCAACAATGCTGAAGATATAACAGTTTTGCTTCTGTTCCTGCTTCTTCACGTCATTATTTAGTGTTTATTGGTGGTTGTTAAACCAACTTAGTGATGCAGTACTGCTGCCAAGTGGGCTGGAGTTGTAATACTCAGTCATGGGCTTTGGTAGTCTCATTTTGTCTCTTGTGTTGAGTAAAAGTCCAACATCTTGCGGTAAAGTGCAGGATACCAATTTGGTCCCGAGTTTGGCTTCATGTTAAACCACAATTTTACACTGCCCAACAATAACCTGCATATACCCTATCCTCTCCTACGGTGGCTGCAAAATGGAAGTCAGGCTGTTTTGTCAGCTCTGGGCTTTTCAGTCAAGTGGATTTTTACTCTGGTCCACATTCAAACAATAATAGATGACAATAATGCACTTTAAAACTGGATGAAGAATAAAATGTAAAAAAGTACAATAGGAATTATATTTAAAGCTACCATAGAAACATGGTGATGTAACAATAATTTGCCATCTCTGTAAATCCAAACAATTAATTGGAATGTAACAGAGCAATTATTTTTTCATATGATTACCATATCATATGAAAAAAAAAATGATATGGGGCGACACGGTGGTGCAGTGGTTAGCACTCGTGCCTCACAGCAAGAAGGTCCTGGGTTCGATTCCCGGACGGGACCTTGGAACCTTTCTGTGTGGAGTTTGCATGTTCTCCCCGTGTCTGCATGGGTTCTCTCCGGGTACTCCGGTTTCCTTCCACAATCCAAAGACATGCACTGATAGGTTAATGGGCTAATCTAAATTGCCCAT
>JAQQZY010000005.1:36908366-36931953 GCA_030068375.1 Ostorhinchus rueppellii
ATTATTATTATTATTATTATTATTATTATTATTATTATTATTATTAATAATAATAATAATAATAATAATAATAATTTTATTTACTATTTTTTTCTTTTATTAATGCCATTAAAAAGTAGATGTGTGGTTTAAAATTTGGTGCAGACACTTGAAATCGAACTCTATGAAAGGAATTTATCACAGATCATCCACTTTATGAGAAATGGCTCCCACTCTTCCACATCAATCATATGACACATGTTTTTGTTTGTTCCTTTTTCATAACTGTACTTATTACATTGAATCTTGTCTACAAGGCTAAATATTCTGGTTATTTAGTGATCAGAAGGGGAAAAAATGATCCTATTAACTGTGTCTAAAGTAATTTCATCATCACATGTATTAAATATTTCATGTAATATTCAGCAAGTTTGTGATTTGAAATGGTTGGTTTACCTATTCAAAGTGTTGTGGAATGAACTTGCAGTAAAATGTTTGGGGAGATTTCTTTATGAACAAATGTGCTTTTCTCACAAGTGAAGAGCACATGCAAAAAATACAGGTAGCACTGGTCTAAATGGTACCTGCAGAGTGAGGGGCTCTCAAATTCTAAATAAGTGACACTGATATAAACATATCCTGAAGAATATATCCAACCAAAAAGTCCAAATGAACTAAGAGATGTTTAGAAACTGTGCCTGATATACCTCCCTTATAAATGTATCGCATCCTCCAAGGTTTGATATGAACTACAGGATGTGATAAACTGAAAAAACACTGACATCAAATATAATTCTTGTCATTTCCCAGCGAACTAGAGTGACAGCTTCACATATCAGAAACAAGAAGACAGATGCATTAAAGGCTGTCAGTGAGCTCCGTATGATTTTAAAAGTAGCCTCTGAGTTTGATGTGAATGAAAGTGTTCGGTTCACATCTGTTTTACACTAATAGGTTTTGAATGCATCCAGATTATTAAAACATTTATTAAGCAAGTTCATGAAATAAATTATTCATCAGGACGACTCACTTTAAAACTCATGTCTGGTACATAGCTTACATTATCATTACATTAATATTATCATATTAGCATTATAGCATAAATTATTAAGGATTATACTTATGTTCAGTGGCTATGACTTGACAGCTTTCTGCACTTTGTCGCTCTGGAGATTCTGTTGATTGACTTTAAACAAAAACACACAGGCAGTGACCAAGTTTACAGAAAAATGGAATGAAGTGGATTAACTGAGTGTGCCAATGTAAATATGTATTCATGTTAATCACCTCATTTAAATGCATACTTGTGAAAATGATAAATCTCAAAAATGGAAGCAAGATTTTTTATATGTATATATAATTGTTTAAAGACTGTTTTAAAGTGATCAATTTTTTATCATTATCCAAAATTCTTGCAAGTGCATGTTTAATATATTCTAAAGGTATTTAAAAAGGAAGGAAAGAGCCTGGTAGACTGAACAAGAAAAGGCAAAAGAGCTCTGTTAAACAATAAATGGATGTTCTGAGGATAAACTGTGGGTACCATTACAGAGAATTCTGTATGTACATGAATATGCACATACACACGTGTGTTCACATAGACTGCATGGATTATAATCCCTGCAGACCCCGGGGCCTCGCTCTTGGGCCCCTCAACTGGGTGACAACAAACATGCCTCTGATTTATGGAAATGCAGATGGGGTTTTTATTATGCCTCCTCCTGATTCACACACACACACACACACACACACACGCACACACACACACAGACACACACATGCTTGCTTCTGGGTTCACTGGTGGGTTCAGCTAAAGAAAGGACAAAGGAGGGTCAAACACTCTAGAAATGTGTCAACTCTGCAACGAAAATGGTGATTAGATCACGAGTGTGTATGTGTTCATCTTGTGTGCTTGTGTGTGTGCTGAACAGGGACATCTTGATATTAAATGGCTGTAATTATGTTGTGTAAGAACACAATAAATTATACAGTGTTTTTGGCAGCAAAATAATTCATGTGTGTCAGTGTGGTGCCTCCAAGTGAATATGTGCCATATCTTTGTCTGTACATTCAGAGGTTATGTTTGTATGTTCACACATTTTTGAGAATGTGTAAATCTTGTATTTGCCCAAGCATATATTTGCAAGACAGAGTGACGGTAAGATTTCATGCACGCCCAGTGGCATCACTCAAATTGGCATAAAAAAAATTAAAATCTGGAAATACACAAACACAGCCACAGAGGAGGGTAAAATTTACAACTGAGCTTCATGGTGTTGCATTAGGGGAAAGATCAGAGGTGTGAAAAATCCAAATGGGATCACATGTGCTTTTGATTCTTTGAGCAGAATATTCATACCTCCAAAGGGAAGGAACAAGGCAGGGGGGAAGGTATAGGTGTAAGAACTGCTTGGTTTTCATTATCAGGGAACATAATCCTCTTTGTGCAAGGTACTCCTACTCTCTGGCAGTTTTCTAAGTGAAAGAGGAACAAAGGAGAGACAGTGGAAAAGCGGAAAACGACAGAAAAAACAGGATGAAAAAAGAGCTGGAACAGGAAGAGCTGGGCTATGCTTGTCCACACACTTCTGAGATGAAAACACATCATTCATCCGCTGTTCCCGTGGTGACGCCGCTGCCAGCTCCTCATCAACCTTAACACTTAAGTAGAAGAGCTCTCATCTCTATTGCCTCTTTCTTTCGGTCATTCTCTCCTCCTTCTTTTTCTGCTCCTTACTCCCCACTTACTCCATCCTTTCTACCTTTTTCAATTTCTTTTCTTCTTGCTCAGTATCCCCCAGTCCTCTGTATCCTCCCACATCTTCCCTCTCTTTCTCATTTCATCCCCACGTCCCCACCCCTCAGCGTTTAGTGATTAATGCGAGTTTTAATTGTCATGCTCACTTTTATGCTCATTAAAGTGTATTATGCAGCAGTTAGGGTATTAAAGTTCAGCCAGAAATTTCATGCATACTGATGAGAATGCAAATGAGCCCAGCGTGAAAGGATACTATGGTTTGTGTTGTGTGTGTATGTGTGTGTGTGTGTCTGATTATCCCCAGGAGTGAGCGAGAGTGTCATTATCACCCATACTAGCCATCTTAGCTGAGCAGAGAGAGTCCATCCATAGAAATCATATTAATGGGAGAATTCTTTATGCCTGAATACCTGAATAGTATGTCACATATAATACATGCGTGTTACCATAAAGCGGCATGTATGTTATTCACTGAGGTACGATAAATTCAGCAAGACATAAAGGTCACCTTAAGTCATGTAGGTACAAAATAAAACATTGCAAGTTTACAATTAAGAGTCACCATGAATATCTGATAAGACACGTGTGGTTATTCTTGTATGCAGTGTGTGGAAAAAAGTGCTATAACCTTGGAGCTACTCTCCATTTTAATCTGTTTGAGTGCAATGCATGCATGAATATTTGCCCAAAAGCCAATAACATACTGTACAGTAGCTTTTGAAGAGCTAAGCTTTCCTGGTGCATTCACCGTCTCAAATAAAAACACGAAAACACAGCACTATTGTATACTAAGTGGTTGTGTTTATGTAATTGTGGGGGGAAAAATAGAAGAGAATCTCTGGACATAATGAGCAGCTGGAATGTAAATCCAATGCAATGTAAGAAAAATGCACCTAAATTCCCAAAAAATGAACATCAATCTGGTTGTTAGTAGGAGGTAGAAGCTTTGTCGACTGTGTGTGTGTGTGTGTGTGTGTGTGTGTTGCTGTCTTCCCCCAGCCCACCTATGGTTCCTTCCATGCTGGGTGAATAGGCTCAGTCATTACTGTGCTTCTACTGTGCTGTCTGCAGGGTAAAATGAGACAATAGTAAAGATTTGCAGCCGGGGGGGCCTAAATCATTTACTCAGCATGGAGCATGTGTGCTGAAATGAGGCTGCTGATAACTCTGTCCTGCAGAAGCAGCAGGTGGTACTGTAACTGGAAATGGGAAGAAAAGAAGACAGATAAACTCATTACAGTGATGAACAGTGAATTTATGCGTGGATGAAACTGTTTGAAATGTTCTCCTGGTGGTGAAGGCAAAAAAGATATGAGATATATCTGCTCAGAGTGCACTGCATGTAACTGTGTCCAGTTTGCAATAAAGTTCACTGTTACACAATGTTGAACAGTGATTTTTAGTGTAAAGAAATGCAGGGCTTCCTTTCTACAAGTCAGCAGCAGTTCTGACACAATAAATATCTCTAATCCCTGGTCTCCTCTTGAGCTCCTGTCAAGATCTGGGCCCCCTGAATCATTCATGCTTCTCACCCCAGTGGTGTTCCTGTCTGAACACGCAAACAACAGGGAACACGCTCTCCCTAACCAGTCCATTTACAAAATACCTCACTGCCCTTTACATGTATACTTTATTTTTTACATCATGTTTCCCCCTTTAGCTGCAGTCACCACCAGTGAGACCAGACTATACCCACTTTTCTGGCAGCTTCATTAATCAGTCTGTTTTAAGTAAGCGCTGAATCCATCAACTTCACATAAACCAGAAGAACCTGCAGATATCATATACATTACAATAAATCATATCCTCATTTATGGTATTTTTCTGTACTAACATTCACATAAACCTTGTTTTTAGCAGCAAGAGTCAGCTCTCTGTTCTCTGTGTAAACAAAACTGAAAAACAGGCAGCTACATCAGCAGTTGTTGCTCTGTTGGATGGATTCACTGGCAAGAGTTTTGTTAATCCATAAGGAATATTAGTTGTAGTCGTTTAAAGTACTGACGCCACAGATTTATGCCTATTTTAATTTTAACTTAAAATGTAATTTAATGACTTGTTTCTATTGTCAGTAATGATTTGAAACACATTCATACACTTACTCTGTTTTAAAAGTGCAGCATGTAAGATTTACAAGGGTCTAGATGCAGAAATGAATAAAATGATCATAATTATGTTTTCATTCATGTATAATTGTATTAAAATGAGAATAATTGTGCTTTTGTTATGTTAGAGTGAGTCATCTACATCTACAGAGGGAGAGGGTTGCCTTTGTGGAAACCATCTGAATGCAGTGCTGTGTTTCCAGCTCCTTTTTTCTTTCTTAGTATTAAATTGTAATATGCCACCTACTATGTTTGTGTGGACCAGAGTTTATATTCAACTAACTAAAAATCCCAGAACACACCAAACAAACACTGGCTGTAGTGAGGGACTTCCTCATTCTGGTGGCCACTATAGTGAAAGTCTCATTTGGTTGCATTGTGTAACTTCACCACTAGATGTTGTTAAATATCACCCACTGAACCCTTCGATCAATAAACAGAAAACACATGCTTACTCTATTCTGTAGTATACAGACATAATAAAAAGATAAAGCTCTAAATGCACTTATGTGGAATGTTTAATAAGCCAAGAAATCAAATCTTCGTGAAGCTACAAAAAAGTATGTAAATGGCAATAGTCTCTGGACTCAAAATGAGTGTTTTGGTGGAAAACACACATTTTAAAATGTAATCTGCAGTTACTGTTGTCAGGTCATGGTCATACATGACCCAATAAAATAGCATGAGGAATCTTTAAAAGTAGTTCATATATTCTTTGTTTATTGCAGCTGTAAGAAAATGGGTCAAAATATATGTTGTTGTGAAAAATCAATTACGAGCAGAATGAGTGTATCCTATTACATTGCATTACTTTATAATGCGTAACTGTATGTTACTATCCTGGCTGAGTCAGTGTTTCAGAAAAGTGTGCCTTTCCGGTAAATGTACTCTCATAAACTCAGAAGTCATATTTCCCACAACACGCCTTTTTCTTTAAATCACCCACATTCCTGTGGACCTTTAAACGTCACGGCGGGGGGCGGTGCTGCATCCACTGCCCCCTCCCCCCAAACCACGAGGCTCCGGTGTTGACAGGCCTATCACCGCCCCTCAGAGCCCAGCCTTCAGTCAGACTCTGCCCGTCCACGGCCAGACAAAGCCGCCCGCCTGTCCCTGTGTGTAATGTGTGTTAACGCCCTCCAGTGAAGCCCCGGACCAGGAGGAGAGACAGGCGTTATTAAAACGACCTTCTTTTCAGAGCTTTTTATTCTCCTCTCACAAAGGATTAGCGGCCGTGCGGGAATTCCGCCCTCCGGTCCTCATTTAGCTCCAGAGCCGGACAGGCCCCGCCCCCCTCTCATTTGTCAACAAAGGGGTTTGACAAGCGCGGAGAAGCCCAGCCCCCATGTTTCCTTAAAAGGATGATTTGGCCATACACGGCCAACAATCAGACCGAGGGTAACCTTTCCCTTCCCCATCCCGTTCATATGGTGCGTTGACTTCCTCCGTCGGCGTTAAAGCAGAGCGATCATGGCGGAGCGCGTACAGCAGCCCCCGGCCAAGCGGCTCTGCTGTAGACCGGGCTACAATGCAACATGTAGACCAGGCCAGCGGGCCGCGGGGGCGCCGTGTGGCGGCTCGGCTGGCGCGCAGGGCGAATCGAGCAAAACCCAGAGCCCGGAGACCCTCCTGGACATCGCGGCGAGGAAAGTCGCGGAGAAGTGGCCGTTCCAGCGGGTCGAGGAGCGCTTCGAGCGGATCCCGGAGCCCGTCCAGAGACGGATCGTCTACTGGTCTTTCCCGAGGAGCGAACGGGAGATCTGCATGTACTCGTCGTTCAACACCGGCGGGGAGGATATGGGAAGTAGCGGGGAGAACGGCGACGAGACTCGGCTGCCTTTCCGACGGGGCATCGCTCTGCTGGAGAGCGGCTGCGTGGACAACGTACTGCAAGTCGGTGAGTGACAGGACCAGTAAAACCAGAAGTACGGAAAAATACGGAACCCGTGGCAGATGATCACTCATTAAACAGTATGACCAGTTTAAGCAGATGATCAGAGATGAGGGTGGTGAAGGAACGGGGTTTGATAACAAAAGGCTGGAGAGGACACACACACACACACACACATACACACATAGACTTTAGTACAATGGGGCTTTAAATCTGCATGGTATGAATGGAGATGTGTGACTGACTGGGGTATTTCAATCCTGTTTTGCTTGGGGCCGTTTGAATATGAATGTAGGACATAAACCCCTGAAATAAAATACACAAATGGCATTGAATTCTCAACGACACCTGTTTTCACTGAGAAACTTGAACAGAAACACATCTGTGTCTCAGTAGCAGCAGGTCTAGAGGAGCCCACACATGGGACTGATGTGAACAGCAGTAGAAGACCCAACCGTGTCAGTGTGTTTCAGAAAGTCCCACAGATGTTTTCAGGTCAGGTCATGGTACTGACAGTCTGCTGGTAACTTTAGAAAACACCTACAAGTGTCTGTAACATGTCCTCAAACTGACTTAAGTTCTCCGAATTCCTTTTTATCTCTCACAATCTTGATTATCTGGTGAAATTTCTGAAATGTTTTCAAATGATTACATAAAACTATTGGGTAATAAAGGAAGCTTACAGTAGTTCTGAGCTGGGTCTGAACTGAAACACTTTACATTGGTCTTCACTTCCACTTCACTAAAAGTTGTATTTAGCTTAACTTTTCGTCACAGACAGCTTTTTTCTAAATGAGAGCTCTAACTACTCGAGCAGCTGAACTATATTCACATAGTTTGGATAGGCTAGCTGTTTTTCCTAATGGCAAAAATGACAAAGACCCTCGATTATTACGCATCAACTTGTTTATGACCCACTGAAAGGCACTGTGGATTTTATTTTGAGTGAAATAAGGACAGACACCTGTGTGCTGCGCTGATAGTTGCTCACTCATGCAACTTTTCTCTATCAACAACACAAACTGGTGACTCACTACAGTTAGATTTTAATACATTTCTTGCTGTTTTTTATACTCTTAAAGCAGGACCCTTTTTGAGATTTTAATTACCCAGCACACATATCAAATCCCCAGCATTCCTATTGTGATTTTGGCACTTTGTTCCTTTTTTCATGTTCATTTGTGTCTTTCAAGCTTCCTGTCGCCTCCAATAGGAAAGCAAACAAAAGCATCTTTTCACTCCCTTGTTAAATAGAAGAGATTTGGAAGGAGGAAGCGTATTGAGCACAACCATTCCTTTAAAAGGGCCATGATTCACACCAGTCTACAGCCAATTGGTTCAGGTTTGTGTTGTTGTTTGTATCTGTAATCAAAAAGACACTCGACTGTGGAGAAGCAGACGGTGTGTTGAACTGAAGAGATCGCTCACTTTAATGAAGACACTTTGGTTTTAGCACCATTACCGTCGCAGGAGAGTCTTAGACTGTGTTGTAGTGTGTCACCTGTGAGCTCAGTGGATGCAGGACACCTTTGCTGAGCACAGAGGATTGTAATCCCATTACTCTGCATGGTTAATTTGAATTGTAATGCAATCTGAACGCTTCAGCTTCTGCATGACCTGTCCCCCCTCTTCCTCCACTCTTAAATGCAGGCCGTTCATGTGGGCTTTGTGTACTCATTGAAGGGCCACTGGGAATACACGCTCACTCTCACACACCAGCCTCTGTCCTGCCAAAACCAGAGGCCTATATGTTCCCAGATATTGGGGAATGTTTCTGTAGGGAAGAAACTGAATCGCGGTTGTTATTCCAGAGAGTGAAAGAGGGGGGCTCGATCTACATGCTTACAAAGAGAAATAACAGTAGTACACACACACACACACACACACACACACACACACACACACACACACACACACACGGGAAGGGTTTCTTGGCTGATTGCACCCCAGCCTGGAATTTGCTGGAAAAATAGAGCCAAGAAGTGATAAATAAAAGATGTAATCTCTCCACGTGTGGGCTGTATGAGAGGAGGGAGGTTTCTCGCAGCAGACCTTGAGGAAATGAATTGGCACACATTCGCTGTAGACTCCCATACTCCACAACAAACCATCGCTGTTAATCAGTGCAAAGATAGAAGAAGTTATTTTTTCATATAAGAGCAAATGCAGCAGCTTCTCCAGGTCAGACTTGAGCGCCCCTGTAGTATTCCCCGGTTGCAGCCCGTATCGTAGTTTGCAGTGATGTTATTGAGCCATGAGCTGGACTGAAGAATATCTGAAGAGCGCTGCTACAAATACACTCAAGTGAACATAGTAGACCGTAGGCAATTTAATACCAACTCTAAAATTTTCTTCACTTTTTCAGGTTCCCTGTAATGTGCAGGCAGGCAAAAATGAAAATCTAAATGCAGGTTTTTACGCTTTAAACTTTTGCTACACTGGTAATATACTCATTATTCCTCATAATTGGTCATTCATTGTTGCTATGCTCACCATCAGCAGCTTAATTGGCTGAAACATTTCACTGAGTTTCTGACTGGAAGTGGGAAAGTCAAAGTCAGAGCTCTTAAACATAACATTGAAAGACTTGAGCATATTCAGAAAACCTCAATGCCTATTTAGTATCATACAATAGCCAATAAAACATTGAGATCAGCCATAGAAGAATTGTTTGTTTGTTTGTTTGTTTTTCACAGTGACAAACCCTCTCGCTGAGTTTCATTCAACATGCTCCAGTGTCTTTGTAAACTCACAGAGGAGGACTAACTCTTCGAGTGTGAAGTCATTTGGCAATGAGCTTCATGCAGAGAGGCAGCCGAGTACATGAAAGCCTTTTGTCTATTTCAGTTTGTGCTGTGGGATCAGAAAGGAGAAATGGTTCCCGTGTGTTGGAAAAAAACAATAACCTCCATCAGGGGTTTTAAACGTTAGAGGAAAAATATAACAAGCTTTGGGTAATGATTCATTTTGTTATTGATTTCAGTTAGTGTGGTCCTGACTTACTTAGTGTTAGTGTGGTCCTGTAAATACGATTTAAAAGCACCTCATCCATTTTCATGTTAGAGCGGTCAAAAGAGTCTATATCTGCGCGTGTTTATCATAAACATGACGTGGACGTTCAACAGCCCAGCTCTCCTCTTATGCTTCGGTGCATCAGGACGCTGAAGTATAGGTTTGAGCTGAAGTATAGGTTTTGGTGGTACGTTGAAGTGGAGGCTGCAGTGTTTATATGAACACTGAGGATTGTTATTTTAGAAGGAGAATCCAGGTCCGTTCTGTCAAAACAACCTCACATTGGAGGAAAATGAAATCAAACATGTAAACAAATGTACGCTGTTATCTTTAGACGAGGAGGGAAAACATATGCCGTCATATGTTTGTTACCTACAGATGTAATCACCTGCGCTAACCTATTATTTAAGCTGTTAGGACTTTTTACAGCAGGTCATGGTCGCTTTAAAGACTTTACCTTTCTGTCTCTGTCTGACCCCCTGTTGATTTACTTCCATCAGCTTCTGCTGTATGAGGTCAAAGGTCACTGAGGTATCAATGCAGTTAGTATGCTGTGTTTGTTTTTCATGTGAAAACAGGACTCACGCTCCGGTCTTTCAACTTCTTACTCACCTGCTCAGCCAGAAAACCTAAAGAAGAGACTGCAGTGAAAAAGGAGTGAACTGCGGTGTCAAAAACAGAACGTATCTGCTCAGCAAAATGGAAATTTAAATGCTTTTAAACCCTAATCTGCTGTGCTGTGGAGGAATAGAACAGCTCCTAAATTTACCTTGTGGGGATATTTTAGAAAATGTTTTTCAAGTTAATGAATTAACTTTCAGTCTCAACTTCAGAGAAGTGCTTTAAGTCTTCAGTAAAATGAACGAGATGACATCTGAGCAAACCTAATGTACTGTGGAAGCTCATGTGATGCTAATGAAAGCTTCAGAACCGCTACTAAATGGATCTTCTGTGTTTCTCTTAGAGACAGACTGACTGTGTGTGTATGTGTATGTGTATGTGTGTGTGTTTGCACGACTAGATCAAAACTCAGCTGCTTTGGAAATCATCATAACTGCAAATAGATCCACATTACTGTCATTTGCTCACTGAAGTGCAGTATTTGAGAGTCAGCCCTCAAGTCTGCCACAGGCCTGTTGCTTCATACTGTAGACAGAGGGCTAATAGGGAGTGATCGAGTGCTGTCATTGCAGGCTCAGGATTTTTGTGTGTTTTGTAGTTTTCCTTACATTTCATCATGTGATATCGCAGAAGGACAGTTATCTGTTTGTCATGCTCAGACATTTGGTTAGACTTTGTTGTGCAGTTTCTGTGTCACATGTGTCCAGATGTTCTCTGCGCTGCCCTCAACTGTATCATCTAGGACGTTCTGACTCCGTGAGGGTCCAATGAGTATCCAGTGAAGCGTAGTGTCCTGAGACAAGTGTTACTCCTTCTAGTGTCATCATTACGTACTCCTGATCTGTGATAAGCTCGTCCGGGAGGCGCTTCACTCAGAGAGCTCTTGACAGTAGAGTCAAGTAAGCAGAGAAGACACTTCAGCTGTAACTGACATGGAGAATGCTTTTTGTAATGGACAACTTTGCATAACAGTGGAGCTACTTTCTTTGTGTTGCTTGAGATTTCCATTTAATATCATGCTTTTGTGCCTGTTCAGAAATTCAATGAGGATAGTCTACACGTGTGTTTGTCTCATCTCTGATACAGTAATAAACGTGTGTTTTCCTATGTGTAAAATTCACTTCTAGTAAATAATCTTAATATCACCAAAGCATATCAAAGTATTAATCTGTGTTCTTTGATGCATACATGGAGTCTCAGGTGTGTTTAGATGCTGATTACTGCCAGCTAGTTTCCTCATCTGCAATTTTATGATGAATCAATGAAATTGGCGCACACCGATGAATGATGCAAGGTTATGCAAGTATGCTTTGAGAGTGCACGCATACGCATACATAAAGCATGCTCAAGCTTTTAGCTTGTTGATCAGCATTAATAGTGTATGCATAGCACCTCAATATGCTTTTGCTCTGGAAGATCGATTTTTATTGGAGCTACATTGGATGCATGCTTCTAAGCTGATGCTTTGCTGGATTTCACAGGCTACTTCAAGTCATGTGCAGAAACAATTGCTGGCAAAACCTACCATTTTAAAGAATGTTGTGGCACTGCAGTTATCATACTTGTATTAAATAAAGAAATCCAATTATGTTGAATGTCAGAGGCAAATCAAATATTATCGTATTATTGAATAATATTGTGGCAGCAGACGTCCCAAAACTGAGTCAGTCTTCGTTTTCCTGTTGTTGCTGGTTGAAGTCTTGGCGTTGTGCCCAGGTATTTTCCAGGTCAGTGTCAGATACTGTGAGGAATGCAGCTAAATTTTTCATTTCTGCTTCCACATGAGTGGAAGATGCAACATGAACACATTAATCCACATGGATGTGTAAAGTTCTCTTGGCACATGCCGTTTAGAACAGTTTTCAGAAGCAATTTTAAGGCTTTGGTTGGTTCATGTTTTTGTTTTTCTCATAACCTCTGGCCACATCTCCTCTACAAGGATTTAAGAGTCTTTCCACCTCCATCCATGTCTCCCTGATCTGTATTCCTCTGCCGTATTCTTTCATCATTAACCTTCAACTCAAGGGAGAGGAGAGGCGGCAGAGCAGAGAGGCGGATGGAGGAGGGGAGTAACTAGTTTACCTCCATCTGCCCTCGATTGGCTCAATAAATCCCGTTTTGTTCTCATCAGTGCATAGACACAGCCAGTCTAACTACCTCGTGGAGACCACAGGTAATGCTGGTGCTAATATGAACATCTAGTGTCTGATGGAGGATGAACCTCTGTTTTGCAGAGCTGGAAACCAGTGGAGTTGTCGTTTTTTCTTTGGGTTGTCCAGGGAGTTTTATCCATTCCCACACTATCTCAGCAAGTCAAAGCCTGCCGCCGTCCTCGCCTCATGGGAACCCTGGGCCCCGTGGGGTGGTCTCCAAGGAGGAGCGCCCTTCAGACCTCAGCAGCTCTACAAACAGAGTCGCTCAGTAAATAAAAGGTGAACTGTTCCAAGCATTTAGCACGACTCAGATTTTCTGAGGTCACCGCTGCCAAATGGCCCGTTCTTTGTCTTTTTGTTCTTAAAGACCTTCATGTAAAAGATACACAGTGAGAGGAAATGAAAATAAAAGTTTGCCTTTGGGCCTGTGGTGCATATTGCAGACTGAAAGAGAAGCCTGGGTGTTTTGTCTCTGCAGAGAAGGCAGCTCACCTCTCCTGGTGTTAATCAGAAGCTGCTTATGAGCAATGCTTACTTTTTAATGGGAACTTAAAGGTGTCATCCATCAGAGGCTGTTACCTCAGCTCACAGCCAGAGCTTAATGCGTAACGCTTAATGAAGACTGATCGTCCACCTCTCAATTGTCCTCTCCTCTCCTATCCAGAAATAACCGCATGTGCATCAGATCATACAGGAACAAGAATCTGACAAACATCTTAGGAGCTGAACTTGTCTTACTTGATCCTGCTGCTGAGAACTGCTCTGAGTCCATGAATGGATTTGTTAGACCAATGGAGACAAATGTTCAGTGTTTGCATATCCAAATTTACAAAGTGCTCACATATGATAAACCTCCTGATTTCCCACCTTTATGTAGTCAAAATACCTTTTACCATCCACTTTCTTCCTCCTGCTTTGACTCTGGGTTCTCCTGTCTGTCCAGCTTTACTTCATTGTGCACTCTTGTCTACATGCGCCGCCTTTGCATTTCTGAATTTATGATAACAAACAAATGATCCTGTTCTCCTGGTCTAATTGTGGGCATTTCCCTGCCTTCAGCTCCTCTGACTCACTGAACCGTTGTTGTTTTGGGGTATTGAACTCCAACAGGTAAAGCGTGTTGAAATGAGACGACTGGTTTTAAAGCTCATGTAGAAAATATTTTAATACATATTCATTGTTAAAAAAAACACTTCCAGGCAAACTGTTGCTCAAATGCATTGCCACATTGGGAAAACAAAATCCCAAGTGTTTAGCTCCATTACAAAATCAAATTTCTGTCTGAAATACCATGAAACACAATTATGAGGTTTGGGTGAAAGTTGTACTGCTGAAAAATTAGACATTAAATTAAAGCATGTGATCAGATGACACCACTTAGGAAATGTAGTAAAAATAAATACTGATCAATTTTAAACAAAAAATGGCATCTTTTTGCTGTTTACGCTTGTTTAATGTAGGATTTGCTGTTGTTCTCTTTTCATTTGTAGCATTAAACAAAATATTGTTGTAGTTTAGACTGTTGGTCAAACAAAAGGGACAGACTTTGGGAAATTGAGTGAATTTGTGATCTATATAAAAGATTATATAAATTTTTTTTTTTTAAAGTACGAGCCATTTAAAAAGTAAAGGATCACTTCAGAGTTGGAGGAGCACAAGCATTCTCACTTTCTACACATTTTCTTAACAGAAGACTATTTTATACTTTCAGTGTATAAAAGATTTATGCTTCACTCAATATAACCCTGTTGATTCCATGTATTTATTTATTTTTTGTTTTTTACTAAGCATTAATCTCAACATGGATAGATACTGGAACTAATTATGACTGATTCACGTTGATTACGAGTGTCTTTTAAAAACCTGTAGCTCTACAAAACGTTCACACTCAGGGATGACACAAGCTCTCACAAGCCCTGCACATTCATCCGGTGTGTTCCTGCACAAAAAGGGGTATGACTGGCATGCGCCTGCAAGTTGAGTCATTGTTTTCATCTGTGAAAGATGAATAATGTCAGGACGTGTGGTGGAAACGGAATGCATTTCAAAACCGTATCGACTGGGCTTTAATGCAGTTTAAAGCTGGGAGGGGCCGTGTGAGGAGTGGATGGATGCTTCAAGGTGGATGATCAGATGAATATGTGTGAGTGTAGAGTTAAAATGAAGGGTTGTGGAAATGCTGAGGATGGATGAAGTTTCACAGTGTAAAGTAAGGTAGGATGAGAGAGCGGCCTCTGCCCTCGGACAGATATTGTCTTTGCACTCCACCAGAGAGAAAAGTCTGAGCACGCAGCCGGTTAAATCTCGTTCACAGGTTGCATTGAGGATGGGGGGGTTGACATGACGAATCACATCACAGCTAAACAGGAAACCACTCCAGCTGGTAAATGAGAAGCAGAGAGTTGGTTACAAGAGTTTGAACGGAAACAAAATGATAATGTTGGATGAACAGAAACCAGAATAACAATGTCCACAAACAAGAATGGGCAGATTGATCAGGGAGAAGAGTTTTCCGCTAAACAACGTGATTGTAGTTGTGTTTGTCTTCCGGCCCAGTCACACCTGCTGTTTAAGCGTTCCTCCCCCAGAAATGTTGAACAAGCTATATTGTCCGTTTAGTCCAAACAGAACAGGAGGTGGAGGTGGAGGGTGTGTAAATCTGGTTTGATGCTCTGCCACGATAAGGTGTGACCTGCATCCTGTTTTGACAGTGGGGCCCCTCCTCTCTGATGACGCTGTAGGAAAGTATTCTTTCCCCTTGCAGCCATGTCGTTATGATGTTACGTTGACAGTTAAACGGTTTCTCTTAGGGAGCCGGAGACAAAGACAAGCCGGGGTATGTTGTTGGATTGGTTGTTCCGTATTCACGTATATACATGCAAACTTGATTAAAACACTCTTAATCCTCTGAGTCATCTTTAACTCTTCTATAACAACATTAAGGAAGTGTACCCTTTCGCTTCTCTCTTTATGGTGCTTTTATTTCTCTGCATGCAAAGTCAGTGTGTGACTGCAAAGATAGGGAAATCCACTTACTGGAACAGGCCACATCTGTCTGGGTTTTAATGCTGTAACTGCTGTAAAGTCCATTAGACCACAGCACTATGTGACTTCATGTCCACGACATTTAAAGAAAAATATATATTAATCTGTTTTCAGAATTTCGCTGCTGCAGTGGATTAAATCACACACATGAACATGCCGTCCTAAAGTCCAAACACACCACACACTGCTGTTTTCAGCCTGTTCGTAACCTCAAAGAAGCAACTGTTGGTGGTTTAGAGGCCAAAGGTCATTCTTGGCTCGTGCTGCAGGCCACAGCAGGTGTGTCAGTGTGTAGATTTGTGTGTTTGTTTGTACAGATGCAGAACAGCAGACTCAATAACGCTGTTACAGAGTGTTGAATGAATAAAGGGAGGTTTGGGTTTGTTTGTTTTTTTAAATATAAATAAATAAAATCAATAAATTGTCTTGTTTGACATTGAAATCCAGCTCTGAACTGGAGCTTCAACTAATCATTTTAGCATTCTGTGGAGTTTTTTGTAACTGTTATTGACTTTATGAAAGCATGATAATAAAGTTGCAGGATTAGAAAAAAGTTTCCCCTATATCTATACCTGAACTTTGCATTACGTCCCTTCTAATGAATGTAACAGCCATGTCCTTGAATGTACCATTAAGGAAAGTTTTAGAAATGGTCCTGGTGTAGCTACCAAAATAACTAACAAAATGATGCACATTTTAACAAAAACATTGTCCAGCTCTGCACCAAACATACAGCTCAGATGGTATAGTATATCATGCTTAGTTAGTTTAACAAAAAAAAAAAAAAAATGCAGTGATATGAAGTGTTTTAGGGTTTTCTGCTCCACTAAATGCTCTAGTGGGACTATGGCAGAGTAGCGACTACATGCTTTGAAAACACAGCCAGGAATATAATCTCGGGAGATAGTGAGTGTGGACCCAGTGGAGTGAAATGGTGACATTGAGGGAAAGCAAAATGCAGAGACAGCTGGAGTTTCACCACAACACTCCCACAGGAGAGGAAGCAGCATTCAGGTTACGTCCAAGTTAACTTTATCCACTCAACAACGTTTCCCTGTGCGTGCTTTGGTTCCCACAGTGTGTGAGCGCTCTGAGTGTGTTTCTCCCCTCAGCATTTTATTGGCCTGCTTTACTCAGGAGCTGGTTGTTCCCACATCCTGCAGTTTTAAGTTCTTCCTTTTTGCTCATAGACTCCATCGTTGTCTGGACGGATGTGATCAAAGACACAATACATGAGGAGACTGCATCTACCTTCATATTTATTGCTCTTTTTGTTCAGCTTCTGTAAACTCTGCAGGGTTTGAAAGGCACTTCAGCAGCAATTTTTACTTATTCAGAGAATATTCAAGTAATTCGTAGCTGACACCACTCACAGCTTTAAGAATAAGATTTAATAAACGAAATCAGATCAACATGTAAGCAGAGCCTAAAAGGTTTTATTTGATTTCCTTTATGTCTGTATGGAATTCCTGCGCTCATTAGCAGCAGCAGAACCACTGCAGCTTGTGAGGATTTCTGTGGAGACCGTGTAGATCTCTGGAGTGGAAACAAATGCATTTGGATGAGGAGAGGCATTGGTTGGTCTGCTGATGGTCCTCAGAGGCTAAACAAATGACTTTCACCGAGCACATCAGGACGAGACGGCACTCAAACAAATGCTTTTAAAAGGAGAAAGACAGGGAGGGGGAAATCCTTTTCTGTCCTTTTAGAAGCTTGCTGCTAAACCTCTGATGGCCGTTCTTCATCTTAGCAAAGACACAGTCATGTAAAAATTAATGTGTTTGTCTGTCTCTGATCCTCCATGGAGGACTCAGGTGCTGATCTCTAAGATGGTTCCTCTCAGAGTCACTGTAAACATTAGAGATGAGATCAAACTGACGGACATTTCTTGCATTGTCTGTACAATTGAAGCAATGGGGGTCAAATGGCAAAAACAATCAGACAATCTGTCAAGGTGAATGCTTTTGTATTCTAATGCAAGAAGCTATGTTATCAGTTAGATCCACTTGTATTACAGATTAACTCTATCTCATCAGACCCAGCAATGCCTTTGTGTGATCTAAAGGGGACAAGAGTTTCACAGCTTTACTTAAAAATTAATTAATTAATTAATTGCTTTGATTTAAAAAAAAAAATCCTGTTCACTGCGAAGAACATTCCATAAAAAAGTATCTGAAAAAAACATATCATTACGCTGTTTCCAATCAGGACCATTATTTAATGTAGAAAAGACAAAACTTTTACTTTCCTGGGTCTCAGGAGGTTAACGGCTAGAAAATACGGCTTCATTTATAGCCAAGGCAAGTTTATTTGTATTGCACAATTCATACCCAGGGCAATTCACAGTGCTTTACAAAAATGGAAAAGAAACAGGTTAAAAACACACAATTACAATTAAAACATAATCAATTAAAATACAGTAAAGGAGAAGAGTGCAGATAGAACACTTTCCAGTTGATTGAAATATATTATTGACATGTGGGGAAAAAGGCATATAGCATACAATTGCAAAATATAAAACAGTGCAAACTAAATGAAATCAATCGGGAAATATGATTCTTTCTAACCACTTAAAACATTTTAATCAAATAATAATACTCTTGTGACGCCGCAGTCATCTGAGGTCAACTGCAGGAAGCTGTTGTATGCGTTCAAACTCCTGCTTTTATACAATGGAGTATCTCTGCAACAATACAGAGCTTTACCTGTGATCTATATAATAAAAGCCAAGTGGCCTCTGTGTGTGTCTCAGGAATCCCACAAAATCCGAAAAGAGCTGACTGCTTCAGTTTGGCATACCTATGTATTTTTGGTCAAGGAAGACAGTAGCAAAAATGACAAGTTAATATGACCAATATTTTTGGAGATACTAGCACTTTTGGAATACAGTAACTTTACAGTCACGTTGCTATGCCTAGAACACTTTGGCGATGACAGCTGGACAAATGTGGTACAGCATGCACAAATACACAACAGCATAAAAACGACCACATCTAGAACCCGTGGCTCCACGTGGGTCAACACACTAGTGCAATGTATCGTAGATGTCCTATTTATTCAGCTCTTGTCACTTTGTAGAGTCAGACACCTTGTGACACCTGCCTTATGTCCGACTGAAGCAGTATGTGGGTAGAGTGCTTTGATAGATGCAAGACTAATCGATTCATTCGCTGACACTACTATGTGCTCCGATTAAAAACCACTGAGACTTTTACATCGGTGTGTTTGCACTGTTAAAAGGCCCATCTCTGTGTCGCTCACTGGCAGATTGAGTCATTCTTTGAGTGCTGTGCCTTTTTGTCATGAAGGGGCTGCTTTGCTCCCGGTACTCACTACAGGCCAGACAGACCTCGTTGAAGCCTGAATGGCAGCAATTAGACACAAATTTCAGCCGAGGTCCCTTTGTATTGGACAGCGAAATGGACACCATAAAACAACTGTTTCAATGGCGCTCGCCGGAGGAGTCATTTTCTTGTCTGACTGACGAGACCCGTTGCGATTTCTCATGTGTTGTAAAAGCTGCGTCTTGTTTTTCTGACAGAGCTGAGGAATTTCTGTCCACTTGGTCAAGGAGGACTGCTTCCTGCTTGTAGTATTTCAGTGCAGTCTGCTATTTCAAGGGCTCTGTTTCAGAAATGAGAGATCGGGCTGAAAGAGAACACCTGATGACCAGTTAAATAAAATAAAAAAGAGGAATAAATAAAAACAAAAACATCCTACAGCCACAACAGGACTGAAATTGTCTCTGGAAATTGTGCCAAATATGTCATTTTTTGTTGTCGTGTACACAGACACACACAGAGCTCTGATTTGCCTGTTCATACTGTAAGTAGGCATTCTTGGTGAGTGCTTAAGAAGGACACAGATTGACCCAGTTAACTCAAATCCTCATTGACCTCATTTTGAGCTTGAGGTGCATCCTCCAATACACACACACACACACACACACACACACACACACACACACACACACACACACAGTCGACAAAGCTTCTACCTCCTACTATATTTGTGGGGACATTATATAATGTACCTTGTCCCTTACCAAAATCATAACCAGAGCCTAACCCGAGAACTAAGTCTTACCCCTCAAAACGTGTTCGTTTCCAGCACTTCAATCCCCACAAAGTAGTCAGACCCCATGAACACAGACAAACATGCCCACACACTTGGAGTGCCCCTTTCCCTTGTGTTACCTTGTTATCTGCAGCTCATGGGCCCAAAGGATTTCATCATAATTGGTATCAGTTACCATGGTAACAGGCGATCTAATCACAAGCTAGAAATATTTTTCAGATTGTTTCCTGTCTGTTTTGATTGCTACAGTACTACAGGAAGCAGTTACCTCTAGCAGCTACACCATAAACCTGTATAAATGCCCGGGGAAGCTGATCTGAAACCAGTCATTAAGGACAGATGGTAATCAGCACACCGTGACTATTGATTGGTTGTTTGCTTTTCTTTCCTACAGCCCCAGAGGTGCCTCTGCATCTCCACGGGTGAGAGATTAGGTTCCCTATTGTCACCAGAAGCACACACACATTGTGCGCGCACACTCACTAACACAAAACACACCTTGGCTGAGAAGCTCTCACTTCCGCCTGAGTGACGAGCTGTGGCTGGTTGAATGGTTGACTGGTGTGTATGCCTCTGTGTAATAGACTGGGGGGTTTCTGGTTTGGCTTTTGTGAACTGAGAGGCCTGTCAAATGAAGACTTTGGCCACATTGCTGAGAACGACCCCCTGCAGCCACGGCCTCGGTGGGCAGTGTTACACAGCCTCTGGCAGGACGGTCTCCCCAGACTGTTCTCTGTAGGGACCTGCTCTTATCCAGGCCTACGCCCCACAAAAACACTCCTGTTTTTCCCTTCACTAAGACGTCCTCCTGTCTGAATCCTATAGAGACTGCTTAAGTTGACTTCCTTTGGCCTAATTGGGAGTGATGTTAAACCTCAGCTTTCAGGCAAGTGTTCCTTGCTGCGCTGGGAGTGAAGGAGTTAAGTTTGGTTGCTATGCAGTGCACTGAGCTGTATTATGCAAGCTGTGAAGCATAGACACACACACATACACAGAGGAAGTGCATTACAGAATGCTGAGCTCAGGGCTTTGGCTTGCCGCCAAGCATACACTCCTACATGTGCACACACACACACTCTCACACACTCAGCTGAGGGCATACCGATTTTTCCAGCAGCACAGCGGCCTCCTCCTCCCGAGTCACTCTCTGTTTCTGTTACGTCAGTAGTTCAGCTGTGGGCCAGGCATGACTGGGCCAGGGCTGTCTAATGGAGACAGCACCACGCTTTTCTCTCCGTGTCTGTGTATATAAAGACAGGATATGGGCTTGTGGTTGTGTAAAGTGTGATTCCTGTGTGTTTTTATGCCGTGTGTATTCAACAGAGAAGCTGCACTGAGAAATGAAACACTGTTTGTCTTTCTCTATATGCGTTTCACTCTCAGATGTTCTTCTTTACTCTTTTTTGTTATTTCTCAGTTGTGTCTTGCATAGTCCGACACACCACATATACAAACACCATCTCTGTTAACAATACTCTTCCACACAGTGGGGGTGATATGTGTCAGCTATGTGGTGTGTGTGTCACATGTATGAGAACATTTCAGCAAAGTGGAAATTAAATCTCCCAGATAATGTTCCATGGTGAATAGCGCTGAATGTATTTTGTTCCTCTGTGTGTCTCCACATTTTGAATAACAGCGAGCACAGCACAGAAAAAAATAGTTTAAAAATAATTTCACTCATTCTGTCACTTGGATGCCATGAGGAACTTCAGCTCTTCTGCCGTGACACTGTAGTAGCTGTGAAAATGGGACCAAATGTATAGTATGTGCTCTAGACAGGATCACAAATCTTGATAGCTGTGTTAGCAGAAAGCCGTTGCCATTAGTGCACAGATCTGTCTGTACAGCATGAACACCTCATATGGCCAGCTCATCAGTTTTTTTTTTTTTTAGTTTTTTTCCATCACTGAATCTCCACTGTGACAGAATCTGGTTGGTCACAGATTTGAGTGCAACACCAGCTTTAATTGATAGAGATAAATTTAGCATATCTAAACTGTCAGCATAGTTAGCATTCTGCATTATTTATTTTTTAAAATTTCTGACTCAAACCATTAATATTGGCATAAAATTGTCAAACTTGTACTTATAAGTAGTAAAACACAGTCTGTCTTACATTCAAGTCTGCTCTATTTTATATTAGTTTAAAAATGCTAACTCGTGATGGCTAACTTTAGCTAAATCCAGCTATAAGATGATCATTACTGCCTCATTTCTTCCTGTACTACTGTCACATTTAGTATTATTATGTAGGCTGTTTGACAGTAAATTGGGTATTTAACTTCCATAGTCTCTGCATTATTTTTTTCCTCCTAACATTTGCAAATGTTAGCTGTTCTCTGTCACCGTCTGGCATTGTGGGCTGTCAGCCTCACACTTGGCTACGTAACATGTTTCTCGCTTTGCATGACAGCATGATGCAAGATGTAAATCATGCTCTTTGAGTGTCGCTACAACTGCACACGTACACAGCCCCAAATTAAACTGTTTTTACACTTGTTAATGTGCGCTTTGTCACTCAATTGCTCTGTTTAACAAGGTGCATACATCTTTTTTGTTCGTGGAGTATGAGGTATGTGCTAACACCCAGTCGCACACCCATTCACACTCCTACATGTACTTGTACTTGATTATATCTGACTGAATGTATCCATTTTGCTCTGAACAAACTTTTTTGACACCATCTGTTTTGGCTGCTAACTTACTTTGTCAGATACATGTTCATACTCAGTCACACTATGTCTATCGTGTCATTACACAAAAATCTGTTGATAAAAATTGTGGCACTGATTTTCTAGCCAGTATGTCCAGTTGCTATGTCAGCTGTGGACTGATATAACTTTTAAACTCTCAAGTCTGTTCACTGTGGAGCCAAGACCGATCTAAAACCTACACTCAGAGAGACTGCACGCTAACAAAAATATACATTCTTGTTAGCTCACCAGTGGGCCATAGGTTCACTGTACAATAGCAGGTCTTTCTGCCAGGGGTGAAATGATCTGGTCAGTTTTGATAGACACAGGAGGTGTTTAGGGTAAGGTAAGCACTGGAGTGGGTTTGGAAAGGAAATGAAAAGGAAATGAATATTTGGGTCTTTGGGTTCACCTCCGTGGTTGTCCCACCGGTTCTGTTTTTTCCCTCCTCAGTTATTTCTTTAATCTGTAGTTAAGTATTTTCCCTCCTTGTTCATTTCAGATAACTGACAGCTATTATTTTATCTGTTTCTCTGCAGGGTTTCACCTCAGTGGCACAGTAAGAGAACCGGCCACATCCTCAGAGCCGGAGCTGCTCTGCAACGTGAGTGTCAGCTTTGACCGCTGCAAAATCACAGCAGTAACATGCAGCTGCGGCAACAAGGATATCTTCTACTGCGCTCATGTCGTGGCACTGTCGTTGTACCGGGTACGGAAGCCGGAGCTGGTCAAACTGCGCCTGCCCATCTCAGAGACTCTATTCCAGATGAACAGAGATCAGCTGCAGAAGTTTGTTCAGTACCTGATCACTGTGCATCACACAGAGGTGCTCCCAACGGCACAGAAACTCGCAGACGAAATACTGTCGCAGAACTCCGAGATCAACCAGGTCCACGGTGAGTGAAGACAAACAGGAGGGAAAGAACCGGAGCAACTGCCTTTAGATATGTGTTGTGCAGAAAACAAGCATAGTCTTTGAACATGCATGCACATGCAGTTGAGGTGTGAACAAACGCATCAAAACACACAGACACACAAACACAGGCAAACGCTGGTACCTGTGTTAGATTTCCTTCGTCTCGCACCAGTGGAAGTCCAGCTGGAGGCTGCCATGCAAGAAGAGGACGGTGAAAAAACAAGCTGTTTAGGAGGGAAACACTTTGATCAAGCTGTACACACACGCGCACACACACACACACACACACACACACACACACACACACACACACACACACACACACACACACACA
>JAQQZY010000005.1:36932053-36952542 GCA_030068375.1 Ostorhinchus rueppellii
ACACACACACACACACACACACACACACACACACACACACACACACACACACACACACACACACAGAGAGAGAGAGAAATCAGGTCAAGACTGACTTGAATGCATAACTGGAATGCATGAAGTAGGAAAAACTTCATGAAGGCACTTGTGTTGTGTGTTTGAGTCATTACCGCTGTGGGAGAGAAACATTTTGTACCACATAGTAAAAGGAAGAGTATTACATTTCGTTAAGTACCACATGTGAAAAGTGACACCATAAACTCACTTAAAGAACAGCGTGTAAGCAGTAGGGCTTTTATCTGCCAGGGATGTTTTGTGCTGCTTAATTTCATATTGAAGAAACAAGTTTAGTGATATTTTTAGGTTGTATATTGTAGCTGGAGGCTCATGATGTGCTCCGGTGGTTATAATTGTTTTAGTGTGTGTTATCTTACAGCAGATATAATCAATACATTTGGATATAATGTGTAACATTTTGTATCCACCATGGTACACTGTGTTTTTGTTCACCATGGAATAGTTTCCATCAGTGTGCTAATAATTTGTAGCTGAACAGCTGAAGTGGAGCATTTCCTGCTTGTTTGCCTTTTTTGTATTATGGTTGAGTGCTTCATGTTCTTATATCCTGTGATTATATATTCAATATTTATATATATATTATTATTCATTGAAATTAGATTTATTGTTATTATTATTTATTGTAATGAGCAGGTATGTGGTGCTTGCATTATACGTCTGATTAAATTCCAGCACATTCTGTAGTGAGCAGACAACATGTCCATGCTTTTGTTTGGCCCTATTTTGCTTCAGCCCTATAGATTTTTATCCTCCCCAGTGATACATTTTAAGTGTTGAGATTGTGAAGTTTATGGTATTGATCAGTGTTTAAGCTTAACCAGCACTGCATAAATGCATATTCAGCAAACAGTGAATTACATTTTACGCTGATGCAGGCATAATTAGGCCTAATGCCCTTCTCTGAGAAGACAGTGATTTTATTCACTTGTCTTTTACTTAATTACAGTTTAAAACCAGTAAATGAAAATGTATTGATTCTGTTGTAAAATTATTTGCTCGGTTCGGTGCAGGAGCTCCAGATCCGACGGCAGGGGCTAGCGTGGACGATGAGAACTGCTGGCATTTGGACGAGGAGCAAGTTCAGGAACAGGTCAAGCTCTTTCTCTCCCAGGGCGGGTACCATGGCTCGGGGAAGCAGCTCAATTTACTGTTCAGCAAGGTAACCTCCTTCTAATCATTCAGCATTAGCATTAAACATGCTAATTCTTCAGATCTGTAGAATCTTGTGCAAACCATTTCCATAAGAGTTTACTCCAAATGCTCTGTTCCTGCAGGTGAGAGAGATGCTGAAGATGAGGGACTCCAATGGAGCTCGTATGTTAACGCTGATCACAGAGCAGTTCATGGGTGACCCCAGACTGGCACTGTGGAGGCAACAGGGGACCACCATGACTGACAAGTACAGACAGTTATGGGATGAACTAGGTACTGTTTGACACACACAGGCTTTCGATTTCACCATCATACTGTGTTGCTGCAAACACACACCACTACAGTCCTGCATATTTTTACAGTACATGTGCTCACTGAATGTAAACATTTATTTACAGGTTTCAGTATTTTTAATCTCATCCACAAAGTAAAACATCAGGAAGTACAGTGTGTAGAGGATACTTAAATTTAAGGGAATAATTACTCATTTAAGTATAAATAATTGTTGCAGCTATATTAACAATAGCAATTCGGCTTTCTTTCAGGAGAACAGTGTAGGATTAATTCACCGTCAGCTGTTTTTCTCCTTGAACAAAGACAGCTGCTTCAAAAGGGAACACCTCCCCCTCCGATGCTAATGAAATAATAGTTATTATTTATCAGGTACAGCCTTTTCTTTTTCTTTGTTACCTTAAAAGCTCCTTTTTAAAACATTAAATTACATTTTTAGAGACAAAAAGTAGCTGTCCAAAAACAATAATAATTTGATTCAAGATGCAGAAGAAGTAAAATCCAGATCTGTAAAAAGGCAGACTGCTGTTCCAGGCTGGGCAGAACCACACAGTTTTGCTGTGTTTTGTTTGTTTGTTTTCTCTTCTTCCCCTAGAGAGTTTTTGTTTGTCAACCCAATAAATCATGGGAGGAAATTAGCTTTTTTTCTTGTGATGGAAAATGAACAAAAATGGAAACAGTTGAAAATCCAGCATCCCACTGCTGTATAGTAATTTGTTTTTTGTAAGTACAGTTAAATCTGTCATAAAAGCTTGTTTATTATTGATTGCACACTGAAATAACATGGTGGCTTCTCGAATCCTCTTCTTTCTTTGCTCCTTCTGTGCCCTTCTGCTTTTGTTTTTCCTCCGTGATGAAAATTCTTGCTCTGCATTTCGTCACTCATGTCTGATATCACTCTCTTCGACTCTGTTTTTCCTCTCCTCCTCGTTGTTGCCCTCAGTGCAGCCCTAACAAAGAGACCGAGGATAAAGCCTCTCTCCTCCTCCTCCTCCTGTCCCCTCCCCCATCCTCTCGCCTTTACTTACTCCTTCCCTCGTCTCACCTCTCCCCCCTCGTCTTCCTCGTTTTCCTCACTTCACCTCCTTTCTCCCTTCTCCTGTTTCATTTTGTCATCTGTCATCCTTTATTTATCCCAATTCATTGTTCATTGTTCCCCTGCCTCCCACATTCTGTCTTTTCTCTATTTCTCCTCCAATCTGTATCCAATTTCTTCACATTTTATGCAGGTAATCGCAGCTGTCTTTTATGCGAAGACCAACAGTAAATGCTGGATTAATTTGCAGATCTGCGCCACTGTCCTGAATATAATAATAGGCTATGGTGAAACCATTTCCTGCTGTCATGTCCATTTTAAATAGCCTTTTATATGGCTCTATAACATGTTGAATAAACCTTTTTAAAGCTGTGTCACTTTAAAATTTTTACTTAAATATCACCTTAGCAATCTTAGAGACTGGTACCTGATGTCGAAGGGAACATCATTAGTATTAAGTGGCTTGTACCGCTTCACAGAGCAGTTAGCATGGCTTAATATTCTACTGATTAATGGAGGATTATTTTATATTATACGGAAAATATATGGGCTTTTATTTCAGCTAGTGAAGATCTCTACAAATGACGACTAGATAATCCAGTGTAATTTACTTTACGTCTACTTTAATGTAAAAATGTTTTACCCTTACTACAGTCCTAAACCAATGCAGAGCAGAATGTGTAAAGGTTCTCTGTGTCCTATGTGCATTTCAGGGGCCCTGTGGATGTGTATCGTGCTGAACCCCCACTGTAAGCCTGAGCAGAAGAGTTTCTGGCTTCGACAGCTTCGCAGGTGGAATAGTGTGGACGTCTGCCCCTTGGAGGATGGTAACCATGGCAGCGAGCTGACCAATCTGACCAATGCTCTGCCCCAGGGCCCCCCTGGCAATCCAGGTGAGATGACACCCAGCCAAAGCAGAGACACCGCCTCCCCTTTTATTAAATTTCCAAACATTGCCTGAATCTTCTCCGGCATTACATCTTTTCATTCTTCATTTCTTTCCATTTCTCCTGCAGCGTTTCCACTTCTGCTCTGCTGTTAAGTCGTCTGTCTTCACCATCCCCCCTCTCTTTTTAATCAAGTCTCTTTACTTCAATCTCTGTGCCTGCGAGCCTTATTACCTTTTTAGTGTGGCTAATAGAATGAGCCTAATAACACAGTTGACGTCCTACAGCTTCTTCTGGCCTCTTTTCCTGTGTGTACTTCCACTAAATTACAGAGAAAATACACACACATGAGCAGCATTGAAGAATGGTATTACTGCCTTACTGCCGTGGGTTTTGTTGGTAACCGCTGTATTATTCTGTTCCTGTTCCTCAACATCTAACATCTGTTCTCTGGTAGATTCACTGACTCGGCCTCACCGGACAGTGTTCACACGGGCCATCGAGGCCTGTGACCTGCACTGGCAAGACCCCCACCTGCAGCACATCATCACTGAAGACCACTACACCAACTACTGTTACCATGACAACCTCAACAGCTCTCTCTTTGACGCTCGAGGGTGGCCCCTGTGGCATGGTGAGAGAAAGAGACCGTGTGGTTAGAAAAGGGACATACAAAATGAATAACACAAACAGACGGACAAATTGAAATGTCTTTTTTTTTTCTGTGTTCTCTGCAGAGCATGTTCCAACAGCGTGCGCACGAGTAGACGCCCTGCGATCACATGGTTACCCCAAGGAAGCACTCAGGCTGGCCATCGCAATAGTCAACACTCTGCGGAGGCAGCAGCAGAAACAGCTGGAGTTTTTCCGCACTCACAAAAAAGGTCAGCTGTACTTGCCAATTTATTCACTAAAGTTGAAAAGCATTTTAGAAATGACTGTTAGGCCAATAATGAATGCCATTTTGTAGATGAAATCCAGGAGTGTGGTGTGTAAAGACTTTAGAGCTAGTCATTACCAGGCAGTCTCACACAGAAGTTTTTGAATATATTTTGTTATTTATGACCGATGTCAATCAGTAAAGATGTGACTGTGGCACTGATGTGTTTTAGCAGCTACATCATCAGTCATTAGATGAATGATTAATTAACTAATTAATGTTACTGCATACATATTTGTGGTCTGCATCATTGAGATAGCTCACCCATATCACCACATAAATTTACAGTTTTATGCAGTCTAAAATTTGTTTCTTTAAAGTTCATTCCCCTCCATTTTTGCTCTATTTTTACTGTAGCCCAAAACTCTGCAGGCCTTTCATAGTCTTTTATTGTGTGATGCAAATTGAATCACACATCCACGTTGGTTTTTGGTACAACAACATTGTACACAGCTTTTTCGGTTGTCTACTGATTGAGCAGTCATTAAATGTATTGTTTAATATAAGTATTGTAATGATATCTCACATGCGTACCATGTCCACTCTGTGTTTCGTCTGGTATTTTTCATTTTAGATTACAGTAGTGCAAGGGTGTCAAACTCATTTTAGTTTCGAGGCCACATTCATCCCAATACGACCCCAAGTGGCCTGGACCAGTAAAATAATAACAATAATATCTGTAAATAATGTCATCTCCAAACATTTTTCTTTTTCTTAATTGTGAAAAAAGTAAAATTACATCATGAAAATGTTTACATCTGCAAACTATCCCCTTAAAAATGTCATGTCAATAACATGAACAACCTGAAATTTCTTAAGAAAAATAGGTGTAATTTAACAGTATTATGCCTCAGTGTCTCTTGTTCACGTGTGAATTAGAACTTACAGCTCAGAGTGGATTTACGAATACACAAAACATTTAGTAACAGGCTGAATATTGTTAAAATTGCACTTGCATATCAAAAGACATTTCAGGTTGTTCCTATTTGTTCAAGTTATTCATATTTTTTGTGAAAGGATAGATTACAAATGTACAACATTTTCATGTAATTTTATTTTCTTACAGTAATGCAAAGATAAAAAAAATCAGAGTTGTTATTATGATCGTATTTTACTGGTCTGATCCACTTGAGATTGAACTGGTCTGTTTGTGGCCCCTGAACAAAAATGACTTTGATGCCCTTGATTTTTTTTTTTTTTTTTTTTAGTGATCACTGTAGTGGACAGCTATTTTCCAGCTGTTCTCTTGTATATTCATGGGTTTTGTTTAGTTCCATATAAGCCAACACAGTGGATGCTTATGCAACATCCCATAATACACTATAATTACCTTTTACCCTTTTACCCTTTCACCTGTAATCTTAGTGCCAAGCCATTTTTATTTTTTTTATTTTTATCAAGTTGTGTATGTGTATGTGTTTGCTTGTGTGCGTGTGATTTTAATTGCGGGCAGGTGTGTTTGTGTGGAGGGATGGGTAATTTTAAGGGATGGGAGGGATGTGCTTTTATAGTATTATTGTTATTATTGTCATTGATACCATTACTATTATTTGTTCTGTCTTTTCTTTTTCTTTTTTTTTTTTCTTATGTGAAGCACTTTGGGTAGCAAATTTTTGTTTGAAAGTGCTATATAAATAAAGATTAATTGATTGATAATTCATACCATTACTGTAACTTTGCTGTTCTTGATATACCTGATCTGCAGTGACATGTTTGAATGTAAATCAATTACAAATTTTTATTCGTCTGCAATTAACAATTTTTGGGGATTTTTTTTCCTGCATATTATCTCCATGAAGTGAGTAATAACTAGTATTAGAGTATGATAAAATGTGAGAAAACATCCAATTAGCTGCATTAAAACTGTTTTTATTTCATAGTTTTCACAGTTTTTTAGTTTTTTCTTTGCCTCAAAAATCAAATGCATGGAGTCCAGCCAAGTGGACATTTTTGCAACTGTATGAAAAATAGGTTCATAAAAAAATTTCAATTGCATTTTTTCTCCATGCCTAAAGAGCACTCAAAAAACACTCAAAACAAATTTTTATTTAGGTTCTCATAATTCATGCATGAAAGGGTTAATATCATCAGTGTAATTTTTGCAGTTCATAGATAGATAGATAGATAGATAGATTGACACCCCATCAGTCGGCTGTTTCAGTGTAGAGTGTCATAAGAGTGTCTGTATGTGTTACTACAGAGCTGCTCCATAAAGGTGTCACATCAGTCACCAACCTGGAGGGGTGGGTGGGCCATCCTCTGGACCCCATTGGTACACTGTTCAGCACCCTCATAGAGACAGGGCGAGGCGGCGAAGAGGGGTCCGCAGCCCTACATGACTTCCCAGGTACGAGAACACACATATGCACACACGTTTTACTGAGTGAGCTTCGGCCTCAAACACCTACGCTGCAGTGATTGTGTCTTCCTGTCAGAGTAGTGAGCCTGCAGCCTCCAATCAGCAGTGATGACACAGACATGGTGATTGGCCTCAAGTCATTCTCCAATAACAGCTCATGAATAAGAAATGTAGCAAGAAAAACACTCCAATTAAAATGCATTAATTATGCAGGGAGCTCAACTTGATGAATTTAACATACTGTAGTGAGAAAGGATAGACACATCAGCCAGCACTTGTAGTTACTTTTCATAAGCAGGTGAGGTAATTGTATACCAGCCGCATGTTAAAGTTGTGAAAGTTTTCAATTAAGATTTGTAGCATCGGGCTATTTATATCTGAGTGTCTATGTGGTGTTTATTCATTAGGGACCATCAATGCTCCTGGGATGAACTGTGAGCTCTGCCAAGACATCATTAAGCCATTAAAACACATGATTACCAACCTCAGGAGAGTAGACACTCTGAAAAAGAACACCAGAATGAACAAGTAGATCAATACATTTATCAATACTCGAGTCAATCCACAGCCCAAAGGGACAATTTTCCTCCTTAGTCATCTCTCACCCTGTCTCCTCCCTTCATTTCACCCCTCAGGATCACTGGGTTCAGGCAGAAGGTCGGAGCATCATGTTTTCTCAGTGCACCGCTTCTTAGAAGAAGGAGAGACGTTTGTATCGCTGGCTGTAGAGACGGCTCTGATTGGCTTAGGGCAGCAGAGGGTGATGCCAGATGGACTTTACGCCCAAGAGAAAGTGTGTCGTAACGAAGAGCAGCTATTGGCCAGGCTTCAGGAAGTGGAGTTAGATGAAACGCTAGTGAAGATCTTCCGGAAACAAGCTGTTATTTTGCTAGAGGGTAAGTTTGCTGTGCACACATGGACACACAAATGCACACAGTTTTGTGGCTTGAAGTATCCAAGGCACTCAGACATCAGTTATTTATGTACTGTCATATTCTGCATGTTTTGTGCAATTGAAATCATTATAGTCTGAGTAATTTTGACAGCAGTATTGTAACTGGAATTAGTTGTAGCTTATCAGTATTTGTTGTTCTATAATCACCATACAATACAATAAGAGCATCTGCACGTACATATGTAAGAAGAGGACTGGATGTCGACAGGAGACACAAGTTGATGTCTAAATTGGGAGGCTCATGTCCTCAACCCCCACCTTCCCAAAGAACAACACATTATCCACACACAGGAAGAGTCCCATTTCACACCCAGCTCTTTGTGTTTAACTTTGTCTGTTATGTTAAGTGAATGCACTGATGTGCTAACTGGGTACTTAATTGTGTGTTCTGTGCCTTATGTGTGCATTTACACTTTGAATGTTTGTACTTGTGTGTATCAGTAGTGTGAGCTTGTTGTTTCCAGTAAGTCTACTTGCTGACATTGTGTGAATGCATGTGTATACTGAGGGGTATAATAAGCCTATGTGTGTAAGATGTGTCTGATCATGGTTCAAGGCGTTTTTCATGTCAGACCCTCTAATGACAGTGCCAGTCAGATGCACGACAACTAATTATGTTTGTCCGTTGTTTTTGTCTTATTAAAGTCAGGCAAATGAAGGACATTATGTAACTGCATTCCCATAGAATCCTTTAGGGGACATGACAACACTGAATTGATCCTGCTTTCATTATCTGTGCATCCAAAGTCCAATATAGTGTTTTTCTCCGTGCAAGAAAGCTCTGTTATGATCCAAAAAAATATTTAGGCAAGCCAACTTTATTTGTATAGCACAATTCATACACAGGGCAATTCACAGTGCTTTACAAAAATGGAAAAGAGATGGGTTAAAAACACACAATTACAATTAAAACATGATTAATAAAACATAAATAAGAAACACAGCAAGTCACATATTGCAAATTACAAAAGCTAAAGCTAATCCCCCAAGCAATTGCCAGAATAACAATATAGGCATAATTCTATATAATTCTCTATAAATGAATATAAATGTTGAACAGAAAATATGGAAATCAATATTTTATCTGTTTACTATACATTTTCAGACAACACTTTTTTGTAATTTATAGTTTGTTAAATAAACTGAAATGCTAAATACATTGTTTGCTAGCTAAGCTTTAGCTACATTAAGTTAATCAGTTACTCAGATAGCTTAGCCTAGCAAAGAGTGAAAAAAGATGGAAATGGGTGACACGGCTCATTAAAAAAATGCACTTTTCAGCAGCTGTAAAGCCCAGTCATTAGCGTCTTAAGTCACACTTGTCTGTCTACACAAAAAATGAGGCAGTTAGTTTTCTCTCTAAGCTTGCTGATACTTGCTACTTGTCTTCATGCCAGCTAAGCTAACGTTTAACTAGCTTAATTTATAACTGACAGATAGTAAATCAACCCCCACACTCACAAGAAAGCAAATAAAGTTAATGATCTGTTCAGAAAGTAATAATTATCTAATGAAAGTACTTTTATCCAGTTCTTTGTGCTGCTACACTTATAGACACACTAATATTACTTTCACCAACCAAACAAAATGTGTAAGAAGAGAGGGGTGGATCAGTTTAACAGCTTTTTCTTGTAACTGTCACTGTGTTTAAATAACCAAATACCTAACCTCACATGTCTGTGTTTTTTTTGTCTTTTGTTAATCTGTTACTTTTGTAATTTCCCCTTGCACTGCATGCGATTTGTGCTCACATGATATCTCAGGATGTGTTTCAATGCCGTCTAAAATGAGAAGTCTCTGCGCTAAGGCGAAAACAAAAAGCGTCTGTACATTTATAGTGTTTGAGTAACAAGCTTATCGTTATTGTGATACACAGTTGAGTCATTCTACTCGGTGGCCTCTGAGTTTAATCGGCAGTATCAGGCTTGTTTAAAGTATCGTGCTGGGAAATAATCTCATACACAAGGTCACACCGGCTCATCATAAGTGAACTATTATGCTGCATGGGATGGTGTGTTTCCTTTGCTCTGTTTTGAAGTTTACTCTAGGCACACCAAACTGACTGAACTTGTATTTTCTGTGCAGCTGGTCCTTACAGTGGCCTGGGGGAGTTACTGTACAGAGAAAGCGTCCCCATGCACACTTTTGCCAAGTATCTCTTCACGTCGCTGCTACCTCATGATGCCGACCTGGCGTACAAAATTGCACTGAGGGCCATGAGGTGAGTACCCTGTTACCATATTTAAAGCATCTTTTCCTTCCTGTCCGTCCAAGAGGAACTCAACCCTTTCATGCATGAATTATGAGAACCTTAACTGGAGTGTTTTTATTCCTCTTTATGCATGAAAAAAACAATAGGATTGACCTTTTTTTAGATTTAGAATTAGAACTTTACAGTTAGACTGTAATGTAGGTTTTTTTTTAAAAGAGAAAGTTGGCTTTTTTTTTGCATATTATCTGAGTGAGTATTGAGTAATAACTAGTATTATAGTGTGTTAAAATGTGAGAAAACATCAGATTCGCTGCATTAAAAATGTTTTTGTGTCATAGTTTTCACGCAGTATGGCAATAAATGCTTTGCTTCAAAATTAACCCTTTCATGGATGAATTATGAGAACCTTAATCAGAGTGTTTTTATTCCTCTTTATGCATGAAAAAAAAACCAAACACTAGGATTGACCTTTTTTTATGAACGTACTTTTTATGGAGTTACAAAAATGTCCACTCAGCTGGACACCATGTGTTTAATCCTTTCATGCACAGTGGTCACTACAGTAGACATTTATTCTACAGCTGTTCTCTTGTATATTCATGGCTTTTGTTGTTTTACTTGCATATCAGCCAACACAGTGGACACTTATGCATCATGCCATACACTGATATTCCTACCTGTTCATGATAAACCTGATCTGCATTAACACATTTGAGAGTAATTCACTTAATTGTTATTAGACTGTAATTTAGGAGTTTTTTTTAAAACAGAAAGTTGTGGGAGTTTTTTTGTTTTTGTTTTTTTGCATATCTGAGTGAGTAATAGGTAGTATTATGATATGTTGAAATGTGAGAAAACATCAGATTAGCAGAATTAAAAAATGTCTTTATTTCATAGTGACCCTAGTGAGGATAAAGCGGGTATAGAAAATGAATGAATGAATCATAGTTTTCACGCTGTATGTCAATAAATGCTTTGCTTCAAAAATTGAACACATGTTGTCCAGCTGAGCGGACATGTTTTTGTAACTCCATAAAAAGTAGGTTCATAAAAACATTCAATCATGTTTTTTTCTTTTTTTTTTTCATGCATAAAGAGGAATAAAAACACTCTTGATTAAGGTTCTCATAATTCCTCCATGAAAGGGTTAATTTTTGAAGCAAAGCATTTATTGACATACTGCGTAAAAATAATAAAATAAAAACATTTTTAATGCAGTGAATCTGACATTTTCTCACATTTTAGCACACTATAATACTAGTTATTACTCAGTACTCACTCAGATAATGTGCAAAAAAAAACCCAAACTTAAATTACAGTTTACACTCAAATATGTTAGGACAGATCAGGTTTATCAAGAACAGGTACGAAGCGTCCACAGCATCTACTGTTTTGGCTCGTATGCAAGTAAAACAACAAAACCCATGAATATACAAGAGAATAGCTGTAGAATAACTGTCCACTGTAGTGACCATTATGCATGAAAGGGTTAATAATGAGAAGGGGAACAAAAACAAAAAAAAGAAGGCAGGCGAACTCGGGCAGTCATTTCCCTTTGATTGGACACAGCCATTAAGTGTAACCAGCATCTCTGCCTTCTTTAAGTCTCTTTTTGTTTGTGGGAAAGAGTGTGAGGGGAAACAGAAATGGAACAAGCAATAACAGAGACAGATTTAAGGCTATCTGGGGCACTGTTTAATGACAAAGCCTCCTTTTGCTGGAATATTCACTAAATAATTCAATGTTGCTGAAAATGAGTTTTATAAAATATGTGAATAATAAATATATGCTGTTGGTTTTTTTGGTTTTTTTTCCCTGACCGCCATGGGTGTTTTAAAACTTTATTTCCACTCACCCAAATTAAATCCCTTTGATTTTCATTATATGTAAATCTCGACTTTAAAAAAATCATTACTTGTGAAGAATAAAAAGCACCTCACACATGCTTCACGAGCAAGGGAGGGAGGGAAAATAAAAGTGAGCTGTTATTTTTACACCCATCTTTATTTTCAGTGTTTATGGCTTCAGGCAAAGATCCACCTGAGTTTAGCTGTGGGAGCACGCAAAGGAAAACTATTGATTTTTTTTTTTCTTTTTCTATGAAAGGTTTATTGTCCTCTGATAACCTCTTTTCCTCTATGGCATGTGCTTATATGTGTACAATATGTCTGTATGAACTAATTTCTTTTTCTCTGCGTTCAGGTTGCCGGTCCTAGAGTCCATGGGCCCCTCCGGTGACCTGTCCAGGCCCCACCACATTGTGTCAGTGGTGTCCAACCGCTACCCTCGCTGGTTCACTCTCAGCCACATAGAGTCCCAACAGTGTGAACTAGCCTCCACCATGCTCACTGCTGCTAAAGGTACCCAGTGTTGTTTTGCTGTTTGTATTCGTACTTTAGGTTTATAATGAGTCCTGCATTCTCTCATTATCTCTTTACTTCTTAAAACAAGCATCTCATTATTGTTGGTTAGACTCCAGGGACACATTAATGCTTTATGTGATACAGGTACTGATCCAGTGTTGTTTGTTGAAATCCTTTTTTTCCCTACTTAAATGGCTAATTTAAACACTTCAACAGATTCAAGTTTCATCTTCAGCTTCGACTATAATAGGGCTAATGATGTTTTTATTTCATTACTGCAACATAATACTTTGATTTTTGCAATGGAACGGGAACCAGTAAAAACAGTACATCCTAAACAGTGAAGAGCAGTTTTTACATTTAAAACATGCACTTGTGGCTAGACACTGTGACAAGAGCAGAGTGAAGGAATTAAACATTTTCACAAGTTAGGAGAAAGATAGGAGAAGAAGGTCTTATTGTGTTATCAGTGGGAAGTATTAGAGGAGTAAAACTGATTATGTTTTTGTTTTGCTGGTGTTGTGTCTCTTCAATAAACACAACAGTATGTGTGTATCAGCATTAAAAAACATGTACTTGCTTCATTTTTCATTATAATTGCAAATATGTCAGAATAGTTCAATAAAGTCACAATAGCACAGCTTTTAATTTGAGTTTCTTTCAAGTCTTGTCAAGGTGTAAACATGTATCAGGCTTATCTTGATTAATTTAAGTCCCATTCAGTATTGTGGATACTACATAGAAAATGGCCTAGAAGGAAATATCAAAAGAAATATCAGAAACACCTAAAAAACTTTGGATTAGTATAAGATGAGTTGTCTGGCTACATTTTAGGATGAAAGTGACTTATGTGTCCCTGTTTTTCATTATTGTCTTATTAGGTGATGCTCGTAAGCTAGAAACAGTATTAGAATCTATCCAGAAGAACATCCACTCCTCATCCCATATCTTCAAACTGGCCCAGGATGCCTTTAAAATTGCCACGCTCATGGACACTCTGCCAGACATCACACTGCTCAAAGTTTCCCTGGAGCTTGGCCTTCAGGTAACATACATGTGCACATATAAACATGCACACTAACTATCATATATTCATGTCATGCAGAAGGAGCTGATTTTATGTTTCTTACAGGTGATGAGAATGACGTTGTCCACCTTGAACTGGCGGAGGAGAGAGATGGTGCGGTGGCTGGTAACGTGTGCTACGGAAGTTGGTGAGTTATGCTGCTGCTTTTTCTTTCAAGGTGCCTTTGCATGCTGAAGCATGTGACAGATTTTCAAGAAATAGCATAGCACACTTCACAAGGCCTTCTAACATGGATTCCAAAGGGCTCCCAGCAGGAGCAAATGGAGGGGGGGAGGAATGACTGGCAGGGTAGTAATTATGGAAGATTGTGGGCTATGTTGATTAAGTGGGCCTGATGTTTGGAATCGACTGAAACCTGATTTCCCTGAAGTGGACAGGAAGCAGAGTCCAGAGGGACGGAGCTCTGTAGGGGAAAACTCTCCTCCCAGATGATTTCTTATGAATGTAGGGAATGACAAGGAGTCACTGTTTCTGTGAGCAGAGTTTGAATGGATTCATTGAGAAGAGGCCAGTAGAGCAGGATGACATAATGTTAAAGAATTTCAAACAGAATGCGCAGTTCGACGGTAAAATATCATTGTAGAACTAGTGATGGTTTATTTTACTGGAGTTCTGGTGCTGCTGCTGAAGAGAGGCATCCTTGTGTACACTGGTTTCGATATTATATACTTTGTTCAAATAGTGGCACACTGGCAGATAGATCCTGTATTCAAAGGTTGACTTTTAACATACATAAGGGTCTAAATGAAGCCTTTTGTTTTTGTGAGCTATAAGTAAATATTTCTTTGTAATTGCCCTTTTAAAAGTAAGAAAGTTTTAATATATTTGCAGAGCATGCTGTATATGAACAAAATATGCAGTTACTAGAAATAATAAAAACCAAAGAACAGCACATATGAAGTGATGATGATTTAAAGTGGATTAATATCTATAAATACAAGCAATCAACTATCAGTGATTCACTGAAGTTGGAGTTGATATTGCAAAATTTGTTGGTTTAAAATTGCTGCAATGGCCTGTTATGAAATTAGTAATATTAGGTTCAATGTATTATCCAAGGATCAAATGACTGAGTTAAGAAAGGTGCAGCTGAAATCAAAAACCAGACCAAAACTAAAGCCCTCTTCTGAGGCTCTAAGACTGATCCCTGAGGCACACCTAACATGTATTTTCCTTCACTGTTTAGGTGTTTTTGCATTGGACAGCATCATGCAGAACTGGTTCACCCTCTTCACACCTACAGAGGCCACCAGTGTCGTTGCAAGCACAGTCATGTCCAACAGCACCATCGTCCGTCTTCATTTGGACTGCCATCAGCAGGAGAACTTGGCCAACTCTGCTCGGACCCTGGCCCTGCAGTGTGCCATGAAGGACCCCCAAAACTGTGCTCTCTCAGCTCTGACGCTCTGCGAGAAGGACCACATTGCCTTCGAGACAGCCTATCAGATTGTACTGGATGCAGCTGCCACAGGAATGAATTACACACAGCTGTTTACAATAGCGCGTTACATGGAGCACCGTGGTTATCCTATGAGGGCGTACAAACTAGCAACATTAGCCTTGACTCACCTCAACCTCAGCTATAACCAAGACACACACCCGGCGATCAATGACGTCCTCTGGGCATGTGCTCTAAGTCACTCACTGGGGAAAAATGAACTAGCAGCTGTTATTCCTCTGGTGGTGAAGAGCGTTAAATGTGCCACTGTCCTTTCTGACATTTTGCGGCGATGCACATTGACGACACCAGGGATGGTGGCACTGCATAGTCGAAGAAACTCTGGGAAGCTGATGTCTCTGGACAAGGCTCCGCTCAGGCAGCTACTGGACGCCACGATTGGGGCTTACATTAACACGACGCACTCACGGCTGACTCACATCAGCCCAAGGCACTATAGTGAGTTCATCGAGTTCCTAAGTAAAGCCAGAGAGACATTTCTCATGGCACATGACGGACACATCCAATTCACACAATTCATAGACAACCTGAAACAGATATACAAGGGCAAGAAGAAACTCATGATGCTTGTTCGGGAGAGATTTGGTTAAAAGAGCAGAAAAAACCAAATCAGCTTTACTTGAGTCTTCTTTTTTATCCTTTGTAACTTGAAGTAAAAGCATATGGAGCCCCAAAGTGTTACATGTTAAATGATCAAGACATGATGAGACAACATAAAATATAGTAATGACAAAACTGTGTAAATATAGAAAGAGTAATTTGCTAAATAATTAAGTCCATTTTTAAAACTCACACCATTAATATAAAGTAGTTTGTTATATCTTCATTTTAAATAAAACCCTTTTGTATTTTAATAGTTACTGCATTTATCTTTTATTTAATTTAATTCCTCCTAACAGGCTACAGTAGCTCCTGCTATGTCAACACAGGAAAAGACTGGTTTTCAAATAAATAAAAATAAATTTATATATAAAATTTTTTTAGTTTTTTTTTAAAGCTACAACTCTACATTTATCACTTGATTTCTGTTGTTAATATTTGTTTTTCACAACCAGCCCAGTTTGTTAGCTAACAATGTAGTTGGCTAACAAGCAAGGCCACGCTTCTAACCTAACTTCACATGCAAATTACTGCTAAGTTAGAGCTAGCACGTGTAGATTTTTGTTAACTAAAAAGGAAAAGTACTGTTTTGTTTTTTTTTTTTGTATAGCGTCACCAGTTTTTAATTCAATCTAAAGTTACTACACTGAACAGATAGCCATAAATAGCTACACCATGAATGTCATTTTGAAACAAAAAAATGTTTTTGAAAATGGGAATTTTGAAATTCAATATTATTATTATTATTATTATTATTATTATTAAATTGGGTTTTCAAATGATGCATATGACTACTATTATATTTTTGAGGTGAGTATGTCGTGTTTAATATTGAACACTTTGGGGCTTCATAAAAGATATGTCTCCTATTCTTTCTGACCGTTGGGTCAAATGTAATTATAAACGGGGGCAAACATGTTGAATCTAGACTGTGATGTGAAAAGTCTGTGAGAGCTCAACCAAGTGTTGACAGATTCTTGGTGGACAATTCAGAATGCTCATACTGTCAAACATGTAAGAAATTTGATGTAAAAGCTTTTTTAGGGTAAACTAAAAAAAAGTCAAACTCAAAAAAGTGACAAGTATGAAGATGAAGAAGAAAAACTAAAAGGACTATAAACCATTAAAGCAACACCTGGTATTGCTGTGTATGAAACTGTTGCAGAAGAAGAGAACTGTCAATTTGTGAAAGCTCGTGTTTCCCTTTATATGTATGAAAGTGAGAGAATAAGCGTTTTACACTGAAAATATACTGTATTGTCCAGTGGCAAAATGTCCACCTTGCACTCCTCCTACTTTCCTCAGCTAACGTTCACAGCCTCAAAGAGAAGAGAAATGGCTTTAAACCAAATGGAGCAACTCCATCTGAAGTGACAAGTACCTCTTTTAAAGGATCCAGCTTTACTCTCTCCCATCTGCTCAGTGTAGTAAAACTGCACGTCTGAATTAAGGAGAAACTCCAGAATCCATTCACTGGTTCGACATTTGTTTCTGTCATCTTTGGGCTGATTATTTTGGCTTTGCAGTGTTGTTCACAAAGACTGTTCAGTATCCTTATTTTACAGACAAATCTGTCTCGGAAACACAAAAATAAACTGTCACAGTGCTTGACCTTGTGGAAACATGGCAACTGTCAACATACATTCTCAGGGATTTCTCTAAAGAAAAAGCAGACAAAAAAGAAAAAAAAAACAAAAGCATTTTATTGTCCTGTATATATGAAAGTATATGTCTGAAAAAATGTATATGTTAACTAATTTATGACAGAATATTCTATGTAAGGCACAATACTTGAAGCTGCAGTACTTTGGTTCTTGAAACAAACAAGAAAAAACATATCAGAAGGACTTCAAAGCATTGGCCTTGCATTGCATCAGGGGCCAGTTGAAACAGTGTGGGCCGGTTCAGCTCTGCAGACATGTAATGGACTGCACCGCACAAACCGGCCACTTGCAAGAGGGGAAGTGGACGTGCAAAGTGTGTATTCTCCCGAACTTAGTAGTGCATTGAGGGCGGTAAATGTCAGAAAAGAGACGCTTGTATGTTTCACACTGTATGTTTTACAACGTGAGTGTGACTTTGCCACCGGCTGCGATATCCAGCGGTGTGAAACACGGCCCCACGCCTCCTCAGTCACTAGAAAAAGCTCTGTTTTATGCCTAGCGTCCACGCCTCTTCTTCTGACATCTCGACTTTTTTGCAGGACAGAAAGTTGCCCTATACTGTAGGTTTTGACTGTTCCACTTTTTTATGCCTCCTGTGTTTTTATTTAAGATTCTCCTTCCTCTGTAACTGATTTGTTTTTATTCCTCTCTAGACTTCCTCACACGAGAACAGCCTTCTTTCTTGCCTTGTCTTAATGCTTTAAAACAACCAAATGGGAGTTCTAACTACCAAACTTTATTTCATAAGCCAACTCACTTTGGTTACAACCTTAGTGTCTTTCATTTTCTAGCTCAGCGCCCATGTATTCTGTGCTTTAAAAGCTTCTTTCATCTGTTTTTCAGTGAAAACAATCTTTGTTGTCTCTTGTTCCCTCCCTCTTTAGAGGTCTGTTGTTAGCTCCTCTTTTTTAGTTTTTTTTTTTCTTTTTTGTTTTTTAGGAAAAAAAATGCTCCGTTTTTATTTATTATGTAGGTAAATGATTGTAAAACCATGGTGACATGCTCATGAAGATTTATACACTGATCGATTTATTTATGTAACTAAATCACTGTTTTATAAACTTGTTAATGAATCATTTTGTTTTGATTAAATTACTTTTTTGAGAGGACAGTCTTTATAATTAAGTGTCTTTTTAAGTCAAGAGGATGCATTCTTGTCTTTTTATACACCTTTTCTATCATATTCAGTATCATTGAAAACCAAAATAACTCCTAGATGAGTGAAGGATAAATGAATAAGGTTAAACTGAATGGTTAAATTAAATAAAATGTCATGTTCACAGAAAAAAAAAAAGAATCTGTATATTTTTTAGTACATATTATTCACTTTAGTAGCAAGTGAAGAACAAGGGATGAGAAGAAAAAAGAACTGACAAATCATTGAAGGAAAAATGCAGAAGAGGTTACAAATATACCATCATTAAATCTAAATACATATTGATATATTCCATCAACACTTTCCAGTTCACATTATTCACAGGCCTCTCATTTAATTACAAACATAAGGAAACAAATGAAGTTAAATCCTTTCAATGTTAATTTCACAAACATAAAAATACTGTGATAACCTTCTGCACTTCTTTGTTTTTTCCAAAAGTCACATTTCATGGTTTTCCACAGTGCAAGTGGGCGTTTCTCCTGTCAGGTGTGAACATCCCTTTTGAGCACGTTCATGCCTGATCAATGAGCTTTGACTCTTTCTGAGCTGACGCTGTCAGTGCTTTTAGTGTGGTAGATAGCTTTATTTATTCAGTGTTTATTAGTTTATTTCCCAAGGTTTTACATCTTTTCAGGTTGTATCTTATATATATATATATATATATATATATATATTTAAAAAAAAGTTAGGGCTGAAAACATTATTTAAAAAAGCCTCAAATTCACATCTACTCAGCAGTTTATAAGACGTATTGATTCCCACTCAAAATTTTATAAACTATATTTGTGAATGTATTTATTGATGAGGAGGTATCGATCCCCTGCCACGTTAAATCTGGTACTCTGCTGCAGAATCTTTTCCTTGTGAATTGGCAGTGGTCCAGTATCTTTATGGAGGACACCTTTACTGCGTGATTGATTTGAACCCAGGACCTACACGAGCTGTGAACTGTTTTCAATTATTTTGACACTGTGAAAATGGGAGCTCTTTCTGAGAGAGAACCCTGGTGCATGGAGTAGATTTTGTGAAAATAGCACAGAAAGGACTTGACTTATGATATGTGTGAGGGGACGACTGGAGGCATTTTTATTTATTCATGTGTAAAGAGCTAGACTTCACAGGAGTCTGTAAGATGAATGGATCATTGGGATTCAAGTGTGCTTACATTGCTTTTGTTGAGCTTCGGTTCTCACTAGCAAACTCCCTTAACAATTTGGCTCATCAAATATAGGCATTTTAAGTACATCTTGGATATATAACTCTTCTTAACGCATTTTTATCGCTTCATTCAGTTGTTTCAAAAATCCTTAATTGGATTTTGTGCCAGCTGTAACTATCCCATCATCAAGTCACATCAGTAGAAGTATTTATTTTCATTTTTCTTAAAGGTGAAAGGTTACACACACCAGAACAGATGACATATAGATTAATGTCCTCACAGGGGAAGTCATAATTTCTCTTGAGCTTATTTTACTTCCTTCAAAGATAATTTTGGAATTGTAAGCATTCCTTATCCTACTTCCTGTCCCTTGTCAACGGCAGCCAGAGCCCTGTATGAGCAGGAAGCTCTTGAAAGAGGAACGTTTTGTAGAGGAAACAGAGGACCATTAAATAATGAAAATGTCATTTAAAGTCAGAGGGAGGTTTTGTGTGTAGTATTTCCATAACCCACTGTGCATCCAAGCTGTGATTACTTTATGCTGATAAGTTCATTGCAGCTGTGATTGCTCATAACTATATTAAGTCAAAATCAAGACATAATACCTGAATTATCTGTCAGAACATATATGATATCATGATCATAAATTAGAATATTGGATTGATGGATGATAAAATCAAAAATTGATTGTTGTAACTATTTGTATCTCTCCAGAGCTTGAGAATGTCATTGTGTTTAAGTTACATTAAAATGTGGATATTTAGAGATTAACTGATAAAAATGTACAATGTGTGCCTTATCCAGAGCTGTATGAAGTACTAGAGTAGAGGAGTGGAGTACAAGTACGAGTGCTATATCAAAAAACTGACTTGAGTAAAAGTTGAAGTCTTCTTTAAACATCATACTTAAGTGACAGTACTAAAATATTCACATTTTTTGTACTTAAGTAGAAGTATGTAAAAAAAAAAAGTAAAAGTCAAATTTAAAGTACTGTGTAACTAAAAGAAAGCCGTCACAAGTTTCAGTATCTTTCTATATTTAATATTAAGGCACAATTTGTTTGTGTGAAGCAGCAGTACAAGGAAATA
>JAQQZY010000005.1:37016023-37027592 GCA_030068375.1 Ostorhinchus rueppellii
CCCACACACACACACACACACATACACACACACACACACATACACACACAAACACACACATGTATGATGTTTCACTGTAACATTGGCTCGTCCTCAGAGAGGTGAAGGCCTGAGGGTCACTGTTGAAGAAAGAGCTGATGTAGCTCAGCTGTGATGTCCTGACCTGGTGTCTGTGTGTGTACGCTCTCTGCTGTACAGACTGCTGCAGCCGCTTCCATCATCCATCCGTCCATTTGTAAAACCAAAGAGCACAATGTCTTTGCTCTTTCATTCTCCTGCAAAGTGTATTTATAAGGTTTCTGTATTTGTGTAAAGTCACAAGTGCTTCACTTTAAACAAAAAAAAAAAAGGGGTAAGTTATTTGTTTAAAATGAAATTTTTATATTGTCAGTCATGGGTTGTCCTCACTTTGGCCAATTTTATAAACAGCTGTTGCCATTTTGTGCAATACTCCGCTTCATTTGGAGGATTTACTTCCTGCCCTTCCCCTTGTTTCAGCTTCGGGTTGAGTGGGGCACGTCGAGTTTGTGTGTAAAATGAGCCACTGTGTGTTTGTGTTCATACTGTATGTAAAATAGGGTTGACTGAGAAAAAAATACACAAGAATAATGTTGCATTACATTGAATGGCCTAACAGGGGCGCTATAATCAAAGGGTATGTCAGACACAGCAGTTGTGTGTTCCATACATTAACCGCGAATAGAGATTTCTCATTTGTCATAATAAAACAAGCCTACTTCTTTCTGTTGTACGTGGGGGTTTTTTCTCTTGCGCTTGAAGTATTAAAGGTTTATTTACAGTTGAGATTTTCAATGATATCAAGTTAAAGTCAAAGGCAAGAAACGGGCTCTGCCTTAATAAAAAGTAGAAGTAATTGTAAAAATGTAGAATACAGTTAGAATTAATTAATTAAACTTAAAATTCTATAAAACAGCTAGGAATTTCTAAACAGATGTGAATACGCTAGTATTACAGATGTGTTTGTCAATAATATACACTTCTGTTTCTGCACAGACTTATTTGCATGAAAAATAAGCATGTCATAAAATTACTTTGGTTTTTCCTCAATAGTTCCCATGTGCTTTAATTTTGATTTACCATTAAGATGAATGATTCTTAGGATATTGTAGAAGAATATTAACCCTTTTATGCATCAATTATGAGAACCTTAGTCAAGATTTTTTTCCTCAGTGTTTCTGTTCCTCTTTAGGCATGAAAAAAAAATGTGATTGAATATTTTTAATGAACCTGTTTTTCATGGAGTTACATGTTTAATTTTTGAAGCAAAGACACATGTATTTAAAATGTTTCATCAGAAAGGAATATTGTGTGAAAACTATTAAAACATTTTTAATGCTGCTAAAATATTTTCTCACATTTTAACATACTTTAATACTAGATATTACTCCATGGAGATACTAAGCAAAAACAAATGCTTTTTTTTTTATTTAAGAAAACTATTAATTACAGTCTAATAATTAGTAATTGACTCAAACATGTTACTGCAGGTCAAGTTTGTCCACTGTGTTGGCTGATACGGAACTAAAACAACCAAACCCATGGATATATAAGAGAACAGCTGGAAAATAACTGTCCACTGTAGTGACCAGTATGTATGAAAGGGTTAAAAGGATATTATATAGATATTTACACTTACTTTCACAGGCCCATAATTTAGTTGTATTCATTCATTCTTAAAAAGGTTTAAAAAAAAACAAACAGCAGTGAATTTGCAGATGATTATGTGCAGCTGCTGTGACACTTGTTTTTTTTAATCATTTTTTGTAATACAGAATCCACCCTTCAGTTTAATTCATGAAGGATTGTAGCACCCTATAATGTAATAATTTCCTGAAAGTGTAATAAAATGTGCACTTAATCAAAAAAGTAATAAAACTCAATTATGTAATAACGTTACCAATAATGTAATAAAATATCCTGACTGACATTGTAATAACATTTTTACCACTAATGTAATACCTTATTACATTATGTGGGATTTATTACATTTCCAGGTGGGTACGTTGTCAGTTTTGGGGAAAGAAAAAATCCCAATAATGTAAAAAGGTATTACATTACCAGCAAAAAAGTCATTACAATATCAGTCAGGATATTTTATTACATTATTAGTGAAGTTATTACATTAGTGGGCTTTATTAGATTTTTGATTGAGTGCAAATTTGATTACATTTTCAGGAAATTATGACATTATAGGGTGCTACATGGATAATTCAAAGGTATTTGTTACCAAAGAATTAAAATTTAGACCATCAACACTTCCATTTCTTCACTGAAACTTGTCTTACTGTATGTGTGTCATAAAATGGGACCGTTACCTGCACCTGTTCTACTATTTGGACTCGCACCACACAGTGAAATACAAAATAAACCACACAAACACAGGTTGTGCCACCACCCAGTTGTGTTTATTCCACATATCACTGACAGCGGCAGAGGGAGCAGGGCCTGGGCAGAGGTCCCACTAGTAGACCTCAGTACTCACTGCATCTTACGTCGGAAACAAAAACACCACGGTTCTAAGAATTACTCTGAACAGTAGTCTGGACGCTGCTGCTGCTGTTAGTTTTTCAAGGCTCTTAAGTTCAGACAAACTGGAAAAAAGAGGTTATGGCCACCTGTATACCTGACAAGATTAAGAGGAATCATGATAAGCAGCAAATAAGCACTTCATCAGTAGTTTATAACACTATAATATAGTGATAATGGCATTTATTAAACATTTATTAATGTTAGCAACAGTAACCCACCTTCTAAAGTACTAAGTGATAAAAAAGAGCAAATGGATTTAATAACAGTGAAAATCATTTATAGGTATAAAATCATGAAAACAATAGATATATATATACGACTGTGGATTAAATATTTAGTATTATTGTTTATTAGCCAGTTGTGGATGCTAGATGTGCATATGCAAATAAATACATCTTGTAAAGCTTGTTACCCTCATGAAATAGTGTTACAATTGTGTTCTTATTCTGCTTATATGTCGTGCTGTAGTACACAAATAATGAACTCTTACGGATTATTGTCACCATATAAACTTACTTATAGACTCTAACGTTCAGGATGAATTTAAGAATGACTAATCTTCACTAAAAATCTAATTTCCAAGTTTTAATGACTGGTTTTATTACTGATAGTGGTACTGATTCTTCTTAATAGCGTTACCTGTTCATTTCATACCTTCTGAAACCATCCCATAAAGCTTTGTGTCATGAATTTTAATCAGTTGATAATAAAGTTTTATTCATATTTAATGAATAAGATGATAATAATGAATGATTTTTTTTGTCTGTACTGTTTGCAGCCATTTTCCTAACCTGATTTATTAATGACTTTTATTATTATTTAATCATCAGTAAAACCTTTCATTAAATCTTAGAAATTATTTTAATAAGGAAACCTGATCAGAAACTAATAACCTTTCATTTTAAGACTTCAGTAACTCAAATTCTCCACAAGTTGACTAAAAACAAACCTTGATCTTGTGCAGAATCACCTCTATCTACATGCGTCAATCACTGTGATAACATCAAAGGTAATGGATGGGATGTTCTGATATATACTCCATTAAACAGTACAGACATAGTGGACAACATAACTGGTTTATTATTGTTAAGCATGAAGGTTAAGTAGTTCCAATCAGACTGGATGACATGCAACAGCTTGGTAAATAGAGCTGCTTCTTCATTGGGATTCACTTTTCATGCACCCACTACTGACTGACAAACCAGTCTGGAGTTATATTTGAAAGGTCTTGTAAAATATTCCAGTTTGAAAAATAGGTACAGTAAGTGTTATAAAATGCTCAGCGGTCGACTGTTGTAAAGAGACAGCAGAGGTCAACAGCAGCTTGAATACAAACAGTTTCCACGAGGTGTGAAATACAACTGCAGGCGGTGTGTGTGTGTGTGTGTGCGTGTGTGTGTGTGATTCCATACTGTGAACTGCCTGTAGCCAGTGAGTGGTAGATTGTGCCCCTGCTGTGGTAGTGGTTTTGCCTTTACTGTGATTGGAATAATAATAATAATAATAATAATAATAATAATAATAATAATAATAATAATAATAATAATAATAATATTGCACTGATAAAAACAAAAAAACAACAATCTCCTATGTTGGTCCATAGATGTCATGACGAATAAAATGCTACATATTTCAAATATATTTCACCTGAAATTTCCATAGTAACATCATGATCTTTAGGTAAATAAATAACTCTCAACCATAGAAGTCCTACATATGCTGTACATCTTTACAGTATGTACAACAACACATCCATGGCTTCTGAACAGTCGAAGAACCCAAATGGACGGACATTCAACTCAGCCAGAGGGGTCCGATGTGTTTGTATCCAAAACCCTGCCACTCACAGCACAACAGAAAGTCAACATCCAAGACTTACTGCAGCACACGCTGATTTAGGCATATGTCACATGATTACAGCAACACGCTCAAGCTCTGCTGTCAGTTCAAGGATTAAAAGACATCTTCTGTTTACTGTTAAAGCCACTTTTCTTTCGTAGACAGAGACATTAGATTAGAAAAGTTACAGAAAACTGAAACCCAGTCAATGCAGTTCATAATACTCACCCCCCTTATAATAATCAGAATAATACATGGTTTGATACAGACTAAATACTTTTCCTCTCAAAAGTCTACTGTTTGGCACATTTACTTTCATTCTTTTTATGTCCTGACACAATGTACAGATGTGTGCATACCTGCACATGCAGAATACCCTGAAAGAAATCAAAAGTGTCATGCACTACACAGATGTTCAAATGTAGCAACATGAAATGGTAACTACAGCATATTTCCACTGTAAACTAGTGCAAAACAACATCAATGAGGTTACACAGTTGATTCACTACAGTGTTAGAGAAAGGTTTTGGCTTTGATGGTGGACGTTTGGATTCATTACACACTGAGTCGAAACAGGTCACATATGCATGTATCTACCTTGTGGAAGCTGGACATTAATTAACAGGATTATCGACGAGTGAACGACAGCTCCACACATCCTGATCCAAAAGGTTTGGTGGGCTCTATGATCATTTAGTGCACACTGATTGATGCGAGGGCGCTTCTCCTTCCACACCCCCATATGAACAGACACAGTTCAGGAGACAGAAACAACAAAACCACAGTTGCTTGCGTCATCTGCTGCGAATTCAGGGCACTGGTAACGTTCTCCTCCACCAAAAGCATCAGCACAGTTCCTTTACCAACGTCAGCATTCACGCTGAAGCACTTTTGGCCCCATTCTTCAGTCATTTTGGTCAAAGTATTGACGGACGGGTGTCTGTAAGAGAAAGCTATGTGGAAATCACAGTCCGTCCTGAATGAATCAGGCTCCGCGTCCATTCTGTTCAGTGTATTGTGAGCAAAAAGAGCAAGAAGTCAGGGAACACTCCCAGCAGCAGCACGTGGGAAACAGAAAACCACCAACAGGTGGGTCAGAGGTATTGCAAGCAGATGAATATATAAAGGGATTGTTGCTGTGGACTGTACAGTTTCAGTTGTTGCTTTAATGCTGCATGCTGCGTTTTCTGCTTTCTGTCCCATCTGTGTAACACATAGGATATTAAGGCCTTTGATGACCCCCGAGGCCACACTGAAAGAGATAATAATACTACAGAGTCTCACACAGAGCAGAGTGAAAACTGGATCTGCAACCTGCCGACTTGACCTACACATAAATATGTCAACTGCATTAAATACATGTAGTTTTTTAGCGACAAACTTGACAAAACTGTTCAGCGACTCAGACAAAACATATCTAAGATAACACGTTTCAGGATTTAATGCAGTTCTCAGTGGTTTAAAGGATCGGTTTTACACAAATGATAAAGATGTCCCATGATTCAGTGACACATTAGCCATGTAGTGTTGTTGTCTCGTCACACAATGTTTTAGTATTTTAAAGTTCATAACAGTAAAATTTGACACATAAACTTGCAATAATCTCTATGTTCATATGAAAAACAAGCCAAAAAGCCTTTGTAATGTAAGACCAGTCACAGGCAGTGATCACGACTTTTCTGTCCGTAACAATATGTACTGTTAAAAAAAAAAATCAACAGTAATAGTTTAGCAGGAGTCAGATCTTCAACTGTACTGACATGGAGTCTATAATCTCAAATTCTGCTCAAATAAAACAAAACAATCAACATTACATGGCTAAATATAACGAATATAAGACAATGTTTGACTTTTTCGTCACTATGTCAGTGGTAATTCTTCTGTCATTCTTGTGTTGTTGTTTTTCTCTGCATTTTGGGTGTTTTACTGTCAGTCATCGCTGGTTGTTGTGTTACGTGGGAAACAAATGGGCTGACGCTTGGACAGAAACGGAGGTGAAAGTTATTATTGGCTTTTTACTGCGGCTGCTGGCAGACTCGGCCTCAAACCCGTGCTTGACTGTACAACAATGAATCTGGCTCTGCAGTTTGTCCTGAGCTCATGAGAGTGGATGCTTGGACACTGTTGTGTGTGTGTGAGTGTGTTCAGAAAGGGCAGGTGGCCAGGCTCCCGTCACACGAGATGAGTTAAGGCTTACAATAATTCATGAATCCTTCCTTGTCATGTTTAAATAGTGGTGTATTCTATAAAAGTATTACTCTAAAAGAGTCATGCTACAGAGCTGTCTTCTATTCTCTGGATCCCCCTGATTAGTCCACTCCCTCTGGACCCTTTACTCACCTTCCCTCCACCTCTACCTTCAGTCTCTACTTTGATCCCAGTTCTGGTCCAGAGATCATGGTGGACCCTTCACTTCAGCTCCATCTGAGACTTACTTGGGGCCCAGTAACCCTCCGCTGCCCTCCTTGGTGCTCCCGCTGCGGCCCCAGCACCCCGCCGCTATGCTCATACTCCTCTGGGTTGCCACGGTGACCCCTCGCTCCCGCTCCATTTCGCACTGGCTCAGCGTGCGCTCAGTCCGGCCCGGTTGGCTCGGGGAGCTCGAGCCCGCCCCTCCAGGCTGCTTGGAAGAAATGGTGCGGAATATGTGATTGCGTTTGCGGAGGAAGTCTCCCCCGGCTGCGTTCAAGCCGAAGCTGCCCTTGCGGAGAACCATGCGGGTGCTGGCGGACTTGGCCGGGCGAGACCTCTGGCTGTACTCCAGCTGGGACAGGTGTGAAGCGTATCCATCAGGGATGAACTGGAAGACACACGCAGAGAGTTTAATTCGACAGCCAATGAGTCATTAGAGCAGCGGTGTCAAACTCATTTTAGTTCAGGGGCCACATCTTCCTAATATGATCTGAGGTGGGCTGGACCAGGAAAACAATAGTAGATAAATAGTCTTAACTCCATACATGTTTTAGCGTGAAAAAAGGGAAATTACATGATGAAAAATTTTACATTTACAAACTATCCTTTTAAAAAATGTGAATAACATGAAGAATTTTGAAAAAAAATGAAATTTCATAAGAAAAATAAGTGGAATTTTAACAATATTCTGTCTCACTTTATCATTTACAAATGCGTGTGACAACTTCACAAGATCGCAGTGGATCTACAGCAAACATCTAAATCTTACCAGATGTATTTTTCTCATTTCTAGTCAAAATATCTCATCACACTTGAAATAAGACATCATCACTTAGAGTAACTTTTCAGTGAGATATGAAGAACTTAATTTGAGACAACAGAGCTTGAAAATCTCATGTCAAGAAATTTTACCAGGATAATTTCAATTGTTCCATTGGCAGATTTTTTTTTTGTTGCTTGAATTAAGCAAAAAATCTTGAACTAAGCAAAATAAAAAAAATCTGCCAATGGAACAAGTGAATACTATCTTGGTAAGATTTCTTGACATTTTCAGGATCTGTTGTCTAAAAATAAGTTCTTATATCTCACTGAAAAGTTACTCTTTAAGTGATTATGACTTATTTTAAATATGATGAGATATTTTGACTAGAAATGAGAAAAATGCACTTGGTAGGATTTACAGGTGTTTTACAGTGTACAAACACACAAAACATTTAGAAACAGGCAGAACATTGGTCCAATTATACCTCAGTCTCTTAACTCATTTCAGGTTGTTCATATTTTTTCAGGTTATTCACTTTTTTTTTCACTTTCATGTAATTTAGCTTTTTTGACAGTAAAACAAAGAGAAGACTGAGTGAGTCGTCATTATTTATAGGTTATTACCTCCGCCAAGGAGGTAATGTTTCCATCTGCGTTGGTTTGTCTGTTAGCAAGATAACTCAAAAAGTTATTGACGGATTTTCATGAAATTTTCATGAAATTTTTTTCAGGCAATCTGTGAAATTTTCACAGATTGTCAGAAATGGGGTATCCTACAGATGATTAGATTTTGGTGGTGATCTGTACATTCAGCACCATTTAGTGGATGAAAGTAAAAACACTGCCTTGGCGGAGGTCTGTGCTCTCCGAGTGCTTCTCTAATTATGATAATATTTTACTGGTTCTGATCCACTTGAGATTGAATCGGGCTGAAAGTGGAACCTGAACTAAAATTACTTTAATGTCCTTGATGGATAATATTCTAAGTGTCATATTTGCATTTCACAAATTCACCGCACAGGCCAGATTGGACCCTTTGGTGGGTTGGATTTGGCCCCTGAGCCACATGTTTGACACCTGTGAATTAGAGGAAGCCCTTCGTTGGCAGGATTGGATACCTGACACTGATGCTGCATTTTCTTGGTGGGTCTTCCAACTATATAGATATGGGATGGAGGCAGACCAACGGACGTGTACACAGAGATGTCCTTGGTGGATCCATAGGCTGCAAAGATCCTCATATGGGCCTGAGGAAAGACGGGACCACCTGTGAGAAACCTCAACCAATTCACTATAATTCTGGCTCCAACAGACACCGATCATCTTTACCTCATTGATGAGGGATTTGAGAAAGTTGGCCTTGTGTCTGAGTGGATCATGAACGAGTCCGTCACAGAAAGAAACGATTCCATGAGGGAAGTTATGCTGAGAGAGCCAGGCTACCACACGCTGCTTCTGCATGTCAGGACGACCGGTCACATATACGATCAGATAGCCCAAGTCCTGCCAGTACCTGCAAGAAAACAGAAAATCAACAACCGGTCAAGTCTTAGAAGGATGAAGCACTTTTTCATTCCTATCGTACTGGGACCCACTGAAGACAGGGGTTTGAAGAGACAAAACAAAACCATACTGACAAATCCAAAATCAGTTAAACCTTTTTATTTCATCTTCATGGTTAACTGTGTCTACATTGTCGTCTAAAAGGCTTATGAAATCGTTAGCCTCATAGAATAATTGCATCCGTCATGTATTTTTCAGATCAAAGCAAATAATGCAAAATGACGCAGCAGTGTTCGGAGGGCAAAGCTCTGGCCGTAACTTGGAAAAAAATATGACTTAGGCAATTATGCTATAAGGCTGATGAAGCACTTGAGTTTGTTTTTACTTAACTTTACTCACCACTGAAACTCATTTATTAATATAATTATTTCAGTTCTTCGACCTCTAGATTTCTGAAATATTTCTCATGTTCTGCTCATAAATAATCTTGGTTTCTTCACCTGTCACTCAGGAAGAAAAATCAGATGTTAAAAAGAAATAAAATAAATCCTAATTTGGCATTTATTGTGATAATTATCTATTTATTTATTTGTATTATTAAGTGAAATTAACATTTTTATTGTGATAATATTTTAAATTCATAGGAATGGGAAGCCCTGCAGCCTGTACCTGAGATGGATCAATTCCATTCAACAAGTTAATATTCAAGCATCAGCCAAACTAGATTAGTAAATTCAATATAAGTTCATACGTGCATGTGTGTGTGTGTGTGTGTGTGTGTGTGTGTATATATAGTTCATTTTGTTCCGTATATTTAGGTAAAAAGAGCAGTTATTGACAACAGCTACTGTCTCCCATTTTTAAAATAAAAATCTTGTTATTAAGAGCATTTATCTGCAGAAAATGACAAATAGTCAAATTCCCTTTTTTTTTATTTAAGAGAGCAGGAATGTTTGAATATTTAGTGGTATAATCCTGGTTGTCAGTCACAGCTTTCGTCCATCTTTGCATGATCTCCATCAGTCTTTCATGTCGCTATTCTCCCAATAATAAAAGCAGATCTTCATTTTCTACTTTCGGTTATATTAATGCATTTTTAGAGAGCTTTAACTACAATTGTTACACAGTTTTCAACAACTATACATACTTGTCATGGCAAAATCATGGAAAATCTGATCAAATTTAAATTTTACGATATGAAAGTGGCATTGTGAGTTAAACCACAGTGTCGTATCACTTTATGTTCAAATGGCTGAAAAGGATCTACAGAGCAAAGAGTGGGAGTCGAGCCACGTAACAGAGAGTACATTTTTGCTTTGTTGATATAAAAAAAATATGCTTCGAGTGCTGCTTTTTACAGTGAGCTGTAGTGCACAGTGTGTACTCACCTCACCACATCGACAGCTCCAGCTCGAACCTTTGGATCACTGCCCATTATAGAAACACTGGCAGCAAAAGAACCATCAATACTGAAAACGACAAACTCTGTTCCCCGTGGGATGATGGTTAGGTAGCTGTCTGCAAATGTATGGTCACCTCTGAGAGAGAAGCATAAAGGCAGGAGAAACAACAGTACAGAACATCAGTCATTTTTATAAGTGTATATTAAAACTGTCAAATAAAAACTCAGCGTACCTGACCACCATTTTAACTGGGTACACCCCAATACCGAGGCGTTTGGCTTCAGGGATGACATAAGAGACTCGCCCACTGCTGTTGGTGAGCTCTGTGTCAAAGTACATCCACTCCCCGGACGGAGGCTGGGTCATGATGTGGATATCAATCTGGAGAAAACAATAACAACATCTTCTCACATGTTCGCTGTACCATCTTAATGACACAGATCATGACACGACTACGTAACTCACATCTATTTTTAATACTCAGCAGCTGAGCGTGTCATTACCTTCTCTCCAGTAAGGGTGACCATGTCCAGAGGGCCATACATGAAGCGTCCGGTCACCATCTGGGTCCCGTCCTCTGTGAACACTGCATCGTTCACTCGGTGGTTGGCCGTCACATTCTGAAAGAAAGACAGAAAGATGCAAAACCCCAGTGAGACGACCGTCCTCCTGGTTTCTGATGATGGTGTCATGGTAACACCGGAGAGGACAATAGATTCATTAAAGTAAGGACTGTCATGTGGCTATTTTTAGCAAAGAAGTGTTATTATGCCTAAAATTAAAAATAATAATAATAATAATAACAATATTGTGCAGACATCTCACCCTAATTTTAACATGAGTCCTCTTTCGGAGCCACTTCTCACGGGGTTTCGATGGCGTAAACTCAGAAACCTCTTTGCCGTCCAGCTCCAAAATACTGGAGTTCTCATGTCTCATCACCTATAAACAAAAAATACTTAAATGAAGTTGTCCAGAATGTTTGATGTCTACTACGGAAGAGTTCAACAGGCAGGTTTCAGGCTTAAGATAAGATAAGATAAGATAAGATAAGATAAGATAAGATAAGATAAGATAAGATAAGATAAGATAAGATAAGA
>JAQQZY010000005.1:37048513-37059441 GCA_030068375.1 Ostorhinchus rueppellii
TATATTAATCATTATTCTGAGAAAAAAGTCAGAATGCTGTCTTCAATCTCAGAACTCACAATTCTGACTTTGTTCTCTGAATTCTGGCTTTAATGTCAGAAATCTGACTTTTTTCTCATAAAAATAGTTTAAAAATATATATTGGACCTTAATTTATTTATTTTTTTTCCAGTGGCCCTAATCTTCCTCTGTACAAATTTGACAAATTATTTTCAAGATTTTTAAAGCAAATATAGCAATAAAGTTTCAGTGCCAGATGTAAGGACTGATTGTACATTTTAAAGATAATTGAGGGCAAACTTAAAGTTAAGTTTAAGGAGCCACAGACACCCTGTCATTCTCCCAATCTATGTTTTTGTCAATGCTATATAAATGTTTGTTTTGCACAGTTTATATAGAACTAGCTATATAGCAAAATGTAGCATGTTAGCATTTTCTGACTCAATGAAGCTAATACAAAACCTATATTAAAACTAAATAGCAATGTAAATACATTTAAAAGTCATACATACGGTGTTAAATTGTCTGGTTCCATTTTTTTGGCGTAAATATACACTATTAAAATGCCACAAAAGGAACTATACAGACCTATGAACATGCTAGTAGCTCAGTGTGGTCGTATGCTAACGTTAGCATGGTAACTGGTACAGGTTAATTGTATGCTAATGTTAGGTAGTGAGAACAGAAAAGTCCAGTTTTTGGTGTAACAACTGTCAGGAGGGCATCAGAATTATTTAATTATTCAGTTTGTGTGGCATTTTATGGCATTTCTGTAATTAAAAAAAATACTTCATGTAAAAATGATAGAAATCAGTATGAGTATCTGTAAACCCTTAGATCTGAGGCCGATTCTTTCATCTCCACTCACGTCTCCACATGTAATCTGTAACATTAATTAACTTAAACATTTGTGAGCAAGATTAGGTGGAGGTTGGAGCAGTAGCATTATCTATTACCAAAAAACTGCTGCAGAAACAATGCCAGAGGGATCAAAAAATTACATTAAAGTTGGCATCAGTGAGTGCAGCAAATGAATATGTGTTTATTCAGCTGAAACTGTTCCCAACTGGAAAAAACAGATCCATAAGCTAAATTAGTTGAATGTCATTCAATTCATCACATTTATGATTCTAGGAGCCATTTACTGAAAACCATTGACAGTATTTTATAACTAAAGGTCAGTCATTCGATTTAAAATTATACCAGCAGCCTAAAATCACTTAGTGTAATGTATGTAAGAACGGAGACACACACTAAATGTTTTACTTGTGGTACAGGGAAGATTTTAGTGCCTATTCTCTGCAATTTTGTGCTACCCTAATGACCATCCATCATTTTTCAAATCTGTGTGATTTTCTCTCCATCATTTGCTTCGTGAGTCTCACCGGGTTCGTGTGTAGGGGTAGGCGTTCCAGGACTCCTCCTCCACTCGAAGGGCAGCCTGAGGCAGGATGGCACAGAACCAGGATGGGATGTGTTTGCCGATGTGATAGACCTTGTGTGTGTACTGACCCGAACCTCCGGGCCCGTCCTCGTAAGGCTTGTTCTCTAGGATTTCCACCCCGCTGCCCTCGCCACAGCTCTCCTCTCTGCTCTTTTTCTGCAGGGTGGCAAAAACATGACAGGAGAGAGACGGACGGGAGATAAAATATGAATAATGTCTGTTATAGTGTTATGTTGTCTTACATTTTCTTACATTATTGACAGCGTTGGAGAAACTGCATTAAAGGCATAACTTAATAAATTATAAGCTTCTTCATATTGTAGGTAGTTGGACTAAAAATGAACAGATTGTGAAATTGTAATATCACCAGCCCTTTGGCCAAATAATAATTCAGCTGTTAACACTAGTCTATTATTTTTTGGAAACTACTTTCCTCAGAGATTAAATGCGTTAAATCTCACATACTGTATTAAGAAGAATTGGAAAACAAAAGACAAAAATGAAGATTAGCTGAGGTTTTTAATGTATTTGATAAAGTGTGATTACAAAGCTACATTAATGTATGTATATTTATACAATAGATTTATAAATCCTCCACGAGAAAGGACCTGAAAAATGAGTCTATTATAATATACAGACAGTGTTTTGAAGTCGATCTGGTAGCTCTGAAACAAATATTCCTTTTGAGTAAAGTTCCTTTTGAGTGAAAAGGAGCTGAAAGAAGAGCAATCTTATATTTTCTGCCCCTCTAGCAAAGTATTTGTGCGTTTACAGTCGTAATTTCAAACCTCTTCATACAATATCTGGTATCATATGCTGCTACAATTCATCATATGTAAAATAAAAAGAAAACATCTAACAATATATAGTCAAATATGACTACAGTTGGCAATTCCAACTGTCTAACTTGTACTTTCTTATTTGGTCAAATAATTCTCTATTACAGTCGAAAAGCATAGGTAAAATATCAATATAAGTCATTATTTTCTTTTAATGGCTCAAAATCTGGATTTTCAGCAAACTAATGATAGAGTTGCACATTTTTGGCTAAACTATTAGAATCAGTATGCAAACAGTGTGTATTTCACATCTCCTCAGCACTGATTATTTCATAAAACATGCAGTTCGAGTGTGTTTTAGTGCTTCATCCAGTGACAGCCCACTGACACACATCCTCCTCCTTCCTCTGTCTTCAATTAAACCTGCGCTGTCCTTACACAGCACGCCGCTCTCTCGTTCTGCGCTGTCTAACCTTGTGAAATTCACTTCCATCACAGGGCTGGATGACGCAGCAAGAGAGGAAACTGATGAGTTGGAAAGAAAAGAAGCTGCCAAACAGAAAACCCAAACTGCTTTTCCTTGAATCTGTGTAATCACGTCCCACTTCTTACTTTGACTCTGCATCTGGTCGTTTCTGTTTCAGATCCTCTTAACTCCACTCCTACAGTGCTTAATTATCCAAACTCTATTAAGTATTGAATTTTACTGATGACTGTAGGTCAAACAGACTTTAAGCATGCTCTTGTAAGTGAAATTCACTGAGTAGAAGGAGTAAAAGCAGTGATTTCCCTTTCAACACAGCCTGTAACACGGTCCAAAAAGAAGCAGCAGATGGTTCGACCCCCCCTCTGTAAGACAGACAGAGCTGTGTATTAGCCTGCAGTTCCGCAAAGGGAGTCAGGGATTACACCATCAGTTTATAAACACACCACTCCGATTTAAGAGGCTCTGTCTGCTCGGTCATAGCACATGTAACATGAAGAAACACATGGTTTTATAAGCAACTAAAGTCAGTCTCTTCAGGATTTGCAGATTTAGGAGAACCTATCAGCTACAGTTTACGTGATATGGCCCTGAATCTCTGAATATGCCAATAATTATTACAAGAGTTAGTGACGGGCAAAGTTATTAAAACATTAGAAAATATCGACCTTTTTACTGAATAAAAAATAAAAAGTTTTGATGTCATAATGTTTATGAGCATAATATCAGATGAGCTGAGTCCTACTGTTTATATCCACTTTTTAGCAGGATAGGCCTTTTACATTCAACACAATCATTCAGTTCTGTCCTAAGACTCGCATCAGCATCAGTTTAATCACAATCACACCTGATGTTTATCACACATTGAATTTGTTTTCTTCTGTGAAGGAACCTGATTGTATGACACTGACAGTGAAATAGGCCTGGTTTGATTTTTGTAGGAAAATGACCTAAATCTCCTTATGATGGCTCTATTCTATGAGCATAATGATGGTTTTGTAGATATTTAATTGGTTTCATGGGTATTCTAATGGCCAAATTTAAAATTTAAAATAAATAGCTGAAACCTCTTAAATATACCAAGTGTTCAAATAATTTTAGCCACCACCCTGTATCACCTTTTGTTTATTGGGTTTAATACCTCATATTTGTAAATGTATTTTAAATTGTGTTCTGCAATTTTATGAACTCTGTGCCATAAAATAAAAGTTGGGAAAATACTGCCTCTAGCCCATACATGTGGCTGTATATGGCACAAATCATTACAGAAGTATTTAACCCTTAAAGACAAAAATCAATATAATATATGTCAAGTTCAAATTGTTATTTTTTGTCTTCCCAAAGTGATTTATCACCATTTATTACATATTTATCATCTGCATTTTGCATTATTTAGTGAAAATCTGATATTTTTGTAAATTTAAATTTTGTTCTGTTTTCAACAGTCCACGACTCTGTATCTTAACTGTTTATTATATTCACCCAGCACCTTAATTGTTTATTTATTGTCCATTACCAGCACCTTAACTGTCTTGTATTATTTATTATCTATATTTGCATTTATTTATTATCTATATATTCCATCTTAGGTTAATATACATTCACACTGTATTTTTAGTTCATGCTAACTTTCCTTATATATATAATCATGTATATACTTCAATTCCATCTGTGTATTTTATATTCATTACCATCTGCATATTTTGCATCTTATATCTCATTTTCTTGGTTAGCCCTTATTGTATATTTTTAGTCTTTAATGTATATATTTATTCTTTATTCTATTTTATTTTAACTTTATTATATGTTTCTAATGTTGCTGCTGGAACACCAGAACTTCCCTGGTTGGGATCAATAAAGTATATCTATTTATATCTATCTATCTAAATGATCATGTTGATGTACATAAAAACTCAGAGTAAATTCAAAATTTATTATATAAAAAAAGAGATAACAGGAAAAAAAAAAAGTGACTTTTTCAACAAAACATATCAACTGTACATAAAAACAAGGGTCTGCAGCCATTGGTATTTATCAAACTACATGGGCTTTACTGGTGAATCAATGTTGCAGAACATCATGATATTTCCACATTCAGTTCACCTTAGAATCTTCCCTAAAGGCTCAATTCAATACGTAGGATTTGCTCACGCCTCTGTGCTTTAGCGTCATTTGCTGACCTTCGTTAACTCCATTCCCATATTAACCACTGCATCATGAGAACAACCTGTGTGCTGATTTATATGTAAAGGACTTAAGTTGTTTTTTCTGCAAAAATCCATATGCTCACTCCATGTATCTTTTTCTTTTCTCTACGGCAACAACACTGTGCAATAATAGCTGCTATTGGCTTAGAAATGGAGTCAGATGAGGTCAACAAGTGACCGGCTTTAGCACAAACTTCACATAATTACAGCAGAACACAGAAATCCTTTAACAGCGAGCCAATATAATTGTATCACCGCTGCCAAAAACCTTATTTGCAGTCTGCTCACTGCATTTAACAAAAATCCTAAAGCACTTAATGAATTAATTAAATCCTAATATCTTTGTTCAACAGGCTACTGTGATTCAGTCCCGGTCTCTGTATCCTGGTGCCAAACAGATGATTGAAAATCTATTTTATTCCTCCCATTGTAATGTGCTGGAGGTCGAGGTACGGCGCTGTGTGAATACAAATCATCGTGATCATTATTAACAGCAGGAGTGGGGTGCTAAGGGTCAAGAACGAGAGCTCAGATTGAACACAGAGCTCTCTCTCCTCAAGACTTTCGGGAGGTGATATTAGTAATGAAGGTCAGAGGAGGCAAACAGCTGGAAAATTGCTGTAATCTAGCAGGTAATGTAATTTAGGTGAGGAGCTAAGGGCCTTAAATTACCCTCCATGTGTCTGCGTCCCCTCTGCTGTGGCACCGGCAAAAGAGCACAGAGGATCCGTATTAATGACACACATCTCAGAGCCCAGAGCAATAAAGAGCACGAGTATCTACTATATAGCATTACTACAAGGTTTATGGATGTGTGACCAGGTTTATGGGTGTTTTCTAAAACAATAGAGATGTTCTGAGAAACGCTGGGTCTCTTACACAACCGCCTACTGACAACTGTCAATAAGAACAGGATTGCAGGCTAAAGTTGGCCCTAGTCATCAGTGTGATGCCCCGCAGTCAGCAGTGTTTGTACAGGAGGGTCAGACTCACTGTAACATAACCTTCAGTTCCTCCAGTGCAACTTCAACAAAAGTGGAAGTATTTCTGGATCAAGGTTGCTGCGTCTGCTGCTGAGGTGTGTGTTTCAGTGTTCAGCTGTCATCAAATCCTACAAGCGCACACAGATATGTACAGAAAGTATACAGCGGACTAAACAAATAAACTGGGCAGACATAAAGCAGTCTTTAACTATTAAAGACCTAGAACTACTTCTGTGGTGCTTCCCCAATTCATTTTTCTCTACATTTAACCTTTATCAAGTCATTCGTCACAGTTTATTACTATAATTATCCTCTGCATATTTCACTCGTCATCAAAACTCAGGTATTTTCCTACATTTAATTTACAGATCATGTAGATGTTTATAAAAACTCAGAGTAAATTCAAAGGCTATTAGATGAGAAGAGCAAAAACAGGAGAAAAAGTGACATTTTCAGCCAAATCTATCATTAACTAAACGTCAAAAAAGTGACGATAACCACTGTCATTCGTTAAACTATGCGTTTTACTGGTGAATCAATGTTGCAGAAAATGACAGTGTTTCCACGTTCACTACAGAATCTCTGAACATCCAAAAAAGAAAGTCTGATGCTGTGGAAAAGAGAAGAAACTGCATTTTACCTGAATTATGAACACGTCTTAATAGAACTAATGGTTCAAAAGTTATTAAACATTATAAATCAGAAGATGCTTTTAGTTGCTGGTGGATATTTGGGTCTTTTTGGGTTAAAGGGGAACTACACAGCAAAATCAGCAGTGTAAATTCAACACTGTGAGACTTAAATTCAACACTTTTAGAGTGTCTATACTGGTCCACACCACAGTGTCAAAAGTGCACGTTTGAAAGTGTTAAGTGCTTAACACTATGACAGAGTTGGACCAACTCTCTCAATAGTAAAATTTTAACACGAATCAACACAGCTCAGTGCTGAAGTTTCAAAACACTAGTGTGTAGTGTCAAATATTAGCACTGACAGTGTTTTAGAGTATGCTTATATTGAAACAGTGTAGAATTGCAGGGGTCTCCAAGGTGGGGGTCATGAAGGGCGTAAGTTCATTCTATGGGTTTCATTCACCCTAGAACATGCTTTTACTTTGAAAGAGCGAAGCCCTTCCCTTCCCCAGTGAACGAGCACTTGTAATACAATTATAACTTTACAGTGACAATCAGGTTTGGTATTTTTCTGCTACAGGTTTGACTGATGGCAGAGGTGGGTAATTCCACGTTCATCAAGTCAAAGTCCTGCCATGTATTGGTTCCAATCTGTTCACTGAACCAGCCCATTTTGGAGAGCACATCTCCTCATCTAGGTAAATGGGGTAATTAGTGGTATCACCTGTGTTAAGTGAACAGGTTGGGACTAAAATATGGCAGGTGTTTAACCTGATGAACCTGGGATTACCCACCTCTGACTAATGGTGTCACATTAATAGAAAAATAAACATAAAAAGGCCAATAAATGCTGTAAAACAGACACATTACCCTAAATAAACATTAACAACCCCCTTTAACCCCTGCAAATAAAATAGAACACAATGAATAAAATATCCAGTACCCACAATGCAATGCAGTAGACGAGCACTAATCATCACTCTGTGGAGTTGATTTTTAACTCTACTGTTAGAGCTGGTTTACTCTCCATAGAGCTATAAATACTCTATCTAGGTTAAAATAGTTTGACTCTGAAATATTAACACTGCTTTTTTTTTTTTTTTACTGTGTAGTAACTGATGGTTTGATAGAAATTCAAGGAAAATTGTACAAACCGACAAAATGTTCCTTCGTGTTATTTCTGTAAATGACTCTCGCATGTCTATCTTTTGTCCTCCTGTGCTTGAGTCAGATAAAAGCAGAGAAACTGCAGCTTCTAGGGAAATGTGAAAGCAGGTGAGGAAAGACTCAGCATATAAAGTACAGAGTCCTGAAGTCCTTGAATTCACTGAAAAGCAGCGCTGTGGCTTCACAACCAAAGATCTACAGGAGATGAATCAGAGCCTCGGCGAAGGCTGCAGAGTAATGTTCAGAATTTTATATCAAGGTAGATTTTTCTAGATATTTCAAAAAATGTAAAATAAAAGCAAATGTAACTTGGCAGTGGCAAACAGGAAAGTTTTAAACACTTCAGCCAATTTGCAGAGAAAGGAGTGTGAAAGGCTGAGAAGGAGGTGGACGAGGAAGAGAGGCGGAAAAAAAACAGGGCTCGTATCCAATTTGAGAAGTGCAGACACTCTGTGGACCACGTCTGTGGAATTATAATGGGAATGGCTTTGCTGAGGGTCTCGTTTCTGCCGGGCTGAGCTGTTCCTGAATAATTTATGTGACACCACAAGGTTAGCATAAACCAGGGGTACACTCCTCAGGACTCAAGTCCTACTAAAGCAACACTGGGAGCTCACGCTTCAGTGTTATCACCGCCTGCTCAGATTTCATACACACACTGTTAGTCAGACATTTTTCAACTTCTGTTCCTGCTCTCTGCTTCAATTTGAAACGAGCATTTCTTCTTTCCTTTATTTAACCCAGTGAAAGTCTAGTGGACATTTTCCAAGACAGAACTAAGAGAATAACAGGGTAGAGTTTCCAAATGTCAAAATATAAATATAAAATAAGAAAAATACCATAATACACTACTAATAATAACACATTATGCATCCTTTGATCTTTATTATAAACTCTATCTCTTGGCTGCCCAATTAACATGTTCAAACAGCCAGAGTATTTGATGTCACATGTGAAAAAAGAAAACAGATGGTCTGTCACATTAGACCAGGATCCACCAGTTCACAAAAATGATCCATAGCAGCTTGTAATTCTTCTATTTTAAAGTCTCTTCATGGTGCCTATTTCCTAATAACAACGAAGTTAAAATCTTGAAAAAACAAAAGAGAATAGAGTTTTCAGTGTCCAGGTGTAGCTATAACGTCACAAACACTAACTTTAAGTAGAGACTTTACCTGTGTAACATTTTTGACATTACTATGCAAAAACTCCACAATTGCCTTTTAGCATATTGCAACACATCAGACAAAGTACTAAATGTATGAAACTGATGACAACTTGACTTGACTGACAGCTTTAATTCCACTTTTGACTCTGATGTACTCTGTGCAACATGGTAGCTGCAATAACAGTGATATTTTGGGCATGAATGAACAGAATAACATCAATCCTTCTACAGTGAATCTTTTCCACCGTGACAGAAAGAGAATGAAGGTGGGTATTTTCATATTCTGCAGTATTTTCTTCTGATTTCTTAATATAGTGACTACCTGGATTGATTTAATTCCTTTCCGTTATTCTATTTAAACAAATCCTAAACTGAAAATACTATTCAATGATAATCATTCCCTTTATTTTTTTATGTAATGAAAAAAAAAACAGTGTTTGTCTCTGTAAGAGGTGTTGGTGTTATTGTACATGAGTGATGCATATATATCCTAAAGTCTGCCTGAATTAACAGATATCTGGCAGTGTGGCGTTGTCATGGTGACGCCAGCTCCACCATCATGTCTGTCTCTTTCCTTCTGCCCCGCCCTTTCAACGTCTCTCCCTGTCTTTCGTCCATATCACAAACAAATGATGGCAGCGACTGCCATGCGGCAGCTGATGTCACCGGTTGCCATGGCAGCCAGCGCTCAGCTGTGACGCTGAGCAGGAGGAGGGGTCCATCAGTGGATGTGTGTGAGGCATATGTGTGCATACGATACTGTATTCCATCAAAACTAAGGTTTAGAAGGTGCATTGAAGGTTTTTTTTCCACCTGTTCTTTCTTTTTTGACATCAAACCAAAGCACTTCAAACTAAACTTATGTTACAGACACACTAAAATATACAGCCCGTTTTAGGATCAGGAAGAAATAAATCACATTTACAAGTCAATGCATTTTAAAATAAGACATTTTTTTTGTTCTGCTCTTCAAATAGGATTTTTTTTTTTAGACATTTCTTGGTTTTAAAATAACTATGGATCCAAAGTTCTGCATCCTTGGTGTTAACTCCTCTGATCTAAAGGCATAAAAGCTGAATATTATGTTGTATGCTGCTCACCTTTGTGTTGTTTGTTTCGTTTCGAACAAAAGGAAAGCACCAAAACATCACATGAATACAAGGAGCCAATGATAAAGCAGATACACAAAGCACCATGCAAATCCAAGGAAAAAATAAAATTAATTAATTAAAAGGAAAACCTTTTTTTTTTTCAAAGCAAAAAAATAACAAAAATACTTTTAAGTACATCATCAATAATAAAATAAATTCAACAAGTATTGTTCGAAAAGGAGTGGGAAGAAGAATACTTATTAAATCCCACCCCCTCTCCCATTTATACAACTTCAGTCATTAAATCAGCTTCCTTAATGATAGTTTCATCTCTTCTGAATCATACACTACATGTATTGTTTGATGCGTGTGCACTTACATTATCAATGCGGGTCAGTAAATTACTATCAATTTTTCCACATGAAAGGTTATCCAGTTTATTACAAGAACATTAGATGAGTTTGTAAAGCAACAGTCCACCCTTAGTTTTTATTTTAGCAATGAGTGCCCAGTAGTAACTTGTTTTGGAACTAACTAACCTTAATCAGTGCTTGATGAAGTCATTTCTGTTCTTGTGAAACTTTCCCATTTATTTATTTATTTGATTGTACTGTTGGTTGGATGCTTTTTGTTTGTTTCATTAGCCCTTTGATGCATACTGGTCACTACAGTGGACATCTACTCTACAGCTGTTTTCTTCTATATTCATGAGTAGGCTTTACACTGATCATATCGGATATATCGGATCGGCCGATATTTGGCATTTTTTGAAATGTTTGTGATCAGCCGTCATGTCATAAATCACCAATCCGATCAATGACGCTATGTGACGGACAATAAAGTTTTTGAATCTTCACAACAGCAACATCCATGGGCGACACAAACAAACATGTCGAAGGTGTGGAAGTTTTTCAAAGTGAGAGAAACAGACATAGCACAAGCTATCTGCAATATATGCAACGCTACAGTACCT
>JAQQZY010000005.1:37085191-37102439 GCA_030068375.1 Ostorhinchus rueppellii
ATTTTCAGGATAGCTTGGGAATGATACAAGGACCAATCGATTAGATTTTGGTGAAGATCAAACACTGCCTTGGCGGAAGTCTGCGCTCTCTGAGTGCTTTTCTAGTTACTAATATTTTCACTTATTCAAATACTCATTTAATCAAACTGAATTAAAGAAAATAACTGATTGATTAAACAATCACAAAAATTGTTGATAGCAGCAGTTCTAGTGTGAACCTTGTGGTCGCTGCCTCAAGATCACTACATTTTAATATCCAGGTTATACAGTGTATGCAAACTTTTAACCCTGTTAGATGCTGATAAAATAAGTGAAATCTGAAATTAGAAAGCCTCCATTATTATTTTAGTATTATTTTCACTGTATCAAAATAAAACTGGTGAGGTAACTGAGCTAACAGAAGGACCTGAGTCTGAATGCATTTAGACATGGTGTGTGTAAACCACTAAGATGTAAATATTTAAACCAAAGGGGAGTTTGACAAACACTTTGCTGGTTTAACAAATGCCTCCTAGAAAGTCCTGGCTCCACTGCAGTATCCGTCTAAATAAGACCCCTTCTACATCAGCACCTTGAGGGTTTTTACTCAGCGTTTCTAAGAATATTTCCAGCTCAGTATGTGTGTGCACTGTTGGCAGGATGCACAGATACCCTGCAGTATGGACAGGTGAAGTCTTACATATGTGGAAAGAAGTGGAAGGAGTGAGAGAATTAGAAGAAAAGAAACACAAGATGAAATGAGAAAAAACGGAGACACGCCTGGAGGAAACGTACAGCTTTCTTGTTTGATTAATAATCAAAGTGTTCATTAACAATTCAGAGAAAAATCGAGCAAAAATGCAATAACTTTGTATTTTAAGCAAGATTTTAGGCATTTCCTGTTCTTCATTTTCAAGTATTCTGGGTTTTTATGTGTAGTTTATCATACTGGTGCATCAAACTGTTGATCAAGCCAGACAAGAAAGATGGCTGCCGGGTGAATATGACACATTTCTGACATGTGAAAGCCCCAAAAAATCATTTAACTGAGTATAAAAATGATATAATGCTGGGTTGCATTCAAAGACATCTAAATGTATATACATAGATTGTAGCTGGATGTAATCTGATATAAATGTGGTTTAACAGCAGGATTTTATATAGAATAACTGAAAGTGACAAGACAATGTTTAAGTGCACAAGGTCATTAGGTGCTGATTTCTGTGATATATATTTATACGACACCTATTACAAACCGAGAAGAGGAATTTAGAGCATTTACTGAAGAAAAAAAGTAGTACTATACATCCTTAAAATACTCCAATACAAGCATTTAAAACCTCATTTAAGTAAAAGCATCTTAAGTTTGGGCTCGATTATGGAAAAAATCAATATCACGATTATTTTGGTCAATATTGAAATCACGATTATTCAAATGATTAATTTTGAGCATTTCTCTCTCTCAAAAAACACTTTGTTATTGATTCTTTATGCAAAACATTCAAATTGAAAATAAATTTTGGCTACAAATATGTACTTTACAGCTGTTTTGCAATGGAATGCATTGAGCACGCACATCTCAGAAATTGTGTAAAGAAAAATGGAAAATAAATCATTTCAACTCGATTATATGAATTTTGAGATCGTTTGACAACAAAATCGAAATTGTGATCACAATTTGATCAATTACACATCCCTATCTTAAGTACTATCTGCAAAAGTATGAGAAGTATAATAACCATTGTGCAGTAAAATGGTTCCTGTCACTGTTTTATTCTTACGTTTGATGTTTTTGATGAATTTTACTGCTGCGGTCATGTGTATATTTCATTTTACTGCTGAACATCTTTAATGCAGAGCCCAATCCAGCTACTTCATATGTTGCTGGTAGTTAAATCTACACGAATGAATCATATTGTATAGGATAATCATATGTTTGTGGAAATTCTTGTCCTGTGGGAACTGTAAATCTGTAAAACATCAACTTTTGGTGGATTCAAACAGTTGGATTTCAACTTTTTTGACAATGCATAAGAAGGTTCGGAGAATTTTCACAAACATTCACATACATGCAGAGATAAATGGTTTGGAAAACTGCAATCTGAAAAGTAACTACAGCTGTTAGACAAATGTAGTGGGGTAAAAAGAATAATATATACCTCTGAGATCTAGTGGATATGAGTAAAATAAAGCTGTGTAAAGTACAAACACCTCAATATACCCAACCTTCCCTAAAAAAAAATACAGAACTGCACTGTGCACACTGGACTGAGTTCTGTATACTCTGTATATTTGTCCATAGCACTTATATATAAATATTATACCCACTGTACATAGTGCAGATACTGTTAATACTGTATTTTCTGTCCTTCCTGTATTTGCTGCTATTGCACTAATGGTTGGAAGCTAAATTACATTTCGCTGGCACGTACTTGTACATGTGTAATGACGATAAATTGAATGTGAATTACCACAGTACAGCAGGTCACAGTGGGCTTCAGCCTTTGAAAGAATTAGAAGATTTCTGATGCGTATTATGTTACGTAAAACACTGACCTTCTGCACATACACCTGTGCATTAAAGGTGGGGTCTGCAATGTTTTTCTGGAGCTTTTTTTTTGTTTTACTATATTGCTAAAAGTCCCCTTCATACCCCGATTGCAAAAAAACAATTAAATGCTCTGACACAAACATGAAAAGTTTTAGTCACCTGTGGAACGGACAGGACTGAAAAAGCAACATCCAATCATTTTGAGCGCCCACTCGAAATGATTGAACGGTGATATGGCTATCAAATTCAACTGCCATTTGTCCCGCCCAGCCCCAGGTATTGCACGTTCAGGTAGGCTGGAGGCGTGGCTTCGGGGGAGGAGTCTGAAGAAAGGAGTTGGGACTTTTGAATTGTGTCTCTTTAAAATGTAGCCTGCTCGAGCCGTTTTTCTGACATCTCAGACCCCACCTTTAAATACAGCACTAGTGATTAGACAGATGGGTATGGGTGGATATTTTTTTTCTGTCTCATTTATATTTTAGATTAGCCTTTATTGCCATTGCACAATATTTCAGAGCAACGAAATTTTGAGTTTGTGTTACAACCAACCAAGATCATAGACACAAGACATAAACATGGGGATACAGATTTAACGGATTTTATATCTTATGTTTATATCTGTTGTTCTTTATTGTTATTTCTTAAAAATAATAATAATAAGAGTTCACTTTGACCAAACTGCACATTTATTTGTACAGATGTAAAAATCCTGCACACAATCTGTATGTACTGAACATGTAATTGTGTGACAGTGTGCTCTAAGAAAAACATATTACAGCACTTGAGTGGAAGTACTTATGCACCAATGGTAATCTGTGCCACCTGTATTAAAGTGATAAAGGACACATATCTGCACATGAATCATTCTGTCAGTGTCATGTTGTGGATCTAGTGGACACACACTGCTACAGGCTGATGAACAGTGAACAGAAAACGACCTGCTCCACCACAGGGTAAAACATCTGCAAGTGCATCAGCAGGACCAGCTCGATCACCGTGTTTTATCTGAGCAACAACAACAGCCTCTCCGGCGCAGACTCACCTGGAGCTGATCCGCAGTCCGGTTACTTCTCTGGGTCCGAGCCCTCATCCACCACCATCATCATCATCATCATCAGAGAGAGAAAGAGAGAGGAGGGGGTCTGCTAATCTCACAGACTGTGGTCGATGTAGTGTAAGAACGCAGGGCAAGAACCTGCCACAACAACACGTACTGGTTCTGATCTACAGTGGAGGACGAGCGGTGTGCGTCCCTTCGTCCTGCCCGCGCGCCGCGTTCATTCCCCGGTGTGTCCGCCTGTCGGTGCCGCTGCTCGGGACGCCGGTCATCACCACCTCCGTCCTCCCAAACAGGGTTGTCCTCCTGCGCGGTGGGCAGTGGGATGCCGGTGGAAGATATGATATGAACTAGGTTCAGTTACATCAGATGAGCGGACTGTAAAAGGAGAAAAGCGCCTCCAAGTGGCGGTCACCTGAAGCTTTTTTATCTTAATTTTTTTTTTTTTTTTAATTATTACTTAAAATATTTTTTTAAAAAGCATCTTGTGTTGAAGATTTAAATACAATTTTTATATATATTATCGGAAAAATAATTAAAAATACAATAACTGCCAGAATAGTCGCGTATTACTTCATAATATCGCGAGAACAAACTTAATGCTGAAAGCAAAAACACAAGATTAAAGTCATATTTCTACCAGTCAGTTATTAAAAATTCTTATTAAAAAGTCGTATTTTATGAGGAAAAAGGTTTAATATTAATGAAGTCACCCAATTTCCTAGCTGTACTTAAGAAAATAAGATTTACTGCTTAATTATATCAGCTTCTAAATTTCTATTGGAAATTTTAGACAGAATTATACCTATACTTTTGTAGTATTTTGAGTTTTTCCTCAAAATACTTTATCATAATGATAATCTTTATTCATACAGCACCTTTCTCACCAAACCTATGTTGTTTGACAGTGTTTATACATGTAGTTTATACTTTACTCTCAAAATCCCTGATTCTTTTTTATCCTCATTGTTGCCCAAATAGTAATTTCTAAACAATCCTGTGAAAAATGAAGAGGCCACTGGTGTCAATACATATTTAGGTCAAAATGAGTGTATTGTTCCACAATCCCAACTAAATAAGTTGACATTTAGATTATTTATTTGTCTAAAAGTACACCCAAGTGCAATGATTGTGGAAGTTTTAAGTTTAGGTTTGTTCAACTGGTGTTGCCCGTTAATATTTTTCTGCACTATATATCTGAAAGCTATCATTCATGTGTCTATTATCCAAATAAATAAGAAAAACGCACAATACAAAAAACTATGACTTTCTGTTACTTAAAAAGGCTTCATTTATTGTGCAACAACAACATTATAGTTCCAGTGACGTGTATGTTGCGTAAGAAAGCTGCATGGCAAAAGAGAAGCAGTGCAAGAAACTCCATGCACAAGCATTGCTCAAGAAGAAATGGAATGGGCCAGGATTGGAAATTGTGTCTGTCTACTCAGAGTGTGCTGGTTTGGATTTTACAAGTGACTCTAATCTCTAGGTTCCAGTCCTGCGGCAAAAATCACTTCGGTTAAAAATTAAAGCAAAGAAAAGTGACATGTATTTAGGGAATGTAAACAAAGGAAAAAGGCAATTTGATTCAAGTAAACAAAAACTTCCTTCAAGTCTGAGCATTTGGCCCCAAATAAATCAACATATAAAACTAAAAATAACACTTGAAATGCATAAAAGTTCAGAAAGTAAAAAAAAAAAAAAAAATCAAAGTTTTACATTTTAACTGATGTCAAATGGAAAAAACATAATATATGTCCACAAACACATGAGCAAAAATGGCAGTGATATTTACCAGGGGGGGTGAATGTCTTTGCTGGAAAGAACTGATCATTATTTAACAGCTGATTCAGGATCTACGCCTGAACATGGCAAGTAAAACATCTCATATCAATATTTCTGTGACTACAAAAGTAAATGACTTTACAAATCTGTGTATTATTAAAATATACTCCAAAAATTTCAATATCTTTCACACATAAAAAATATCCCCGAGTAATAAGTAAATGCTTGTAAAAAAAACATGGCAAAGAGTTATTGTACAGATGGAAATCATGGCACAGAAACAGACTCAACGACAATCAGTCCTGTGTATAAAACAAGACACTAAGTTGTATCGTCTACGGTGTAATGTAAAAAGACAGACATTGCTATATGTTGGCAGAAGAGCGGAGGACGTGGAATCTCTTCAGAGTCATGCGGAGTGAACCCAGCTCACGATTCAGCCTCTCCAGACGGTTCTCTAAGGCCACCTGAGAACGGAAAAACAGTTTTTATTCATTTAAACAAGCTTTCGTTAAAACATCCAAAAAAAAAAAAAAAAAAAAAAAACACCAATTAAAACAACTGTTTGATCTATTATTCAGTTTTTGGCCCCATCTCAAAACCCCTACCTGGTCCGTTTCCTTTAGACTCCTAATTAATGTATTTTTCTTTCTTTATATTGAAATATGGTTTCTGAGAATCACAGTAGGTCATTTCTGATTGGCTCTGTCTCCAACACAATTATCGGTAGGTTGTTATTACAGACACTAGAGAAACAGGGTGAGTGTGTATCAGCTGTTGATGCATTGTTGTTGTGTATGCATTGTACTACTGTCATTATATTATATAGTTTTATGTAACTTCACCAATTTCAGTTTGTCTCTAACATAGGTAAGAAGTGGAGAGCCACTGTGACATGACTATTTGGTTTTTCTTGTTTTCATTTGGACATAGTGAACCCAGGAGTTTGGCATTGCCATCGTGAATCTTTAGAGCCAAAAGTGACCATATTTAGACAAAAAGGACAGATCTGGAGGAGCACAGGGTAATGGGTAGGTGAATGCTAAACGCTAACATGAATAATAAGATGATTTTAAATAGAAAGTCAGAATTTAAAGAGAAATAGGAAACAGGATAGAAAATTAAAGGGTTGAGAGCCAATCTAGTTTGATTTGATCACACTTTTTTTATTATGTCAAAGGTATTTCACACATACTCTACTACTGCTTATCCATCTTGTTACCTCAGTACCATAATATTATAAGTTAATTTGTTTTTCACTGTATGAATGAATGGATGTGATGTGAGAGTGTGAAAGTATCAACTGTGTCAGATAAGCTGATAAATCAGAAGTAGGTATTTTCTTTTAACAATCATGTTTCAGTACTCAGATTCAATAAAAATCTACCATATCACTTTCATGTTGTGGCTCACACATGGGGCATAAAAGCAAACACTGAACCACAATTATTAAACACAAAATAGACCAGTTTGTTCAAGTTAACAAAATGATTAAAGCACTGTTGCTCTGTTACACTACAGGCACAAATTCAAGTCTATTATTCCATAATTGAGTGAAGTGAGCAGTTTTTATGGTCCTCTTACCTCATCTAACCTGGCCTGTAGGCTCACTCTGCTGCCTGCACCAGGCATCCGGCTCAAAGCTGCCTCAATCTGCCCAGCACACACACAAAGGTTAATCATTTATTGACAAACAAGAAATATATTGATGAAATGAGGACACATGACTGGCAAACGCTTTGACAGGACACATTAGTTTAGTTGGATGGGAAGTGAGAATACAGTGAGGCAGGCAGCGGGGGGTGGGGTTAGCAGAGGATGTGAATTTCCTATAAATAGAAATCATTTAGCAGTGATATAAAAACAATGAGGTGCAGTTTACGTAAGAGGTCAGGTGGGGATTACAGTTGTGCTTTTTAGGCCTGTGTGTCAGAGATAAAGCCTGTTTCAAACTGAAACAATCTGACTCTAAACAGACCAACTCTGATGTTTTCAGTAAATTTCCTGTGCAGAGACACAGGTTATTATTTTTAAAAATCTTTGGGTGTAAATGATGCAGTGTGTGTATCTTACACACCTGCAGTTTCTCCTGCGTCAGCTCATCAAACAGTTTCTCTGCCTCAGCCAGTGAATGCAGTCTGTCCAGAGGCGCTGCTGAATCCTCATAGGTGTCCTGCAGGTTGGCTCCCTGCTCCTCCCAGCCCAGCTGGGAGTTACCCTCAGGAGGGTTCGCACTGCCACAGGACTCTGGCTGCAGGAAGTCTGAAACACATGTAAACTCAATCTAAACCTGCATGCATTCATTGGTGGGGAGCTGTGTTCACATGCACTAATCTACAACTATTCAGACTAATTGTCCAGTCAGTCAAAAGGTTCTGTTCTGATGCTTTAGGGCATTTAAACATTATGAACATTCATATAAACAGATGGAATGATTTCAGTCTGGCTTCAGAAATACTGTCCATAAAAACACAGCTTAAGGTTTATTTTTGCGTACAACTGTCAGGTCATACTTAAACTCAAATGTTCAGGTCCAATAAGTAAACACTTAAAAGCTCCTCAATTACTTTTGAAATATACATGAGAATTAGGAAACATTTTGAGTCTCTTCTTTGCACTGGTGTGTGGCAGAGACACAGTGCTGACAGAATACATTAAACCAAACCGGAAAAGCTTAAATCAGATGAGGTCACACCTAATTAACCCTTAATGAGGCTAATTTACTGAATCACTGTGGAAGTGTTTCACATCGATCAAAGCTTCTATTTACCATTTTCTCTTTCTGCTGACATAAAGTGAAGTCTTCTCCTGGGACTGCTGCTGTGGAATGAATGGCGTCTCTGGTCAACTTGTCCGTTAGTCCTGTAGACGGCGCAAAATGGAAAAACATAAAGCAGAGCATTCAGCACTGCATTGTTTCGTTAACCTTTGTGATATCTTTGGACATCACTAGATACACACCCAGATCAGAGCTGTTTACACTTCAGTTAATACTGAGACCAGCTCGACACTGAATACAACTGTGAGTTCTGTGTGACCCACTTAATGCATTCTTTTCATACAATAAGAAGGTCTCGTCCGTCAGAATGGAAATAGATAGTAAAGTTCTGCAGACAGTTTTTTTTTACTGAAAATTCTATGGATGGAGTACAAAAATTCACATGTCTCCTGTGTGGAGGTTATTTACCAAATACTAAAAAGCACAAACTAGGAGCAAATTAATACATGAAGCGTTCACCAAATAAAATGTTTTACACCTGCACTGTTAGTCTTGAGTCCTAATCACCATTTGTGTCTTTTTCAGAGTCAAATTATTACTGTAACTTCAATCGTGGTCTTCACATTTTAGACAGGGTAAACCTTAAAAGCCGCCACTGATCACCGGCTATACCCTGTGTTTTTTGTGTTTTAAGGCTCTAAGAATGTGTGAATGAGTATGTGCGTCTCACCCTTTGATCAAGTGTTCCTCTCTTGGCATCAAATGACCAAAAGCAGTGGAGTAGTTCTCAGTAGGGCAGCGTTTAGGACTGGATTTTGCAGACAGGGGCATCATTAAAGTCTCTCTCTTTGCTGAATGAAAAAGAGTTCAACATAATTACATTTAATTTCAGTTCACTGTTACACAGTTAATTAAAGCAGCATAGAAATTTTAACAATCTTTTCTATCCATGTTATCTTATTTGCGAGGTGAGAGTGAAAGTCAAAGACTGGAGCACATACTGGTTGCGGTGGCAGGTATGTTTCTCTCTGCTGGAGGAGGCAGTGAGGAGGATCTGTGGCCCTCTGGAGAAAGACTCCTCTGGGCCCTCAGAAGAGCTGCAGCTCTTTCCGCTCCGATGTGGCTTTTTGGTCCTACTCTTTCAGGTTTAATCACATCCCTGTCTGCCTGAAGTCTTGCCTGTTCTTGAATTGGCTCCTTGTGTCTCCGCTCCACGAAGCCCACAGTGGGTCTCTGATTGCCTAACCCTGCAGGGAGAAACCACACACACGCAAACACATCAAAGCAATGACATGTGTACAGTGTATCAAGCTGTGTGTCCTCTCTGGAGAGGGAGACTTAAGGTTCAGTATGCAAGCTGTGTTCATGCTTGTGTGTTTATCCAAAGTTTGTGTTGGGGTTTTTTGCTGGTCATTTGCTGATGTGACACAAATCCATTTCTAAGCTGACAACTCTCTCAAAGGCCTACATCCATAATAAGAGTCTTTACATTTTAGTGTATGTACAGGATGTGGGTTGATTTGGTAACAAATTGTATTACAATTCCCAAAACTCCTTCCGGTGTTCTTACCCATTTCTCATCTGCACCAACAGACCTCCACAATTAATTCAATCATAATCACACTCATACTGTCAGTCGGTGCAATTGCATAATTGCAAAATGTTGCAGTTCGTGTCAGGTGTGTGCGTGTTGGAATTCTGGGTTCTGAGACATTGTGCACAAAGATATGATCTGACAGAGTTATCTGTTTTTGTTCTAAATCAAGTTAAAATATTGTTTAAAAAAAAAAACCACACATTTCAATAATAGTCATCGATAACCTGCAAATGCAAATCACAACATTGTCCAGAATAATAACAGCATGGGTTTAAAATCATTCAACTATAGTAAGAAATCATTTTGAAAATCAATTATTTTTCAGACATTTTTTTTAAAGTGACAAACGAACCGAGTTAGTTTAAATAATCTGTGATTTCTCTACTCCTCTATTAAAGTTAATTACATTTCTTTGGCATGTGGTCCAAATAACACATCAGCACCTGTGTATAACTGTAGCTACCGTTAGCAATGGAGTGAGCTAATGTCAGCAAACAACTGCCTCCCAGAACAGACACACACACTCCCACAAGATGTCCCATAAGCACTCATAATCAAAATTGCTTTTTTCAACATATTTCTTGCTGTATTGGGTTAATGAACAGCCTTAGGTATTCAGGAAATATAAGACACCAGTATCAGTATCATCTGATGTATCGAATGACAAACAGATGTGGCTCCCAGATTCAGTTCACAAACCTCTTCACGTTCAGGGAATCATCTGAAGGAACAGTCCACCAAAAGAGTATCCTCTAATTAAAACCAAGGAACTGTGAGGAGAACACACCAGGCCTCCTGTGTTTAAACTTCAAGTCACATGTGCAGTGTGCATCACTATTTTCACACACTCACTGATGTTTCCTGTTTGTCAGGGATTAACGATCACTATTCTCATCCACTCACCTTCACCATCACTGTAACTAAACACACCGTCTTTGTCATTCATTTATCAACATCACTGGTGAGTGTACAACACAGGCAAGCAGAGAGCTCACACACACTCCCCTAAAGGATGTGAAAGTTTTACACGCAACTTTTTAGACCTTCTGGGACTTTTTACTTCTGCCAAGGAGGTTATGTTTTCATCGGTGTTGGTTTGTCTGTCTGTTAGCAAGATAACCCAAAAAGTTATGGATGGATTTTGATGAAATTTTCAGGATATGTCCGCTCTGGGTCAAGGAAGAGGGGATAAAATTTTGGAGGCGATCCGGATCACCATCTGGATCCAGGAATTTTTTAAAGGGATTCTTTATCAATGCGATAGGGCATGGTGGACCAGAGTTGATTATGAGGTCATTCAGCACCATCTAGTGGAGGAAAGTACTAACACTACCTTAAAAAAAACTACCTTGGCGGAGGTCTGCGCTCTCCGAGTGCTTTTCTAGTTAAGAATTATTTCTCATTCATAATACGAAGAGTGAAAATTGTGGTGCAGTCCTAGTTACATTTATATATTTTTTTCTTCTTTATCTGTACTCAAGACATTTTAAGTCCTAAAATCATTATCATTGTTAAATTATTTAATTGCAGAATTTCTTAAGAGTTTCCACAAGATCCACAAAAATCCTGCCTTTTCATTTTATTTATAAAATCTTTACACTCTTTGGCTTGAGTGAAAGTTGAAGTTTGAGAAGAGACAAAGCATGCATGAGTTTGATCTTGTGTGAGTCCTACTGTGGGTAGTGGAGCTGTTCTTACAGGGGGCCCGGCTCTCTGTGGCTCTGGTCTCTTCCAGTTCTATGAGGGCCCTCATCATAGGCGTGAGGGCACATGACCCCTCTCTCCGACCGGCTTCTCGCTGGCTGACGCTTTCCTTCTGTCTGGGCTGAGGAGGGGGCTGCTCACATTCTGGTGGAGATGCACACCTGTGGAACAGGAGCATCAACATCAGGAACATCAATAAATAACATTCAATGTTCACCAACTTTGATTAATAAAATAATCTTGACAGTAACAACCAACCTCCAGCTTCCTCCTGTTGAAGACGTGTCCACAGAGCTTCCAGGTCCTGATGAGGGGTCTTTGAATGGATAGGGAGATTTCCTGTGGACGCTTGGAGGGTTTGTTTGATGAAAAGGTGACTTTTTACTGATGTTCAGCTGGTCAGATGCTGACTTCCTGCGGGTGACATCTGACTCTGCCTTGCTTTTGCTTGGTGACAGCAGCAGGTCAGGATGGTGGAAAAGCCTGCAGACATGGAAAGCATTAGATAAGTTAAAATCTACAAGCCACTGATGACAAACTGACACATGAATTCAGTCAATTATTAAACTCGTACCCAGCTCCAGAGGGTTGAGTGTTACTGTGAGAAGAATATCGAGCTCTGGCCTGATTCTCATGCTCCAGCTGCTTCACCTGAGTCTCCAGCTTGGAGATGACTCTACAGAAATAGAAAGAAATGTTCAACACATCACAAAATACAGAAAGGAGGCAGAAAATATAATGAAATACCATCATTTAAGAACTATAGGCTGACAGACATGACGCACTCTGTCACAGCCAGGCACAATCTAAGAAACGTATATGTGAGGGTCTACATGACATTTCAAAATTAGATGTCTGCTACACAGGAAAATGTCAAACTGAGATGTGTAGCTGCACAGAAAACCATTTCATGTGAAATTGCCATAACAATAAAATGAGTAGCAGTGAGTCAGTTCATTCAGATTTTCTATAGCTGGGTTGACATTAACTTCAGGAACAGCCTGAAATACTGTGCTATATCATGCACTTCCTGATTTGCACTGTATATTTGTTCATTCAGAACACTTCACCAGGCGTAGGTCCACTCTCATTTATGTCAGTCCTACATCAAAGCAGTGAAATAAAAGTCTGTTGTTCAAGAAAAATGAAAAACACAATTCCTGTTGTCTGTACTATGAGAGTAAACATTTGCATGTAATACTGAAAGCTTTAATTCTCTTTTGCATTATGTGTCAACCTGCACACCTTCAGAAAGCCTTTCTATTTATACAGACAGTTCAGCCCAGAGGTGGCAGATTTGCTGAGTAACATTTTTTGCAGGTTTGTGTATTTGCTGAGGGACTCTATTAAGTTCTAGAGCAGGGGTGGCCAACCCTGGTCCCCGAGAGCCACAGTCCTGCATATTTTAGATGCATCTCTCTTCCAGCACATCTGACGGACATCATCGGGCTTCTGCAGAGCTTGATGATAGGCTTACCATTTGAATCAGGTGTGTTGGAAGAGGGATACATCTAAAACGTGCAGGATTGTGGCTCTCGAGGACCAGAGTTGGCCACCCCTGTTCTAGAGGTACAATGTTCTTGCACATCTTACTGCATTTTACATTCATTTCTAAGGTGTTTTGTTTCTCTGACTGATAAAATCCGTTTCACTTTGCAAAAAACCATGGAGGGGTGAGACATGGGCCATTAAAATCTGAACCAGATCCAAAAATGGTTAAAACCTATCACTCTTTACATTGGTTGGCTGAAATATTGCAGCACATTGTGGCCTTTCAGGTATCAGACTTTCTAGTGATGAGTATTGGAGTGTTGAAGCTTTTTATGTTTGAAGATTTTTTTTTTTGCTTTAGTCGGAAAATTACATCCTTCATTAACTTTTAGAATTAAATGAAAAGGACCTTGTTAAAGCTTGATGTGTATGAAAATGTGTGGGAGCCCTTCTGAACTCAGATTAACTCATATTTAAAGATACTGACTAGACAGCTCATAATGAAAGACGCACTGTGCCTCCCCTTTGATTTGATTTATTATTATCATTTTGGGGTTTTTTTTACTGGCTGGGGGAGAGGTGAAAAAGTCAAATCCTTAACCATAGGATATCTTGGTGATGTGTGCTTTGTACCAGTTCAGGGTATGGTGTTGTGTGTTTGACTCTGGGCTGAGTCTGGTCTGTGTTGAATGTAATGTCCTTGTGATTTCATGTTGTAAATTTTGTGCCTTGAAGGATTTAATAAACATAAAATGGGGGGGAAACAAAAGAAAAAAAGGGCCTTGTTCCATAGATTCATGGAGGTCATTTAATTCTCTGTTAACACTACTATTTTCTATTTTTTCCACTTTCACATTAAAGGTCCCCGTTCATTTTTTGAAAGAGTAACACTCCTGAACCACTGTCTGCCCATCTGCCCTTCAGTCTTCCCTTAGAGGCTAATGCCCTCCTTTGACACAGATATCGATGTTGTGTGAGCTCAGCTGTAGTTTGCTATCTGTCAGTGAATTTGCTGAATCGACGTGACGGACTTCATCAGTGAAAAGTCCGTGCACAGCCTCTATCGACGCCAATTCGCAAGCAAAGCTGAAACAGCGCAGCACAACGTCGACCCCCGTTATCATCTTTTCTGGACGGCATCATTACACTGTATTGATTACTTCTACTGTGCGCCACCTCATCTCTTTGGCACAGTTTCTGGAACTGGTTAATGCCAGCTGCAATTTGACAGCGATAGGGCTATATTCAAAAACCAGCCTGCCAATGAGCAGAGGATGTGACATCTGTATGAGCTCCATGGCAAAGAATAACAATAAGAAGGATATCACCAGAGGATAAAACTACATGTGTATTTAACTTATGCCTGTTAGTGTGATGCCTCTGACAGTTTACAAATGCTCGTACATAGTTCTAAGATAAAATACTAAGGTTTTCAGCAAGTTTAAAATTGCGATTACTATGCTTAAAAATCTTTTTGATACAGATGTGAAATGCCTGTTAACAATTCTCTTGTTTTTGGCGAAAAATGCATCTTGTCATGTTGGTCTACTTCACAGGTCCCAGCAGATAATAATGTGGATTTCACAAATTGCAGCCATCTTTCCTTTGGAGAAACTGACTCACAATCTCAACCACAAATCTGATAAATTCTGGAGATTGTGGAAACCTTGGACTCATTCCGTCAAAAACACTGAAGTTGGGCTGCTCAATTATGAAAAAAAAAAAAAAAAAATCAGTATTACGATTGTTTTGGTCAATATTGAAATCACAATTATTCAAACAATTAATTTTGAGTTTCACAATGCATTTATTAAGCATTTCTCTCCCTCAAAAGACACTTCGCTATTGATTCTTTATGCAAAACATTCAAATTGACAATAAATTTTGGCTACAAATATGTACTTTACAGCTGTTTTTGCAATGGAATGGAATGTATTGTTCATGCTGGTCTCTCAGAAATTGTGTAAAGAAAAATGGAAAATAAATAATTTCAACTCAATTATATGAATTTTGAGATCGTTTGACAACAAAATCAAAATTGTGATCAAAATTCGATTAATTGCACAGCCTTACACTGAAGGGCGTTTTTGATTTCAAACTACCTATTTCTGCTCCCTGTCGACTCTGTCTGTGTTGTTTTGGTTGTAATGTTGCACGACATATTTTGTTCTGATGTTAATCTATGTAAAATCTTATGTAAAATGCTTGTACTCAAACAGTTATTGCAGCACTTAATACTGTTCTAGGGTGGGCTTGTTTTAGTTTGTTTTGTTTGTCCCTTTTTGTACTATATTATTTCAATCATGCTTTGCTTGTATTAGCAAAACATAAAACTCAATAAAAAAAAAAATTGTGATTACATGCCAACATTTTCTTATTTGCATGTTTTTAATAGATATGTAGTCAAACATAAAATGTCACAACATATGTATATGCACTGGAGGCGGCTTTAAAGCAAATAACAATTGCTTGACCTGAAGGAAGGAAGGAAGGAAGGAAGGAAGGAAAGAAAGAAAGACAGACAGACAGACAGACAGAAAGAAAGAAAGAAAGAAAGAAAGAAAGTCCATACTGTAGCTCTCTCCTCTCAGTCCAAAACAAAACTAAATACATATTCTTCAACATATTTAACCCCTGACCCGTCCTAAAACACTTATGAACGACCAAAACCTCCCATTACTGGGACAGATTTTCAGGGACTACAAAGAGTAAGAAAACTGGGCAGAATTTTTGTTTCTACTCAGACCACTCGAGTTACAAGTTGATGAAAGGCAGTTGTGGAATTTCTGCCCGATGACAAATGTCAGCGTAACAGCTTTAATTTAATAAGACACCATAATGATACAGAGCAGTGACATCAGAATCAGAGTCATTCAAATCCTGATAAAACACCAACCACACTTTCCATTTATCTTAAATTACAGTCAACAATCAATCAACTCACCTCTTCAGTTCAGATATCTGATCGCTGGCGTCAACAAGTTTGTTCTCTGTTGACACCAAGTTGTTCTGTATACGTGAAATTGATTTAAAAAAAAAAAAAAAAAGGGGGGGGGGGGGACAACAACAACAATGAATGAACAGTCAAGTGATGTCGATGTTAAGATAAATTAACAAGATCAAATAATCCAAAAACGGTACCTTCACTCCTTCATGCTCCTTCATCAGAGAGTCATATTCTCCAAGCAGCTGAAGACACAAACAAAATAAATATACTTTAACAGATGATAGAAACGGAATTTACCCATAAATCAAAGTGACAGTGCTGAATAAATGAAAATACAATGGATATATGACACTTCATCCTCTGAGGTGGATAAATACAACAAATTTCATTTCAATCCAAGCAACAGCTGTCGGGACATTTCTAATCTAATAGCTGATCTCAGGAGTCATGACACTAGAGAGGCTAAAAACTCACATCCTGCAGCATCTTGTATTCTCTCTCCCTCCTGGCCTCCTTCTCATCTGCTTCTTTGCAGACTTTCTGTGCTGCTTCTTCCAGCTGATGTACACGAGTCTTTAAACGTGTTACCAAGGCATCCTTCTCTTTGCCTGAGCGTTTACCGTCCTCTAGTCGCTGCTGCAAAGATTTCACAGTGGCGCCCGCTACAGCGTATCGCTCCGACCATTCTGCCTAACAACAAAAAAAAAAAAAAATCACAGAAATGTTAAAAGTAGAAGTTAAAGTTAAAAGAGTAATTAGTATCTGCAATAAAAAAAAATGATATGAAGGAGTTGTGAGTGAATGAGTCCAGTTCAAACTAAAATGTCTTCCCAAAATGTCTATGAAAAGATATTTTTTTGGGACAGTCAAGAAGATTCCAGCAAAAAACAGGAAAACTATGAATGCACCAAAGCACCATGTGAAATGGGATCAGGATGTAAGGACATTATATCAACAATGGCAGGGACTGATATTTAGCTGTTGTGTTATATATGGTTTTTCTTTCATAAATATGTATGACTGAAGGCTTAGCTTTGGATAAATAACAAGAAAAGACAAATAAATAGACAATAACTCTATAAATGACATCTACTCTTGACCACATCGTCATTTTAAATCAGTGTATCCCCTTTATTGTTTTGTTTTGTTTGTGAATCATCTTTGAGTGTCCAAAAAAGCGGTATATAAGAGTGATGTATTATTATTATTATTATTATTATTATTATTATTATTACCTCTGCCAAGGAGGTTATGATTTACTGTGCTTTTGTTTGTTTGTTTGTTTGTTTGTCACCATCCGACTTTGTTTGTTAGCAACATAACTCAAAAAGTTCTGGACAAATTTTGATTAAATTTTCAGGGTATGTCCACTCTGGGTCAAGGAAGAGATGATTACATTTTGGAGGCGTTTTGAATCA
>JAQQZY010000005.1:37105782-37122851 GCA_030068375.1 Ostorhinchus rueppellii
GATAGATAGATAGATAGATAGATAGATAGATAGATAGATAGATAGATAGATAGATAGATAGATAGATAGATAAGAATATTGAAATGTTTAATTCTGTGACATACAAGGCTCTGATATAAAGGGAGATTATTTTCTTTTTTTCATTTCTTTTGTCAACACTCTACACTAGACACAACAAACACAGCAGTGTCAGCTGCTATCATCTCTTTGACAAAATGAGCAAACCCTACATGATTATTAATTAATTGCAGAGTTCCACTACAGGAGCTAGCTTTTAGTTCTTTATTAATCATTGTCACATATGTTTGGTAAAGCATCAAAAATGAACTTCACCAACTGTGGTATTAGGAGTTAAATCTGTGCTTAACTATGAGGAAATAAAGCTGTGAGAGGGAGCAGAGTAACAGCCCACTAATAGAATGACTGCAGGTTACAGTCAACAAATACAGTGAGAATCCCCAGTTTATTATTTACATACACAGCTCCTATCCACATATCAAAATGTCCTTGGGTCTGACACCAAATCCTAAGTTCCTCCCAGGGGCAGAATGTGTGTTTGTGATTTGAATGAGAGACATTTTAAAGCACTTTGAGCACCAATATAGTAGAAAATCACTTTATAAATCTAAGTCAATGGATCATTTAACCCTCTGGAATGACGTGCTGTGTGATCCAAAACTAAGACAAAAAGGCAACGATTATTGAAGGACAACTAGTCCAACAGTGCCATCCTACAGTAACTTGAGGCAAGTGCTGCTTCAATAGTACTGCTTCATCCTTTCATAAAGACAGTGATATTGTTCATTTATTACCTCCGCCAAGGAGGTTATGTTTTTGCCAGTGTTTGTTTGTCTGTCTGTCTGTCTGTCTGTTTGTTAGCAAGATAACTCAAAAAGTTATGGACGGATTTTCATGAAATTTTCACAGACTGTCAGAAATGAAGTATCCTGCTGTTGATTAGATTTTGGGGGTGATCCGTACATTCAGCGCCATCTAGTGGATGAAAGTACAAACACTGCCTTGGCGGAGGTCTGCGCTCTCAAGAGTGCTTCTCTAGTTTTAGTAGAAGTAGTCTTGGTAATGACAGTAGTAGAAAAGGAACAGCAGCATGAGGAACAAGCCTAGATGGAACTAAGTGATAGATGGACACGAATGTGACGGGTGACTCAAAACTGAAGTAAAGCCAAGTGTCAAATCAGATACTAGTTGCATCACAGTTTATCCACCTTCTTGTGCTATTATCTCAACAGTTATAATGTGCAAATGCACATAACTACATGTACAAGGAAACAACAAAAGCCTGACTTATGAATGAAACCTAATTGTGGCCAAAGATATCCTTTATACAAAGATATCATTTATATCTTGTTTTACCATCGTACTGTAATCAATTACATAATTCATATATGATTTATATAACTCAGTGCCCTCACAGCATTTCACATTCAACTAAATGTCTGAGTCTGAAAATCTAATTCTAGTTAAATACTTTATGTGATTACAAATTATCCAGTTTATATTGGACAGAGATTTTAAAGCAGATGTTTACAAAGTGGTAACTTCAGGATTCACTCTGTGTAAGGGAGAGGTGAGCAGTGGAAGAAGTGGTGGGATGACCTGGAAAGCTTCCCTTATTTTCTAGTCATATTGTTGATTGATATGGTCTTCACACTATCCATGACTTGTTATGTATTTCTGCCATGGTCAGTGAATTGCTACCTGAAGCCTCAGACATCAGGCTGTCACTCCTCCTCAAGGGAAAGGAGCTGGATGAAGGCCCAGCTGGTCGATGCTGAAACCCAATAGAGATGAGTGGATTAGACCCAGCAACAGGGATGTAATCAGGACAGCCACAACAGACATATGCACTGAAAACAAAAACACTACAGCTGCTGTGTCAGGACCAGTACTGGGCAGTTTTCATCATTTTGGTTATCAAAGCTAAATCTTATCTATCCTACTAGAGCAGCTGTGGAGCTGTCATCAGTTGAGTCGTACCTGGTCCTGGGAGTCTGTGCTCTCCAGCTGGATTTGTCTGTGGGACTCCATGGGTTCCTGGTTGTCAGGAATTTGGGATGAAGCTGGTCCTGTCTTGCTCTTCTTGGGCCTGAGTTTGTGCCTCTGGGCCCAGGAGGTCAGAAGCTGGTTGGTGCTGCAGACATAACATATAAGTAAAAGAACTGCTTTGACAAATGCTTCAGAACTTCTGTTAATATATAGGTTAGGTCAATAGGTCAATACCCAGAGTTTCTCTGCTGGTGGATTAATGTATTAACTTCCTCCACTTGAACAGTCCTCTCATCTGAAAAGCCCTGCTGGCACCCAGTCACAGTTGTCTCTGTTTCTTCTGGGAGGTTCAAGGACCAGTGATGACTCTCCTTCTCTTGACAGCCCTCTTCATCTTCCCCTGGAGACCCAACAGGTTCCAGACCTGTTTCCCAGGCAGACAGAGTCCCATAACCACTGCTAAGTACGGTGGTCGCACGCTCCTCCCCTTGGATAGCGGTGTCTGATCTGTGTAGCGGAGGTGAAGGAGAACTAAAAGGGGTGTGGGCAGGGGCTGCCAGGCTGTCACTGTCACTGGCAACATTTCTGGGGACTGTGCAGTCACTGGAGAGGGGGGGCAAAATATAGTCCTTTGTGTCAGTGATAGTTTTGATCACAGGAGTTGTAGAGAACTCTGTATGCGGCTGACCACTGGCTTGGCGGTTCTGGAGTTGAACCAGGGCCTTAATTTCATCCTGAATTAACTGAAAAACAAGAATATGTTAACTAAGACACTGGTCTTTGGTTATATTATTTAAAGGCACATGTGAAAATTAAGATGCACACAATTACAATGCCATGTTTTCAACATTAGTTACATTTTAATATATGGTTTGTAAAAGACACATGGGGAACCAGCAGACAGCGTTCAGTGAATATATTTATTTACACACCAAACTAACAATAGTCTTCTGACGTCACATTATATATTTTCTTATACTACTGCTCTGAATACTGATGGTCCTGATTCGTAGCTACTTAGCAGGTTTGCTTAATTTAATCATTACAATTTTGACAGGAAAATTTTGGAATGCTGAAACTGATGTCACATGATCAGATGATAAATTTACTATAACACATAGTCTTTCTGTTTGAATTGTGAACTACAGCCTAATTAAGATTTTACACTGGTGTTACACAGAGATGCTTCTTTAATGCATAAACAATCATAGGCAAAGTGCAGTTTGGTTCTACATAGAGCACATACATCCAACAACAAAGTTTTGATTTTTAATTCTAGCTGATATGACCTCATCATGATCATTTAACCCAGCAGCAATAATGGATAATGTCAGTTTAAAGTTTGAAGTCACTACCTCTGTGCATGTATATGTGCACTGAGCGTGGTTAATAAACATATCAGGTCTCAAATTGTCCAATTCACCCACTAACCTTTACTTGCCGATGACAGTGGTGGAACTGTAGAGCCCTGGTCGGCTTACCTGTATTTGGCACTGGTATTGTTCTTGCTGAGCGAGTATTTGCTCTTGGTATTGCTTCTCAACTAGTTGAAACAGATGAAGCCATCGGCCCTGTAGTAGAAAAATACAGTACTATCAGGTTCTGTCTGTGTATTACAAGATATAAAACCACAGTAAAGCTGCTGCATCAGTGCCAGCCAAGCTTTTTGTCTTCACAATGCAGGGGTGGAGGCGCTGCTACACCTACTAATAGCCACAAGAGGGCATAATGCAGTTGTCTGAGGTGGAAGCTAAGCTTAGGATCTTCACATTTCCCTATTTCAATGTTTCTCAATCTTTGCTTGTTACCCTTAGATCAACATTGGCATAACATTTTTAAGGATGGTTCAGTTCCTAAAATGCAAATCGAGGAGCATGGATTGAGCAGTAAGGGCCAAGGCTGCCTGTAGGAGCATATCTGTAAAAGAGATATGACATAAGTCTGGTTTCAACAAACCACAGGAGGAGCAGGCAAAATTAACAATTAAAATCAACTGTAATAGTCCGTTATAACAGTTGATTATGCACTTCACGAACAGTGACACAGCTCTTATACTACTGGGGTACAATGTAGCAGAATAATGGACAGGTAATGTGTGTTCCACACATGATATTTAAGCAACATTTATTTAAAATGGAGGGTCATGGGGCAAGAATGTTTAATTTTGTTAAATGCCTGTTTCCTTGACTTCTCTCTCGGTCTCAATAGACAAGGTGAAAACTCAAACAGGCACAAACTGAGAAGAGTGATGCGTTTGTAGATGAGCAGTTGATAAATTCACAGAAATCTTTTTATATTCACCTTAACAAGACTCAACTATTTAGTTGGTGAATTGTTTCATTTTAAGGTTAAGATGCATCTTTGTTCAGACTTTTTTTTAGGTTTCAGACATAGTTGCTGGGTTAGACATTCAATTGCAATAGATAAAGTTAGAGAAAGGACCGCCTTGAAGGATGTGAGCGAATAATTTTTTCCAAGATCCCACATACTTCCATTAAATAAGTGGCACACACTGGCTACGGTATGTACTATGTCAGTGTGTATCCTTACACACACAACTCAGTGAGTGTGAGAGGGGCTGTGCACCACTGTGTCATGATGCAAACTAACTCCACTAATTCTCTAGTGGTCTTATCACGCAGCAACATCCAATAATGAGAGAAGAGTACCTTTCCCCAGGTATGTAAACTATAATGCCTTAAAATCATTGTTTTGTGGTACATCACAGTATTTGCCCCATCACAGTATTTGCCCAATGCAAATCACATCCTGCATCTAACAAGATCAGCTGGAGTGTGCTGCAGTGTGGGGTGTTGGGATTTGTGCAAGTGCATTTCAGTCTTACTGTCAGGTGTGATCCACGCTAAAAACAAAAGCGACAGCTCAGAAATGAGGCTGCCAGCTGCCAAACACAGCCCACAAGAACAAATGCCACAGCAGTGACCCCCCACATCACCTTCAACATTATCAGAGTGCATGTACTATCGCATGCAAAAATTTAACGACAGGAATAACAGAAATTGTATTTGAGTCTATGCAACCTTTTCTCACCTCACAATCCTTCCAGATCTCAGGGTCTGTCTCTCCACTACTCTGAATCTCTTGCACCAGGGCCCTAAGAGTCTCAAGGGAACTTGGGTTTATGAACGGGAGGTTCTTTGCTTGTCCGAAAGCTTCATCTGTGCTCAGACATAGACTTCTGTAAAGAAGTCACACAATAATGAAATGAAAATTTTTATCTTAAAAAGCAGAATTTAAATATTTCCAACACTTTTAAACTAAGATTAAATGAGAATAAGGTCTCTTTTTACATTTTGGGTCTATATTTTAAAGATGTTACCTTTATCAGTTATGAGGCCTAATGCATCATAGTTCCTCAAGTGATTCACAGTTGCTTTGGACAAAGCAGAATTATGACTATACTGTGAATTATATTTTGATTTAGTTGCATGAATTCTGACCAGACTGATCAAATAAACAAATAAATAATGACAATCAGAACTGTATCTCATAACAAAATTATCCAAATCAGAAAAGGAAATACACTGAGCTAAAATATAAACGCACCATGTGACACTTTAAATTTTAATAGCATTGGGTGTCGGACAATATAGTAAATTGCATGCAATTTATTTTGTTGATCAATGTTGTACAGATTGCTGTCTGCTAGAACATGATAGTGGCATTTGGCATTCAGGGACATTCATGTGGACACGGTGGGGATTGGTTGAAAGAAATCACACCTCGATATCTTGTGTGTCCACCATTGGCTAGAGGGACACCTCATCTTCTCATTGACTTGACAATAGTGTCAATTGTGGCCCATGGAAGGTTATTCCACTCCTCTTTGAGGGCTACATGGATCTATGGAATGTTGTCCGAAACCGTTCCCACATGATTTGTGATATCTGTGGCATGGTGGCATCTGAGACAATGTGACATTTTGAAGTGTCCTTTTATTATCCCCAGTATAAGGAGTGCCTGAATACTGTTAATGCTGTTTGAGCAGCATCTGGACATGCCACAACTGTGTTGTGGGTGAAATCACTGGGCAAGTGCTCACTTGCAGAGATGGACACAAAGTTTGTTTACAAATCGGAAGAATTAACTGTTTTACAATTATAAGACATCATGAGCTAATTTTGGCATGCATCTCATGTTACACAAATATTGTACATGGTGTGTTTAGATTTTTGCTCAGTGTGTATACATATGTATATATATATATATTTTTTTTTTTAAATGTACATAGTTTAAAAAAAAAAAAAAATGTATTTCCAGTTACAGCACCTGATCTTGTTGCATGCTGGTGTGATGTCCATTGGCCTGCACTCCACAGTGCCTCCTGTTGTTTGGGAGGTTGTGTGCCTGTCCTCTGAAACAGCCAGTCCTGAGGCTGATGTACCCTCTGAGGACACCAAAGAGGTCTCGCTCTCTTTACCTCCATCCCCATCAGCACTGACATGACAATGGCTCAAAGCCCCCGAACTGGACACATCCTCAGAGATACTATCATCTGTGGACATGTTTATGAGCCCATGCAGAGGTGGTATGTTCGACAGCTGCAGTTAAAGAGATGGAGAAAAAAATAAGTGGGTATTCACAGTACTTTTGAACCTTTGTGTCACACTTGTTGTCTAGATTAGTGTTAAGTAATGATCTCCATCTGGATGTTCTGCACAACTATGACAACAATGGAAAAAAACATGTGTAATGCATGAACCTGTGGTAAAGTAAAGATCAGTTCATATAATGAGTAGATATGTGTGACCCTTCATCTGTTATAAATACTCAAATAAGTATCAAAACCAAATACAAACAAATGTTTAAATTAATGTGTCTATGGTGTGCGTTAGCATTATCTTCTGAGAGCACGGCCATTATCTGTCAGTTATATCTTCTATGTGAGAGCTAGACTGAATCAATAACAATGAATATCTTATTAGCTTTGACACTGAGACACCATAATCTCCACAGCACAAATGAATAGCATTAGCCTCTCATTCAATGGTTTATATAAATTACCAGTGCCAGCTGAATTAGCTGCTTTAGCTAAAGCACCAGTCAGGAGCAGCATCGCTGCAAGCCGACAGACTGTCAAAGTTGCCTGTCAACTCCACGGGAGCCTGGGTCAGTGTTGGTTAGCTATGTTTATTAGCTACAACTACCACTGACAAGCAATGGGTTAGCTAACTAGCTAAGTTGAGCTAAGTTGGTTTATTACAGGTTTGTATGCATATCTTAGCCAAGCCTCTCTGCGCGGCAAAACTGACAGCACAGAGACCAGAAGAATAATCACAGTGGAAAACGAGTAACAGGGAGAGTCTGTGATAAATAAGTATTAACCTACCCGTTGACTTGTATCATCATTTCATCCATATTTCTCTGTGAGTAGACAAGTTGGCTAGCTAGTTGCTGGTTGGCTACTGCACTGCAGTGATCGCTGGCTGCTGTAGCGTTCACAGTCTCTTTCGCCATTGGTCAAAAATTTGATTATAATTCAGGGCTCTGATTGGACGGCGCTTTTACCCTGTATTTCTATTGGCTGGTCGGGGAAGAGGCGTACACTTCTGTTGGGACAAAACAAGCTGACGGAGTCCTTTGTGATATTCCACTAACATCATGTTATACTGTACGACCTACGTGGGCTTTCACACAAACATGAACCTACACTTTAGTTGCATGAAACATTAGAAACCAGGTGATGAACTCCATCGGGCTGGTTTATTAAAACCAATGTGGGAGTGTGAACCAAGAGAATCTATTCCGACAATTCAGGATGATCTTCAAATGTAAGTTCAGGTCATGTAAATTCAGTCCAGTGAAACACATAAGCTACTTTTGTCTTATCACGCATCATTTACATCAGTGAGACAACAGGGTGATGAAATGCTGATGACTTCAGTGAATGTGGGACAGCTGAGGGACGGGAAATGATGGGATCAGACAGCTGAGCAGTTCAAAACTGCAGACTACTGACAATAAGAGGCATCACAGACAAACGAACAAGTGTCTGCAGCAGGTATTAGACACCTAAATGTACTGACACAATCTCAAGATAATTTTTTTTTACCGAACAGATACATTTTGGGACAAATTGCAAGTAAATGTAACTTTGAACTAGGTTTTATGGAGAAATAGATGTGGTTATTAGATTTAGCTTCAACTCCATTTTTTTTTTTTTTTTAGCTTCAACTCCATTTTGTCTATCATATAAAGTAAAAGCTATTAGATGTAGTGGGTCTGAAGATAAGCAACACCAAAAATGTGAACTTTGATTAAAATAATTTTAAATGAATAAATTAAAATAGCTAAAGCATTTGTAGTCACATAGACCTCAATGAGTCAAATGTAGGTGCGTTTTCTAAGACTTAATATTTATCAAATTTATTTAAAATTTTAAGGACCAGCAGGACCCCTGGTGAATAAATGCACTCGCAGCATATTGTAAGCATCAGATGATTAACATGTCTGCTACGATTATACTATAGCTTTTTTTTGTTAGTTATGTGACCTTTTCTTTAGGCTTATTTGGCATTTTAAGAAATCACTGACCCTTGCTAATTCTAATATCATGGTAAATATCTAAAGTAGAAGTAAAAAAGAACAGCACTTCTTGTTTTCCTCTATAGGTGTTAGCTCACTGCTTGAATATACAAGCCTTGAGTAAAATGTTGGAGGAGATATGCAAACATCAAAACCCACTGAATGACACTGTGACAACTATATTGAAAATACAATTTATTACATTGAGTAATAAATACATACAAAGATGCAAGTAACAGCATTTTCCTTTTTATACCAAAACCAACTTCAACACGAATGAACCAATGCATTTGGCACATCTCTGATCTTCACTCACTCCGTCATGTGTGTTATAAGGGTCTGAAAAACAGACCAAATACTATCAAAAAGAATTATTTCCATCTACTCCTGTACAAGCCATGCAGTGTCTACAATTAACCCACGGGCCCTTTCGCATGCATAAATCAAGGTTTTAAATATGACGTCAAAACTAAGATCCCAAAGTGGGGGTAAAAACACATTATCCTCTCTTTTGAACTCCAATAATCCACATACTGTATGATTTAAATGACCCTCCAGAAACCTTCACGACATGAGCTGTGATTCTGATTTTTTTTCCTTTCCCATTCCTTTCTTCAGTTACTTCCTCCTCAAAGGAAATGCCATGCAAGTTGCTTTTTTCATAATACGGACACTTCTAGTTCTTGCAGGGAGGATCATGTCGTAGTAGCTAGGACCTTGCGTTCCTCTCAGTCTCAGCCAAGCATTCACGCACCAGTCCTCTGGCATGGATTATTCCTTAGGAGGACAAAAAAAACCCATCATCTTAGATCAACAAACATTAAGTTCATTAAAAGGTGCACTTTACAGCAAATCCACTTTCATGCTCACATATACATTAAAGGTTTAGATCACCTCTTTTCAGTCTCTCCATTGCACTCTTGCTTCCAGCATATGTGGGCCTGATTTCCTTTCCAAGCTCCTCGATGATGGCCAGCAGCTCTGCATATTTGTTCTGAGGCACTTGGCTACCAGTGGTACCCTTCAGTTAGAGCAAGCAGAAGCACAAGGCAGGTCAACACATTTCACACTGTGATCTGGTCTACAGATGATGCTCTAATGCAAAAACCTTCCAGTGACCAGAGAAAGACTGACTGTAACTTTTATATATTAAAAACATAAAGGCTTTTGAGTTCTTAATGTATACTAAAGATTTTATGTCAGCAACTCAGCTTAAACATACAAATGGTTACGTAGCTAAATAGAAATGTTTGGGTCAAAGATTGGCTGTTACCTGTGAGAATCCCAGAGAAGGTGGTCCATAGTCACTCAGAAGGGGCCTATAGGACTGCAACGTGGCCAGGTTAGCAGCTGCTGAGGAAGACTGGAGGTTTCCAACTGTAGAAATGATAAGAACACCAGCATAGGTCAATCACATACAGCCAAATACAGCATCATGACATGACCATCGCCTTGGATTAAAGGTTAAATCTGCTGGTACTTCCCTACCACCAAGAAATCACATGAAAAAACACAAACAAGTTTTCAGACATGTGTTTGTATATATATATATATATATATATATATATAGTTGCATTTTTGACATCTTATCATATTTTGGCTTTTTAAGACATAATAATTAGCCTCTTGTTTCTTTTGACTTCCTAGTCCCAGCTATGAGTTTTTGTCCACAGCTTTATTAAAAAACACAAAAAGCTGTCCACTGCAAAGGACATTCTAAGAAAAAAAAGTACCTGAAAAACTGCTGCACATTATGCCGTTTCCAATCAAGACAATTATTTAATGTAAAAAAAAAAAAAAGAGCCAAAACTTTTATTTTCCTGGGTCTCAGGAGCTTTTAACGCATCATTATTAGGAAGTATTGAGATGGACTGCTGTATTGATTGTAATGTAATTTGTTTACAATAAGCTTACATATTATTATGTGTATAGTTAATTAAAATTATGTGGGTTATACATTTAAAGAATCAGTACAATTAAAAGCAGTATTTCTCTCTTTTAGTATAAACAATACTCACTGTTACCCTATAAAATGTGTTTTTTAATGACCTCCTCAGGGTTCATACACATTTTTCAAGGTCAAATTCAAGCACTTTTAAGGGTCATTTTAATTTTTATCCAGCACAGCACCTTAAAAAATACATATCTACAGTAATACATAAACTCATGGTTATTTTTTCCCACTTTTTATCATAATAAATTACATCAAAAATTATGTTTCATAATTGCAAAAAGTTTAGAAATTAAAGGAGAACACAAAATTTTATCAAAAAAAGAGAAGCTACTTAGTGTTCTTCAGACACACTCGCACCAAGACAAAGACTAAGATATAAATGGACCTGGGGTCTACCATTAATTTTCTTTTTTGGCACAAAGTCAAAATGTATCACCTCTCTGTAAGAAGCTTTGGTTAAAAGGTTAAGCACTTTCAAGCACTTAAACTAAAATTCAAGCACTTTTCAGACCTTGAAAACAACATTAAAATTCAAGTATTTTCCAGGATTTCAAGCACCCTGCCTTCTGTTTCCCTGTTCCATGTCATTTTCAGTCTTATAAAAGGAAACTCCACTATAAAAAAGCTGTTCTGTGTGTTTTCCTCCCCTGCTGCTCGGCTGCAGTTCCCGCTGTCCACCACCAGATGTCCTCAAAGAGTCATAAAAAAATTCAGTGGCAGATCAATCAGCAGCTCCGACCGAGGAGCATCATGGAGGAAACGGAACAAGGCTGGCTCAAGAAGACATAAGTGATACATTTTTGTCACCATGTATCGGCACCCACCCGGCGGGACCAGGACACGGGACGACGGAGAACCACATTTTAGGAAACGTCGCCTTCTCATTTTACGTCCCTACCTTGTTCTCCGCCGACTGATATCACGGATGGCGCTCTTTTACATTAGTAATAATGGCGGATATGAATTAGCCTAGCTCCCAGGATCTGACCCTATATATATAACTGGACAAAAACTACAGACACGGTCTTTCTCCAGGTATTCTCCGAGACCCCGAATTTAACACTCGATTTAACACACGGATAGTTTGATTTTCTCCCATATTTTCTCCTTACCCTGGTTCCCAGAAGTTCCCGGAATGTGCTGATGGACATTGGGTTTATAAGACATTCCCAAAGACATTGTAAATTAAAGAAATAAAAATGACCCGAAATTCAGTGAAGCGTCTGTCTCTCACTTTTTGTTTACAACAGCGGCACCGGCAAATATGGCCGTCACTTTATATTGACACCCACTATGCTTTCTAACACTGCAACTATCCATTGCGGGTTATCAGAAAACGGTTAAAACGGGATTTCCACGTTAAAACCGACACAATTCACACACGGTTTTACTCACTTTGACACGACTCGACACATTTTTCACAAATCCGGCAACTTTTACAGCCACGTTTTTTACAAAGTGTACTTGAAGCTGAAGTTTAACCAGAATGAGGACTTAAATGGGGTAGTTTTAACTCTTTAACCATGTGAACTGTGTTTACGCTTTAGACTTTCATTCACATTTTAAAGTCGCCTCGTGACATTTTTGCAGCGCGTGAGATGTTAAAACTGAACATATGAAGTAAAATAACATAAAGTGTGCTAAGTGTATCATTTGAGAGCGCAGTTTAGGTTGACTCGAATGAATTTATACCCAAATGCTTTGTTTGAGTGGAGTGTAAGACTGCTTTCCACTATCACCGACTGGGGAGAAAACAAGAGCTGGAGGCAGTTTGCAGATACCTGGCTTTGTCTGTGGGGGCGCATCCATTGTCTCGTCTACTAATCTATGAACCTAAACAGCTCATACATGAACCGAAACAAATAAAAGAAGAAGAATGGAGGATGAGGCTGATAAAGGGTCCGCTGCTATTCTGAAGGAATCCGCTCTTCTTTCACCCTGATGAGACCACAGTCCTGATCAGCGGTCTTTATGTCCCATCAGTCCCCACGGCCACATGGTTGGACACGAGCACAAGGCTTGGCCCAGTCCAGGCTCCCAGTGTCATGACCCCCTGCCCCTTTGTGAGCACTGGGACCCCGGTGATGGGGGGTGGGGGTCCATCTCAAATACTCCATATCTGATATTCAATAACTGCAAACCCTCTGCTCTGTCTGTTTCATGCCTGTTGTATTTACTGTGTTTTTATGTTTCTTTGCCTTCACATTGTAAAAACATGGCAAATTAAAGCTTTAGTTATATTTAAGATAAGAGACGATATGACTGGATTGGTCCTGCTGTGGGGAACTTGTTTATGGCAGCAAAAATACAAAATAATAAAGTGCAAAAACACAGATAGATACTTGCTTCTATTTATAGAACTCGTTCTGTACATATACAAATTATTTGCTTGTAGTTGTAGTTCATCATATTTTAGCTTTTTTGCCTTGAGACCCAGCTTGAGCTACTTTATATATATATATATATATATATATATATAGCCCCCCCCCCCTTCCCCCCCACACACACACTTTGCCAAGAAATCATATGAAAAGACTGAAAATCTTTATATTACTGGCAAATATTATGTAATTCTTTAATTTCTTGAGACCCAGTAATGCATTTATGTCCTCTTTAGGGGACACAAAAAAGCTGTCCACTCCAAAGGACACCGATTAAAATAATAATAATACATCTGAAAAATTGTTGCATCATGGTGTTTTCATGCAAAATAGAATAAACTTGTACTGTCCTGGGTCTCAGGGGGTTACATGTGAATTATGCTATTTATTTATTTTAAAATGACCTTTTGTAATAAATGTAATGCAATTAATGTTCATTTACCTTTGATTATACTCATTTATCATTTGTATATTGACATACAAGATATGTCAGAAAAGTCTTGAAGGATTTTTTAAAAAGTCAACAATGAATTTAAGGAAGTTTGTGTAAGCATTTCATGTGACGATACACAACACAACTTTTGCAACAATTATTTGATACAAAATCAATTATTGCTCTGCCCAATAAGCCATGCCATATAAATTTTAGTGTACTAAAGTGAGTTGCAGAACAATAACACTTACCAGACGAATCAAAACAAATGGAAACCTTGACAGCTACATCTGCCAGATACAATCCACCTGATGATGCTGAAAATTAAAAATGTATTTAATAAAACACTTCAAGAACATGAGAACTGTGGTATCCAGCAGTTGTGAAGTGACCCTTCTGGAGAGCAGAGAACTGCCTACAGTGGTGAATTTATTAATATACTGTGTCCTATTTGAACTGAATAAGGCCTTTTCTTTGGTAGCACTGAAAAAAAAAAAGCCTTTTTAGAAGAAAAAAAGTGTCAGAGTAACAGAACAAAGTCATCTCAGTGAGATGCAAATGCAGCAGTGTGTGCACATGTTGAATGAATTGCTCTGGATAATTTCATGTTACCATCTTGTGTCTCTTATAATTACCAGCAATACATGGTACAAGTCTTCTAATTTTTATTAAGCATTGCACTCAATCATGTACAGGTAATGTAGAGTTTTGTACAACTTTGTCAGTGTTGTAATTTGTGCAATGACAAAAAGGAAGTCCCGTCAAGGGTTTTAATTTCAGAGCCAATCTGACATTTTACAGCTTTCAGGGAAAAAAACAAAGTTCCAAGTCAGTAGCCCATGTATACAACATCTCAAAAGACAAACATAGGTCTTCAGATTATTGTCTTAATGATGCACGTTCAAAGATTCACCTTCCAATGACTGAACATGTATTCGAGTTTCTGGTAATATTCTTCCATTAAGTTTTCTTCCAACTTCCTCAATGTTCAGGAACTGAGACATGCTTTGCTAATGAATTTCAGTTTTTATCCTATTACAAAGTGTACAAAATGGACATTGGTATGACACAAAGACTTCCTTTCCATTTTAACAGCTGAATGCAGAAGAAAAACAATTAAATAATCCACAGGTTAAACAACTTGCCTGTGTACTGTGATATTGAACACATTTGCAAAAAGGACAGCTTATGTAACCACACCTTAGTCTGTGCCATCCAGTGCAGATCCATACTCTACCTAAGACCAAAGAAGCAAAGGCAGAAAACCTACACTTATCAACAGAGGAACTGGAAATGTGTTAACATGTTCTGCAAATATACAAGCTGCAAACACAGCCAGCTACAGAGTGTGAGGGAAAGGTGACATTACAGGCCAGAAGAAACAGTAGAATGGTCAGGCTTTTCAGATAATGTGCAAAGTCTTTGCTTTAAAGAGGGTTTTTGTATGAATTGAACCCCTGAGCAAACCCATAAAAACACACTTCAGGAAAAAAATAAAATAAAAAAAATAAGCCTTTGCTAAGAACATGTGATTCACATTTTTCACAATTCCTTGGCTCTTTGATGTTAATGTATTTTCTTCTTTCGTGACAGCTATGTAATAATAGTAGAACCCACGGCCTCTAAGACCAGGTCAAGAAAAATACTTAAGACTGAAACTGTAGCATAAATCCTTTAATACAACAAGCGTACTGTTCAGCTACAACAGCAGTAACATTTTCATTTATAATGAATAGACTGCTGCCCCTTCATTCCATGAATACAGTTGTCTAAAGAAAATCTGTCTTTTACAATTTATCTTTGTAGAACTTTGTTTGCGTTCATGCTCTATGAATAGAAATAGTTTCTCACTTCAGCTACCTCCATCTTAAGACGCGAGTGTTGTGTAGACTCCTGAAGCAATTTGTACTGATACAAAGGCCAATGACAACCTCTTGCGCTTTATTGTTACAATACGGTGAAAGAGGAACAGAAAGGGTGTGAAATAAAAATGAACCAAGGAACTTTGAAGAATTACCCTCATGTCCGAAACAAAGTCAAAAGCCAAACAAAGTGACTTGTGATTAAGGATGTAGTGGATTTTGCAACGACATTTTGGTCTTTGTCTGATGAGTGAATACAATGGCAACAGAAAATGTACACGTATGCACAAGCACACACTGAACTAATGGCCTGCATTGCTTTTCTTCAAATATCTAATTTAACAGACTGACTGGTCTGACAAAAGATTACCATATATTAATCTGGCATTGAAACTAAATGCCCATATGCAATGACTCAAAGTCATTCTGAGACTTTGAAAACATAGTGGTCTTTGTTCCACCCACCTTTGGTTTGGACCTTAAAGTCTTTGCTTCATACCAGGTAGTTTTGACTACATTCTGTACACAACGTATAAACAGCTTAAAGCACAGGCGGGAAGTGGATGACTGAAGAGCCTCAGGCAGACATGCCTTCTAGGTTTCCACTCGTGTCCAGTCCGTCTTTATCAATATATCACATATTTCACTCTGAATGTCAGAGGACTAAACGTCACCCATCAAATATCTCTAGTTGAAAACAAGAGTCTGAAGGTTTAAAAAGAAAATAGGAAAGAAAAAAACCTGAAATTGTTTGCTTTGTACAACCACCGCTTTACATCTGAGAATCATCACAGCTCAGCGTGACACCTCTGACCCTCAGAGACAATGACATGAGGCTGCAGGATGAGAGACGGTGGCCCCGAGCCTGCACTGCAGAGATAGACTGATGAGTCCAATCCCTCTAAGGTGGGATGTGAAGATAGGACTGAAGCCTGTGACATTTACTATGTGTTGGGTGCATGACTGAGACTTTGTGGGTGGAGCTGCTGTCGTTTCTGTTGCTCCTGCACAGCGAGCTGCTGGCACTGGTCCGATGTAGAGAGCTTGTTGATTAGTGGCGACACGCAGTTTGCTGGAATGATCAGTCCTATAAAATAAAACCAAGAGTAATGAGTAAAACAGCAACCCTTTATACAAGTCTGTAAAGCTTATGATGGTGCCATTTATTCCAAACATTACAACACTTCTAAACATCGGTCCTTACCAACTATCCGCTGACCATCTTCTGTTCTGAGGCGGACAATCTGCACCTTCACATTAGTTCCACTGACAGGGGTGAGCACTTCCTCCAGTTCATTCCACACACTGAGAACTGAGCCACAAAGGACGTAGTATGTTCTACACCGAAGACCGATCTCACACTGTAGACCCACGGACGCCTTCTTACAGTTTCCCCGCCTGGAGAGACAGTGACCAAACAGATTTACAACCAGGCAGACACCCTAAGTAACAAGGCTGAAATCATTTTTAACACAAATCTATTAACAGTCAAGACACATACCAATACGCATGAGAACAGATTTTTGCTGAAGATTTGTACTGGTCAGTCCAGTGCTGCTTGGCATCTTCTGACAAGACCTAATAGAAAAGAGACATCTTGATGATTCAGCACTTCCAGAAATTAATGTTCTTTTCGTGGATTTTTTTTTTTAATAAAAGAAGTCTTATGAACCTTTTTAAACTTCTTCTTGATCTCCGTGTAGGTTTCTAGTTTGAGTTGTCTGCCAGTGTTTGGTCTGTAGACTAGAAACAGCCTCTTCTTAGTGTTCACCTCTTTCACCAGTATGGATGTTTTCTTGTTATTTCTCATCTGAAAATGAAATTCAGGTTTTACTTCGAGAAAACTAATATGCATTAGTACACAAGGATGATTGAGATTATTTATA
>JAQQZY010000005.1:37131777-37143643 GCA_030068375.1 Ostorhinchus rueppellii
CCCCCCCCCCCCCCCCCCCCCCCCCCCCCCCCCCCCCCCCCCCCCCCCGAGGATACACAGTAGAGGAAATACCAAATACTAATTCAAGCCAAAGACAAAACACAACTTCACTTCCATGCCACTTGCAACCATTCTAAACTGACATTAAAGTTTACATTTTAACATTTCAGCAAAATGTTCACATATGAAATATTGTCAGAAGTGTAGCACCTAGTTAAGCAACTGGATGAGCTGTAGAGTGGAAAACCTCCACCAGCATATCATCAGTGAATTTTAAGGTTTAATTGGAGACATGACCCAATAAAATAAAATCGTATACACTACACATTGTACTAGCAAAAGAACACAAAACGTGATTCAGAAAAATTTGAAATTCGTATGTGTAGCACACGTGTAGGAGCTGAAAGCAAATCAATATCTTTTCACTAAGGAATTACGTTAATCGTTACTTTCAACATAAACAGTAGGCAACATGAAAAAAAAAAATGTTCTCGCAGCTACACGTAACCACCAACAATGAAGTAAAAGCACGAATTCCTTACCACTGTTATAGCTGACATAGTCTACTCATCTAAACGTTTTTTAATCTTTGGTCCCCTTTCAATAAACGGTTTTTCCTCAAAGGAACACTAGTGATTAAATACTGACAATAATTATAGAAGTCCGCAAAACTGAAACACACCCGGTCTTGTCCGCGACTTGCTCGAAGTGACCCAAAACAAGACACGTGTTTGCAATGCTCCGCTTTGGTATGCTCCAACTTCCTGGTACCTCTGACTTAATATAGCTCCCCACAGGTAGCCGTTAGCACAACCGGTAAAGAATTGCTTGAGGCATACGAAAACATCAGTGTATAACAAAGCCAGCCATTTATCCAGCTAAAGAATTCAAGTGCTTATCGATGCCAAGATATACCAACCATGCGTTGACCATACCGCTGTTATACCAGCTTAACTGGCCTGGTTAGACCAGGGTGACACAGCTTAGCCACGTTAGCTTCAACACAAACCGAAAGCTAAGACACATGAAACTTTCACATTCGTGACAGTTACAAAACAACGACCTTGTACAACTTATTTCTAAGCCATACATATTTCATTGCAGCTGCAGTGACCAACAATAAGTTGCGTCTCAACATTTTCCCGAGACGCCTTTTAATGTTTTTCACTGTAACCGCGGGGACATGCTTCTGCGTACATAAAGTCATTCGTTTCTTTCCCACCTGCTCATCTAGCACATTAAGGCATTATACACTTACTACGTTAACTAAGCTTGTTTCTTGTCAACTACATTTTAAGTATTAGAGCGCTGGATGTTGGTAAATAAATTTCACATTGACAAGGGCTTTAGCTAACGTTAGCCAAGTTTGACTGATGCTGCGTAAATCATACATAACAAATTGTCAATAAATTGCAATGACGTGAGCGGTCGTGCTCTAACTTTAGGTCAGACTGTATAAAATATTGAGAGACTTACGTTATGTCCCATCAACCCACTCTCCGACAGTTTGGCTCCGTATCTAAGTTAGCTAATTACAACCGCGCATTGTTGTTGTGTTGTTGATGGTTGTCTTGCGCACTATGTCATTGCCGTTGCTAGCAAACGTTAGCACCGAGCAGAGTTCAACAAGACGAGCTAGCGTTACGCTGAGCGAGTCGAAAAATAATGAACTTCATAACGCCGTAACGTATCAACACGCACTTGTTTTCAATGTTTGTAAGTACACAGGCGCGGAGTTAGCGTGTAGCAAGCAGTTTGAGTGCTGAAATGAAGTTACCTGACAGTTGAACGGCTGTTGAGGCTCACGGCTGGCGGCGCTGAGCAGTTCAGGGTTTGTTGTCCTCTTCGCTCCGCCGCGCTCACGCCATCTTTTTATCAAACGCTCAGCCGCATGCTGGTCACGTGACGTGCAGGCCCAGCGCTTCTGTTTTTGCAGCCCAACTCCTCGGCCAGACTCGGTAGAATTTGGTCTTCAGGCAACTGCTGAGCGTCCCCCGACGAAAATAAACCGATAGAAGCGAGATATTTCGCATTTCAACAATGTTAAGACAAACGACAAACATAGCAGAGTCAGCGAGCTAATACGCCGTCACGTGACCCAACGAGGGCTTGGTAGGAAGTGACGATGAAAACATTCTTCTTCGTCGACCTCTTCCTCTTTTTTCTGCCGTCTAACTTCTGATTTATGCAGTCTGCGATATGACTATAGTGTATATTCACCATATAATAGTCATTATAAGAAGACAGCTAATTTTTTTTCAAAAGTATAAATTTAAATCATGTGTGTTATTTTAAATTTAGGAGATATGGTGTGCTCTGGAGAAATTACAATCCCAAACGTCATTATATGGATTTTGACGTTTTGTCTGTTTTTAATGCAAACAGATCCAACTGTGCAGCTCCAGAAACTCAAGGCTGTTTAATCTTTTGCATCTGAAACAGGACACTTGGCTTTGTATTCACTTACAGTCAGTCACTTTTTTGCTACATTCTTGCAGAATTCAAAGTATTTAAATTTACAACGTTTTTAAACTATCTCACACACTGTTTTCATAATCACATCAAGTCTAGTCAGATTTCCTCAGGCTGATGTCACAGTGCCAACAGTGTTTGTTTTTGTCACATATAAAATTCAGTGTATTGGTGAAAGAGCTCATTTTCTATCTACATGGACTTTCTTTCACTTTGCGTCTTTTGACAAACACAATTCAAAAGTCATGTTTATTTTCCAGACACAGTGTTCCTCATCATAGTCATGGAAACTGGTTAACTAAATTACTTTTACAAAGTGTGAATGTTTCTGTGTGCATTTTTGTTTTTATAACCTGCAAAATGTAATGGTTAACTTGTCTCAAATGTCTGTTAAATACTGTACAGAGTACAATTAGTAAACAAAAAGTAGATTAAATGAGTATCATTACTGTACACACACCATATGGAATAATGTCATCAGTGCAAATATATAGCATGAATGAAGTCAATACTTGTACAATAAAGCACAAAGAAATACAGTGTTTCTATTTTTGGTTTAACATAAAAAGACTCAACTGCTTCACTTTCAAGAGTATCTGCACAAACCTTTTAGTGATGTGCCCTTAGCTTGTAAATTAAGCGTGAAAGATGATGGTATAACAGTATAAAAGAGCCCTTTCTTTTATACTGCCACATCATGACTACTGTATTTGTGACCTAGAGTGGGGTTATTGTGCCACAGTGCAGCCAATTTATGTGTGACAACGCCACCTGGAGCCTTTCACTCCAAGATCTATTTACCCTCAGTTTCCTGTTGAACACTGAAGGCAAACAGGGTTGAATCTAAGAGAAATGTATGATCAGACACGTGCATTTGATTTAGAAAAATAACAGCATTTATTAAGAAAACAATTCAATTTAAAAATCGGCCAAGCTGTCAATTAAAAAAAAAAAAAAGCATAAAAGCACAATTCATGCCAATAAGGGTGTTGGCCAGGTGAATAGTGGCTGGCACCAGGAATAGCAGTGCTTAATCTATGGGGAAATGGGTCAGCTGACAGGGGCAGGTTACCTGTCCGGTAGAGAGTTGAGGTCCACCACACATGCTCAGGGTCTGGTGCCTGCAGTTGAACACACACACACACACACACGCACACACAAATATAACCACTACAAACCAGTGATAAAAAGCAATATGGTGTGGTGCACAATGGAGGGTCTAGCAACCTGCCTGGTGAGCAGCCTGTCTAGGTTTCTACCAGAGGGAACCGAAAACAGTGGTTATGAACCAGAGAGTGTAGAACTTCCCACAGCTGACTATTTCTTAGATGGAACAGTACTGTGGCAGCCACGACTACAACCTGGCAGGACACAAGACAGAGGCCTTCACCATATCTCTAATTAAAACGAACAAAAAGAAATGAATAAAGAAAGGCAAATATTACTCTAAAACTCAGTATAAAACACAGCAAGGCAAAGCAGCAGGGGCAGTCTGTCTCAGTGTGCCATTACCATGACAAGAGCTGAGAAATAAAAAACACATTTTCTAAAATATAATATTTATTTCCTCTTGCCCTGGGGTGTCAAAGATACAGCCTGGGGGCCATAACTGACTCTCCATAAGGTTCAATCTGGCCCACAGGATGAAAAGTGCAAAAATGACACAGAAGACTTTGACGGGTGTTGAAGGGTGTCACTGAGTCTAGACAAAGTGTATTGATCATAAAGTTAAATGCTATGTTTTTCAATTGCAGGTGCCTGTTACTAAATATTTTATATATTTGTGGATCCACTGTGATCTGTAAATTTTGATTTGCATGTATAAATAAGAATCTCACACATAATATCATATTAAAATTGTGTTGATTTAAAAAAAAAAGAAATTTCTGGTTGCTCGTGGATGTTCAGGTTATTCTGAGTTTTTTGTTTCCGTACAGTTTGGAAATGGAAATGTTTTCAATCCAATTCACTTTATTTATATAACACATTTAAACAACAAGAACGCTTCAAAGTGCTGCACATCATAAAAACAATAAAAACAATTTAAAAAAATACACTAAAAACAATAAATAAGCACATAAGGCTACACAAAACAATAAAATCAAATAAGTAAAAGTAAGCAAATAAATAAATAAAAGACAAAGAGAACCACACAACTCACGCGAAGTTAAAAGCCACAGAATAAAAGTGGGTCTCGGGACGTTTTCATGAATGCACTTTCTGTTGTTGTAAAACAAAGAAACAAATTTGGAACTGTCATTATTTGTACGTTATTATGTTGTTAATTTACTGGTCCGGCCCACATGAGATCAAATTAGGCTGTATGTATATGTGGCACCTAAACTAAAATCTGTTTGATACCTCTGCTCAACCAAATCGAGTGTTACTTTTTACCAAACGCTTGTACATCGTTTTTTGTGGCTTTACTGACCCAGAAACTGTATGACGTACTTTCTCCGTCAGCCTGCAGGGGGCGACATTTCTCCGTTTGTCTCTTTCATTGACTAGTAGAAAAATGGCGGAGCGGAGCTGTGGAGGCTTCAACGGTTGAGCTGCTCACAGTTGAAACACAACAGGAGGAAACACATCCACTGTGGAGCAGCCTGAAGGGGCCAGCGTGTGGGGAGGGCACTGCTGTGCGAGCAGGCAAGGTTAATCTCTGAACTGGCAGGAAATTTCATTTATTTTTCTCTCCCGAAACGAGAGGCTGGAGCTCAGTGAGAAGCCACGAAAACAAGTCGGACATGAACGGGGTAAGTTTGCTTGTTTAGGGCATCATCACTGTTCCAAACATAGGTTATGTGGTGTAAACGAAAGCCATCTGAAGTGTATTATCCTGTCTTTGAAAACGAATGGTGCGCGTTTGTGCTTGTAGAGGCGTGTTAGTAAAGTGAATATAACATTCAGTCTGTTTTAACTGGAATGTAGTTATAGAAGCGACAGATGAGAGCCTCCGAGATGAAGAGTGCTTTGCTAACATTAGCTTATAATGTACGTTACATGAGCCTGTCCACGCCAGCCGACCACACTGTTTTCTGGTATTAGACGGGACCGAAAGGCTCTACACACAATTTATTTTAGCTAGTTTTTATTTTCAGTTTGATCATTCGTTATGGCGCATTTTGTTTTAGACGATTTGACCGGTAAATATTGAGCCAAGAGGCCTGCGTCCGCCTTGGCTCAGTCTTTAAAGGGACTGACTGATGGTCGGTGGAGAGTATTAGTGCGGGAATCAAGCACCAGCGTGGTCTGCCCTCCTTTACCCACAGCCCCACCCACATCACTGAGAACGAACCATGCAGCAGCAATGAGCTTTGACACTTTTAACAACAATAAACACACTCAGGACACCACCAACACTCCACTTCTATGTCCAAAATATTATTTAACCACAAAGGATGAGCTATATTTACCAAAAAAATAAAATAACAGTTGCTGCTAGTATTTAGTTGAATGAATTGTTACAGTTGTAATGAAAGTCTTGGTTAATATTTGTCACTGGGTGACAATTGGGTTATTTCACTAAAAACTTATACTGACTAGAAGAGAAAGCTCATTTATTTCCCCATTGCAGCATCAGTGTGCGTAGTAGCAGAGCTATTACCTCTGCAATGTTGAACTGAAAGCTGTTCTCAAAAACCACCGTTTTGTCCTTTTTGGCTGAACTGGTCTTAGTCATAGAGCTCAGTATTCCTACTCTGCAGCCTCTGTCCCTTACTATAAAGTTACCATTTCCTTGATTTTAAAAACACCAGTCATTTAATCTTTTCAGAAGCAGCTTCATGGCCCAACTGCTCCATGACTTTTAAAACTATAAACAGTGTTTCTTGGTCAGTTCATGTTCCCTTTTAACTGCATTGGCATTGATATGTATTCTGCAAAAGGTAGAGTTTCTTCCATTGGATGAAAGCCACACATAGCAGTCTGACATTTATAAAACTAATGATGTGGTCCTGACAAACTGTATAGCTATGATTCACCAGATATTCACTGACCAGTGTTAAAATTGATATTGTACTGTTAGAGAGAACGTAGATAATTACAAATGTGTTGTAAGACTCCAACCAGGGACCTTTATTTGTGGAGTTTTCATGTTCTACTCTGATTTCCTCCCACTGTTGAAGGACAACTGATTAACCAAAACAAATTGTCTATAGGTGTGAATGGGAGAGTGATTGGTTATTCATCACTATATCAGCCATGTGATGAACTGGTGACTCGTCCAGGGTGCGCTCCGCCTTAGCCCATAAGAAGCTGGGTTAGGTTCCAGCAGCCCCTGCCATCCAAGTGAGGATAAAGGGGGTTCAGAAGCTGAATGAATTAATGAATGTTTTAAGACCCCTCTCCTTGAGTGTAACATCCAAATATATCCCTTTTTAAAGTGTGTGTAGTCAGAAGTTTGTTTGCTTTTTTCATGTCACGAAAATGTTATTGATGATTTTCAGTAGTGAAATCATCATCATATGAACAACAGATGAAAGGATAGAATCAAAATAAACACAATGGGCATTTTGGATGAATAAAACATCTGCATGGCTGATTTTTTTTATTTTTTATTTTTTTAAAGTCTGAATGATTTATTACTAAAATCATGTTTCCATGATAGTAGTCATCTATTTTCTTTCCTTTGCTTGCACATTTTGCTTTCTTGTCTCTTTAGGCAGGACATACTGTAAAATACAAGGCAACATTTCAGAATGAGTCATCTTGTAACAGTGTTGCTTCATTAATGATGCTATTTAGGGGAAATGAATCAGTTTAGTAGGAATAAGGGAGTCTTGCTTCAAGCAGATAAAGAGGTGTATAGTAGTTGAAGCACCTCATCCCTCTCTAAATGTATGTTTGTAAATAATTTGACCATGATTAATCTACCATTTGCATTTACAGGAAACTGTATGCAGTAGCCATCCAGTCACAGTCTTAAGCTGCACCAAATCCCTATCACTAGTTCATGATGACAAGACGATCAGTCTGATGCAAGAGGGAAGACACTCTCCTATAAACTCCCAGGAAAATGATGCCCAAAGGCTGGAGGCGGGTAAGTATCTTTCCGCCTGTTCAACAGTTTTCTCTTCAGTTGAGATGAGTGGTTATCGTGTGAAGACGCTGCAGGAAAGCAACCAGACTGCTATTTACAGACAACAAGAAGGACTGTAAAACTGATTTCATTGAATAACAAGAGCACTGTACTTGTTTTTGTTCCACCTTTCACAGGTAGAAGACCAAAAGCTATCAGCATGACAACAAAAGACTCAAAGGCAGGGTTCTCCGAGACAGAGAGTACCTTCAGCCAGTGTTTGCCCGGCTGGTCGGATGAACAGCCATCAGCACAGCAACACCGCTGTGCGCAGAGCTCTCTACTCTCAACACCTGTAACACCCCTGCTTTTCAGTAATAGCCTGTCTCACAGTCTTCTCCACAACAATAACAACAACAGCACCTCTCACCACAGCCGTCAGAGGCGAGGAGTCCACCACAGAGAAAAGAGGCCAACACTTAAAATGTACGCATGTCTTCACCAGTGATGTGTTTTTAAATCAGGATTTTTGCAGAGCTGGAGAGAAAGAAACTCTTTTTTTTTTCTTTCTTTCTTTTTTTAAACAGCTTGATAGTGACATAATAGTTCATGTGGTTGTGATAATTGTTGTTTCACTCTCTTTACTGCAGTGCGATGAAGAAAAACTTGCAAAACCGAAAAGTTACTGACTACTATCCAATAAGGAGGAGCTCAAGAAAAAGTAAAACGGAGCTTAAGGTAAGACGCAGTACTTTGTTATAGTCCACACTGCATATTTTGTATATTATATTATATACAATATGCAGTATATATGATATTTATTTATTACATTTTGGAGTTGAGCCTGATGCATATTTTTTTGGGTTATCTGCTCAGAATGCGTTCTGCCAAATGCACTTTTCTCGCAATAATCATATCTCACATCTCATTTTGTTACCAGTTTGAACAAAAAAAACTTTTGGATGATCTCATCACAAATGGAATCGAGGAAGGGATGGAAGTAAGTTGAGTTCACAGCTCTCTCCTCTAACATGAGGCACATTTGTTCTCTAGGTTCACATTCTTTTTTTTTTTTTTTTTTTAACTTTTTGTACTTTATATGAAGTGTAAGTAGGGTGTTATGTTTGGTTGTTCATGTTAATATCACAGCTTTTCAACTTTTTTTTAATACATCTCTGGTTTCATGTTGGTATTTTGAAGTGAAGAACATACACTTTTTAAACCATTTCTAGCTCACCTTGATAGTGTTTTCACTGAATGTGGCAGTATTCCATAAGATGCCAGATATAGTTTGTTAAAAGTAGGTTGTGGAGGACCAGTGTTTATCTAACTGTATTTTAATAGATAACCTGTGTTGTTCTGAAGGTGCAGCAGATAGAAGGAAAAGGCAGAGCAGTATTTGCCACTCGACGTTTTCAGAAAGGCGAGTATGTGGTGGAATACCATGGAGACCTGCTACAGATCACTGATGCCAAAAAGAGGGAGGCCGAATATGCTCAAAACCCTGCCACTGGCTGCTACATGTACTACTTCCAGTACTTATGCAAAACATACTGGTATGACACAACAGCATGTTTCCCTTTTCTCTAAATGCTAATGTTTCATATCTAAGAATTCTGACAATCTGGATGTTTCAAAACTATGCAAATAGAAATGGATTTGGTCTTTGAGACTTTATCATTTTTAGTAAACTCACCTGTCAGATAAGGGGGATGAAAAAACTAAGGGGGACTAAAAAGGTGTAAGAAAGATGCAGAGCTTTGCTGCTTCTGCTATTTTTTTTCTTTTTTTTTTGAGGCAGGAGGGTTAAATAGAGGATATGTCCAGTTGCATGATAGCATTATAGCTCAACTCTTCGGCACCCAAACTTCAGAAAATTCACTATGAACTGCTAACATAAAGTTGCTTTACAGAAAGTTAAATCACATATGGAGCATTTTTCTGCTCTAATGCAGAAGATAAGCGGTTTAAGAATGAATATTGAACTTTGAGTCTCATAAACAAAATGATAAAGTAAAGGAATAATGAACAAAAAATGGGCAATAGAACAAACAAATGAAACAAAATTATAAACAAATGGATGACCCAACAATAAAAGGTTCCAAGGCCCATTATGTGTCCTGACCATAACGTTGGGAAAGACTGCATTATAGGAATCAAAACCTGGCCAAGACGCTTTAGGCACTGGACTGCTCTGTGGGATTGTTTCAGTAGACCTGACCAACTGAATCAAACCCAGACCATAATACTGCCCCCACAGGCTTGTACTGTAGGCATTGGGCATGATGGTTAATCACTTTATCAACTTCTCTACTGACCCTGATGCACCCATCCCTCTGGAACAGGGTCAGTCTGGACTCATCAGACCACATGACCTTTGTCCACTGAAACACAGTCTAAACTTTATGCTCTATATCAGGGGTGTCAAACTCATTTTAGGGGCCACATTCAGGTGGGTTTGATCCCAAGCGGGCCAGACCAGTGAAATAGTAACATATTCTATAAATAATGTCAACTCCAAGCTTTCCTCTGTTTTAGAGTGAAAAAGTAAAATAAATAATAAATAAAAATCATTATGAAAATGTTTATATCTACAAATTATCCTTTAAAACATTATGAAAAACATGAACAAACTGAAAAACAAAGTGTAATTTTAACAATACTCTGCTTCAGTTTATCATTGACACGTGCATTACAACTTACAGATCACAGTGGATCTACAAATACACAAAACATTTAGTAACGGAGAATATTTTTTAAAAATTGCACTGATTTCTCTTCAGGCATTTCCTGTTGTTTATATTTCTTTAGGTTATTCATGGGTTTTGAGAAAATATAGTTTGTTTTAGTGTAAACACTGTAAAACTACATGAATCTGTTTACAATTACAAAGAAAACATTTGCAGTTATTATTTAAAGGTTATCAAGATCAAATTTTACTGGTCCAATCCCCTTGAGATTGAATTGGTCTGAGAGTGGAACCTGAACTAAAATGATTGTTAATATCGTGGTGTAATTTTTGCTTTTCACAAATTCATTCCACGGGCCGGACTGGACCCTTTAGTGGGCCGGGTTTGACCCCCGGGCTGCATGTTTGACAACCCTGCTCTATATCAAACTAATGGCTGTTTAAGGAATAGGAAGATACTGACTGCATCAGTTTGAGTTAAAGACCTTGTTGCAGCTGAAATATAGTAATCACTGCAGTAATTACCCAATGGAAGGATCTGAACTATTTGCTGAGTTAAATCCAGGAGGGGACTTTTTTTTTTTTTGTTTTGGCCCAGGCTGTGTATATGTGTAGTATCTGCTGTTGTAATGCTGACCATTGTGTTGTAAGTGGGTCTCTTACTCATCCCCCAGTGTGATGAAAATGGTGCACTCCATCACTATTGTACCACTCAATGGTTTCCTAATGTGTTCATTATGCGTCCTAATCATGACATTATTGACAGTGACAGTTAGAAGCAGTTTTTTTTCCTTTACAGGCTTTGCAGGAGTTGACTAAAAACATTACATGTTTTTGATGGCTGTTGAGGAAAATGTGTTTCTTTAATATCCGTGTTTACTTTTAACAGTGTGGATGCCACAAAAGAGACTGGTCGCATGGGGAGGTTGATAAATCACAGTAAAAATGGAAACTGCCAAACCAAACTCCACGATATCAACGGCGTCCCTCACCTCATCCTTGTTGCCTCTCGAAACATTGAGCAGGGCGAGGAACTGCTCTACGACTACGGAGACCGCAGTAAAGCTTCAATCGCAGCTCACCCGTGGCTCAAAGATTGATCAAAGAAAAGGGAAACCTACAGTAACACTTGTGTTTCTCATTAGCTAGTGTAAAAATGCCTTAGAAACAGAATGTGTACCCTTTTTGTTTCAATATCAAGGAAGCTGGACAGGAGTTTAGCATGTGTTAATAGGGCGTGGGTGGGTAGATTCGGGGGTTTGAGGGGTACTGGGGACTTAGAACATTTGGATTTAGGTACATTTGCCTTGTCAGGTGACATCTGTACTTTTCTTTATATGTGTATACAAAACATTCTGGTTGTTTTGCAGCACATTTCTTTTGTACATTTTGTATTACCTATAGACCAATCCTTCTCCAGCATGCAGGTAGTCATTAATGCTCTGCACTTTTATACTGCTTTTTTCTTAATTAGAGGTTAGAAACTTAGCAATACTATATTTATGACCCCAGAACCCTCCAGATCAGCAGGACGTATGCAGACCATAAGCCCTTTTAAAGAATTCTCTGATTTCAGTCATCAGAAACCACATCAAGTAACTCTGCCATAGTTTAGTAGGAGCTAACGGTTGACCCAACTCACGGCTTGGCATCCCTTTTATGGTCCTGATTGTGTCAGATTTTTGGAT
>JAQQZY010000005.1:37149454-37162451 GCA_030068375.1 Ostorhinchus rueppellii
CTTTGGATTGTGGGAGGAAACCGGAGTACCCGGAGAAAACCCACGCAGACACGGGGAGAACATGCAAACTCCACACACCAGTGACTGGTGTGGGAATTGAACCCAGGACCTTCTTGCTGTGAGGCACGAGTGCTGACCACTGCACCAATAGTCACCCAATAGTATTATTGGAAAGAAATGCATAAAGCCATAGAAAGCATTCTTTGTACTTATCTAATATTTGATTTTAAAACCATTTATTTGGGATACATTTCTCCAGAGGACAAAAACATAAATAGATACTTGGTTAGTATATCACTAGCTGCAGGCAAAAAAGCAATAACACAACAATGAATAACTGGATGGACACAATCATAGGAATTTATAGGATGGAAAGAATAACCTTCAGTGTAAACTTGGATGGACACTTTTGTGCCACTCGGGGGGGGGGGTGGTATGTGAAGCCTTTGAAACCTGATTTTGCTGAAATGACTGCATGAATACAGACTCAAAATTCGTAATTTTGGAGGAAATGTGTTTTGTTTTTGCTTTATCTTCTGTATATTTATCGGGTAAAAGTGGGAATAAGTTGCTGTGAATGTCTTTGTTTTTCTTGTACGCTCTCTGGATGTATATGGTTTGTATGTGTGCTGTAAGAATTCTTTCTTTCAATAAAAAGAGAATTAAAAAATGGGACTAAATCAACCAAACTGTATTTTGGCTCTAGCAGGGTGCCTTCCACAGTCAACACTATTCCGCACAAAAGATGACCGATAACAGACGGGTGAAAGTTTCAAACTCTGTTTTCTGAAAATGAGGAAGAGTGGACACAGAACCAGCTGATTCTCAAAGAAAGGATTTTTAGAAATGCTGCAAAAGTCAGATATATTTACAGACGAGGATATTCAAGAGGCATTTAAGAAATGTACCACGTATTAAAGCATTAGAATATTTATTAGAAAACCCTATAAAACGTATGATTGTACAGATGTGGAATTCTTTACACTATTAACTTTAATATAGTAATGCACAGTATTTAAAATATATAGAAAATATAAATTTACACTTTACATAAATACAGTCTTCAGGTTTATGTATTAAATCTGGCACCACTGCATGTTGAGACTTCAGTCAAAGGTATCTGGGATCACATCTCCCCTCATCTGTCCACATTCCTGTTGTCAGTTTCAATCATTTCCTCTCAAATCCAGTCACGTCCGCACAGACCCTCCAGTCTAACTGATGGAAGGAGTCCGTTTTCGGATATTTTCGGGGCCAATCAGTGAAGTAGCTGCGAGTCCTGAGACCCCGGTGTCTTTTCCTGCTTCAGCGAATGGGAACACATCTCTGGTCAGTCGCGTCATGAGGCAGGGCATTACTTTCTTCCCACCAAAGGCTGCACCTGTGGCCTGGAAGGTGTAGGCCACGCGGTGAGAGAGGCGGGTCATGAGTCGCGTCAGCTCCAGGTTCCGATTGCCTCCTTCTTCTAATAAAGCGCAGAACGTTTGGAGGAAGACTGAGCCGTAGGGATGTGTGAAAGCACCGTACCCTGAGGAAAGAAGGGGATATAAGCGCTTTAGTTCTCCACCTGATTAGAACCATCACCATTCTGGGGTTTGAGAAGGTTTTCTGTCTTAAATCAGAGGTGAAGAACATTTGGCTTCAGACGCAAAAACCGTCCCGTCAAAGGGGCCAACAAAAACGACTGAACAAATGAACAATCATTTTAGTTCAGGGGCCAATTTAATCTCAAGTGGGTCACAGCAGTAAAATACCATCCCAGAAACCTCTAAATAATGACAACTCAGAATGTTCCTCTTTGCTTTAGTGTGAAAAACATGTCTACAAACTATCCACCACAAAGAAATCTGAATAATCTGACATGTTTTAAGAGAAGGAAGTGCAATTTTAACAATATTCTGCCTGTTATTAAATGTTTTGTGTATTTGTCCATAAACAACGTCAGTCAGTCCTGGTCTCGTCTCTGTCCATGGAAGTGGACCTGTCCTGCACTGTGGTTCTCCCTGAGGATTCTGGGTTTCCCACTGGGGTTTTTGGAGTTTTTTTGTTGCCAAAAAGGAGGGTCTAAGGATGGGGGATGCCCAGGACATCCGTCCATTTGCATCACTGATTGTTTACTGATTACTAGACTGTTTGTTTGTTTATTGTGTTTTTGTTTTTTTGTTGTTTTTTTTAATCAATTCAACAATTTCTGTAAAGCCCTGTGAGGTGACTTTGTTGTGATATCGGGCTCTATAAATGAAATTGAATTGAATAGATTCACTGTAATCTGTAAGTTATAACGTGTAAATGAAAGCAGAGGCATCAAACTGTTGAAATTGCACATTTTTCTGAAGACATTTCAAATTGTTCATAGTTGTTAATATGAATCTTGAAGGATAATTTGTAGACAAACATTTTCATATTGTAAATTAAAATTTTTTTGACTCTAAAATAGAGAAGTTTGGAGTTGACATTATTCTATTATTATTGTACTGGTCCGGCCCTCTTCAGATCATGTTTCAGGCTCAATGTGGCCCCTGGACTAAAGAGTTTGACACCCCTGTCTTAAATGGAAATATAAACCGCAAAATATATGAAATATTAACCCTTTCATGCATGAATTATGAGAATCTTAATCTAGATGTTTTTTCCTGTGTTTTTATTCCTCTTAAGGCATGAAAAAACGTGTTTTGTTTTTTTTTTTTTCCCTTTTTTATAAACCTATTTTTCATGGAGTTACAAAAAATGTCCACTCAGCTGGACACCATGCATTTAATTACTGAAACATAGAAACATGTGTTTACTGACATAATATATGAAAACCATGAAATAAAACATTTTTAATGCCACTAATCTGATGTATTCTCACATTTTAACATTCTAATCACTAATAATATGCAAAAAACCCAACTACCTTTTTTGTTTAAAATAAAAAACACTGCTAATTAGTCTAATAACAATTAGCATTTGAATTACACTCAAATGTTAGTACAGATCAGGTTTATCAAGAACAGGAATGGCAGTGTGAGTGTGAGGATGATGAGTATTATTACTATTGGCTGATACGCAAGTAAAACAACAAAACCCATGAATATACACTGCCAAAAAAAAGTCAAACATGCAATATTTGACTGCACCACTTTTGGTTTTAATCACAGGAGACGTTCATTGTCACAACTTTTTTTTGCCACATGATGCTTCTGTACTGTCACAATAAGTATAATTAATTTCTGTTTATCGACGATGCAGAATCAGGCCGCTGCATCAAGTCTTCATCACATCCTAAATTAGTCTGGACTTTCTGTTGGCTAATCCATGTGTGGAAATGATGTCTGATGGTCCCTGAACCATTCTGTCACATACCTGATGATCCTGATCAGTCCTGTCACTGTCCAATCTGTTTGATATTAGACATGAGAGGACACTCACTGCAGTTAGAGTTCAATAACCTGTTCCAGCTCAAACATTCTTAACCACTGCAGTATTTACCCATGGAAGGATCGGAACTATTTACAGAGTTAAATCCAGTGAACGTCTCCTGTAATTAAAACCAAAGGTGGTGCAGTCAAATACTGCATGTGACTTTTTTTTTTTTTTGGCCTGGCAGTGTACAAGCGAACACTGAATATGCATGAAAGGGTGAAATGTTTTGTCATTCAAACTCCTGAAATGCTTTTATGTTTACCTGGTGCTGTTGCGTACATTACAGCCGTATCTATAGGTACAGACAGATGGGGTGAAAAACTAGTATATGTGGGATCAGTTGCTGAGTCCACCTCCACACCGTCGTCAAGGCCATCTCCACGACAAGCCTGTGGAAAAGATAAAAAAAAAAAGATTGAAATGAGTGATATCTAAAGTATTTGTGGTCAGGTGATGCAAAAAATTTAACTGACGTAAATGAAACAATCATGCAAAAAACAAAAAGTACAGTATAGCTGTGAATGAAGGTGTGTGTGTGTGTGTTTTATCTGTATGATCAGATAACGGTGTACTGTACATGTTTCACCCACTGGAATGACTATGCACTACCTACCTGTATGAGGAACAGTTTGGCTTTTTTCTCCATGCATTTATTGTCAAAGTAGTTGAAAATCCGAGACAGCCAGACAGGTTTCCCATCAGCCCCAAACACACACCCTTCCTGCCCATGAGACGACAAGACAGCCAGAAAACAGTCGGTCACAGGACGCCTGCTCTCTGCAACAAAAACACACCCGAGTCGTCATCGTCAGGGGGAGTTGTACATTCATGTTCAATTATACACTTTGCACTGTAATTATTAGTCATGATACAGACAAACAAGAACGCACAGAGTGGCACGTATTTGGAGAATTCACCATCAGCGCATGAACCGACATGTACATGACAGCACGAGTGAAGTCTGGAGCTCAGAGGACAGACTGTTCCATTTGTGTTTGCTCAGCGTTAACAGGAACAGACCATAAATAACAGATGATCATTGAATACTGGAACAGGTTTAGGCTTCTCTATTTATTCTCATGAGGAAAGTAAAGGGGGTCAAATCTACAGTAGGTTTTACAAACTGATTTAATTTGTTCAATGAAAATAAAAATAACAGATATTCAGGTCATCTCAGAGCAAAAATACCAACAGGGAGCCCGAGACATAAGGTGTCATGGGATGCCAAAGTACGGAAGCCCGATTCGGTCATGCCGTTCAAACAGTTTTTTATATTGTTTTCTCGTGATAATGACATAATTTTATCAAGCACTGAGTGAAATTGCACATCTGCAGCACACCAGCGCCAGGTTAGCTGCAGCAGATACCAACAGGAGTAGGAGACCGGCACATATTCACGGAGGTAAGCAGTTTTTGTGGCTGTCGGGCAGTGTCAACTATAGCGCATCATTTTGAAAATGAGAAAATTTATGTCGTTATCTCGTGAAAACAATAAATTATGTCGTTATCGAGAAAACAATAAATTATGTTATCTCAAGAACACAATATGTGTTTTCTCAGGATAACGAAAAAATTCACGAGAAAACAATGTAAAAAATAGTTTGAACGGCATGACCGAATCGGGCTTCCGTACCAAAGAACACGATGATGGTGAAGTCATAAAAAGAAAAATAAGGTAAATTAAACACAAAAAATAAAAGTAAATGCAGAAGCTACTTTTTTTACAAACTTGCTCAAATAAAATTCATTCATTCATTTTACCAGTTTTGTCATTTAATCTAGTGAAGACATTCTCGAACATGTTAGTTTTTACATTCTAAATCTAAACAGGCGTGACCGGTTTTTTCTGTTCATATTTTAACCGACAGAGGATCAGTACGACGTTTGACTTTTTCTCTAAATTTAACTTTCTATTTTGCATTTTTTTTTTTCAGTGAAAATCAGGTATTTTCTGGCATTTAATTGTTTACTGATCATACTTTAATCATCACGCTGAGACATTTGAGGGTTATTATATTATACCAAAAACAGAGAAAACGTACGACAAAGTGAAATGTATGATTGACCATAAACTGAACGTCTCCGTCCACTGTCATTGATCCAACTCCATGGGTTTTACTGGTGAATCAATGTTGTAGAAGATGACGGTGTTTCCATGGTAACTACGTAGCCTCTGAACGTCCAAATGGGTCATATCTGATACCCATGAAAAGATGACAAACTGTATTTTACACTTGATTATGGATTGATGCAAAATTGGAAAAAAAACAAAAAACGGACCGTTTATATTTTTCAATTGTGATATTTAATGCACGATTATGAGTCTGACATGTTTTTTTAATCAATTTTTTTTCTCACCTTTTTTTTCTTTCTGACATGCTTCTTGAGTTTGACAGAACTATATGATATATCTACAGCTAATCCTTGGTTTTGTTTGTAAATATAAAAGTTCTTAATAAAAATAAAGTAAAAAACCCCCACTATGGATTGATGTACATATTAAACGTTAGATATCAGCAGATGGTTTTGGACACTGGGGGATATTTGGGTCTTTCTGGGTTCATAGAGGAACTAATCTGGTCCATACATTTTGTTCACAGGTGCATTTGTGGCCATTTCTGCAGCGACTGAATTAAAAGGAACAGGTGAGATATCTGGAACACCTTGTCATGACATTTACTAATGACGTGGACGTTGTGACACTTTTATACAGAACGTTAACGACTAATAAATGCATCTGATACGAGGAACAACCTGAATGTAGCCCTGTTGACTCTTCAGCAGACGTATATGACTGTTCCGTGGTATTATCTATTAGTGATAAGCAGCTATAAAAACCTGCCTGACCTTTCCCATAGTCTGCTCTCTGACGTCCACTTCCAGAAACATTTATGTAATGTGCCGTTTCATGAGGAAAGTCGATGAAAAGCACCAACAGTGACCCTGTTAAAATCCATTTAATAATATTAAAACAGCTGTAGCTGCCACGGAGGGTGTGGAAGTCACACCTTTGTTATTTCTGGGAAGGGTTTTGTTTCATCCTGACTAATTAAATGATTATGTAATCCAATGTTTTTCCATTATGTGTCGTTAGCAACATGGAGAGAGCTTTCATATTCATAGAGATGCGGTCCTGAAAACCTGCTGATGTCAAATATGCAGAAAAATGTATTAACTCTTTCATGCAGGAATAATGAAAAAGTAGTATCTAGATTTTTTTTTTTTAGATTTTATTACTCAAAATTAGGCTAAAGTTGAAATGCATTTGGAATTTTTACAAATGTTTTTTTAAGAATATACTTATCCTCCTGGGACCCAGGATATTAGGCTTTTTAAAATTAAATAATTTTTATTTGATTTTAATTCTAATTAATAGTAATATTGGAAACATCATGATAAAACTATTTTTTCAGATTTATTTATTTTATTTATTTTTTTTAAATAAAGCCACAAACATAGCTGGGTCTTACGAGGTTAACTTTATGAGATCACAGAACAGTCACAGTTGTAAATCTAAAATGCTACTTTTCTTCCTTGTATTGTCCAGGCTCTGTAGAAACTGTCCCCCTGTGTTTTGGAGAATATTGCCGTCATAACCCTTTGGAAAGTGAGCTTGAACTATGTGTCCACTAATGGGAACGTCATGCATGAAAGGGTTAAAAACATTCAAATGAAGTATTTCTAGAAATGGCCTGCTAGCACATGCATGATAACAGTCCGCACTTATATTTATATGACTTACATACTTGTATTGTTGTTATAATTGTATTGTTTGTGTCTATCATTACAGCTGCAAAATGGCCCAACTGCACAAAACAAATTCCTTTGACAAATATATTTATTTTAATGTTGATTTCCAAGATGCATATCTTTTAAAAAGTTAAGTCTTGACTCAATGTCCAGAAGTGATGAGATAATTTAATACAACGGCCCCAGGTTCATGTAAATCAGAAGACTGACCTCTGCTGAAAACACGATGTGCATTTGTGTTAACTAGCAATACAAATGGAATGGCACAAATAAAGTAAAAGAAACAAAACAACCATAAAATTGAAGCCAAAGGATATGGTTCAAATAAATAGGATGTCTTAGTGTCTTGTCTGTGTGGATTATGAACGTTGATGGTCAGTCTTCATAAACGTACGTGGACCCAGTGGGAGTTCACCCACAAACACCAGACACTAATGGAACAGGTTTAACACCTGCTGATCATCCATCCATGTACATGATTGGTGTAAAATGCAGTTTGTCATAGTTTCATGACCCATTTGGATGTTCAGAGGCTCCGTAGTTACCGTGGAAACACTGCCATCTTCTACACTGATTCACCAGTAAAACCCATGGAGTTGGATCAATGACATTGGATGGAAACACTGGGTTTATGTTCAGTTTATAATGTGTTTTACCAAAAAAAAGTGACTTTTTCTTTAGTTTTTTCTATTTCTGATATAATAACCCTCAACTTTATTTATTTATTTATTAGCTATTATGGACATCTACATGATCAGTAAATTAAATGTAGGAAAATAACAGATTATCACTTAAAAATGTTAAATTCAAAGCATGTCAGAATTAATTCTGATAAATCACTTGAGGAAGGTTAGAAATGGTGAAAGATTCATTTGGGAACTGGTTTAAAAGGAGGAGCAGGGCTGAGTTTACCTCCTGGACCCACTTGTGTGTTTTTTCTTCTTTCTTTTTTTTTTTTTTTAATAATCTTTGAATAAAATAAAAGTGCAGCTGAAGAACTCTACAGTATTAGATGCTGATGTTCTGTGTTTCCATGTAAGGATGGCGCCGTGTGATCAAACAGGTGTGTGTATTGAATCCTCTGCAGACTGGAACAGTGAATGCAGTACCTTCATAGAACAGCTGATCCATTTCATCACTGCTGAGGTCGGTGTGGATTTCCACCTTGAAGCCCAGTTTTCTGAGGATGCGGTGCAGTTTTTTGTCATCCCTCTTCACTCCAGGCCTCCTGCCCAGATTCACCCCGTGGTCAAAGTGAGCCACTGACACCAGGACAGCCCTGTTGGATCCAGCCTTAGCCATCACTGAAGCTTCTGTCTGGAACGTTTGGTCTACAGGAGGTGAAATGTTCTGCTTCAGACAGCTGTTCTCACATGAATCTGTTGGAACTACGCACACCTTTGAGTGTCATTTGATCCTGATCACGCCCACTCGTAAACGTGACTGCACACCTTTTCTCACACCATGTATGGATTCCTTCCTGTAAGCTGTACAAGAAGAATCACATGTCCCAGCCTTATGCAACTTTACTCTGCTCGGTCCCGGTGCTCGGAAAAACACAAATGCTGAAGTGTACTTCCCTGGCCTGAATACTGAAAGAGCTATCGGTCTTTCAGACAGGTCATACTTTTTTTTTTAATTAGTGATTTATGCTCCAATCACATCCATCTTTGACATCATAGGCACTAAATAAATGAACAATCTGATTTAGCCATTTTTTTTGGAAGTAATAAAACTGAAATAAATCAATACATTTGGAAAATAATAATAATAATAATAATAATAATAATTAATAATAATATTCATTCATTTTCTATACCCGCTTTATCCTCACTAGGTAATAATAATAATAAATTGTGATTAAAGCTAAAATGTCACCAAAAAAGCCTCCAAAACCTTATATACAGTGTACTGCAATAAAACAAAAACAAAACAAAAGAAAAAAAAACTTGTCAATTAATTAATTGTGTAATAATAGTTTTTCAATGTTCATGTTTTTTTTTTTTTTTTTTTTTTTTTTTTTTTTTAATAAACTCAAGCAGCAGTATTACAGTGCAACAGCATTCACACTTTCTCACATTCACATATAAGATACATTTTATTTTAAAACATAACATAATTTTCTTGATGGTCACTGTCACCAGTAATTTTCCACTTTGGTTCTGTGACTGCATGTTCTCCTTGTGTCTGCGTGGGTTCTCTCCAGCTTCCTCCCACCATCCAAACACATGCACTGATAAGGTAATGAGTTCATCTAAATTGCTCATAGGTGTGAATGTGAGATTGATTGTTTCTCTATTATATATGTTCAGCCCTGTGATGAACTGGCGACATGTCCAGGGTGTACCCCGCCTTCGCCCTTAAGTAGCTGGGATAGGCTCCATGTGACCCCTGTGACCCTAGTGAGGATAAAATGGGTTCAGAACGTGAATGAATGATTTGTGACTCATTCATCTGTCCATTCTGACTCATCTGTTTTTAAGCCGTGTACTCACGCAATTATAATTAATGATCAGACGTGTCAGTCAAACCTGTCAGTTACTGAAGTTTTCAGAAATCTGATCATGCAAAACAACTTCCACTGTGAAAATAATGAAAGCAGCGACAGCAGCAAATCAAATTCCAAGCAGACAGACATCATCTTAGAAAATGGAAGTAGGATGTTTAATCATGGCACCTCGCACATAAGGCAGATGAAAATATAGAATCTGTGATCAATGACAACCATAAGTGATGCAAAATGAACTGGTGCCAGGCACAACAAAGCCCACCCCTCGCATATATGTAGTGTAGCTTATTTAGGCGTAGATCCAGCTGATGTCATCAGGTCTATGTACCAATGCCAGCATATCAACTGCCTCTATAGATGTAGCAAGTTTGAAGTAAATAGAAACAAAATCTATGTTTATATAGACGTGAAATTTTGCCCATTTTAAATAACAGTTCATTTAAAAAAAAAAAAACGTTGAACTTTGTCCTACTTTTCCCAAAATCACATCGGTCCTGGCACTGGCAATCTATAGAATCAGTTTAGTTTGAATTCAACCAAAATTTTTACTGCAACCGATGTGAATTTTCCCCCATTATTAGTAAATTGGGGGAAAAAAGATTTTAAAAATAGAAACTTCACTTCATCATCCCAAAATGTCATCACATCTGTTCTGGGTCACTGGCACGCTGTAAGCTAAATTTGGTATGAATTCAACTGATAGTTTTGCTGGTACAATTAAAATTTCACCCATTATAAGGGAATGGGGAAAAAAAGATTTTAAAAATCCACATTTGAACTTTGACCTACTTCTCCCAAAATGTAATCACATCTATTCCTGGTCACTGGTGATCTATAAACCTAATTTGTTTTGAATTCAACCAGTGGTTTTACCGCTAGAGTGTTAATAAAAAAACTAACCAAAAACAAATACCCCTCGCCTCCCCTTGGAGAAGGGGGGCAGGGTTATTAGGCAGTACAGAGTGTAGATAACATTTACAGTTATGGTTACTAGGTGGAAAATCCAGACCTCGTTCTGCATGACGGACTGTTGCCAGAGTTTCCCAGATTTCCCTTTTGTAAAATCCCAAGTCTGGGCAGTCACGAGGAACTTCCTGCCTCTGGAGAAACACCTTAAAAGTGTAGCTGTGGAGTCCAGCTTTAACTGCAACAGGAAGAGGATATAATTCAACTGTGGAATGGTGTGTTACAGCATTGAAGGATCATGATGTCAGCGACCAAAGACTACCTACTCAGTCCACATCTACTGTAGATATGAGGCACTGAGATCATGGCATCCTTTTGTTGAGGTTTTCATGCCAAAGCCATCGTTATAGCATTTATGAAACACTTTTCTCTCGATTGCACTGAAGTTTTATCTTGAGGAATGCTCCTGCACAAAACAGTTCCACAGACTGACTCCCACTCAGTTAAATGGACCAGCTCCTTCTATTCAATATGTCCAAGTACTGTGTGTTCATGTTCAGGTTTCTGGCTTTGCCTTATTCTCCACCTTTAGAGAAGTGTTCTGATTAGCAGGACTCACCCACATGAACATGGTCTTCTCATGCACTAAATAAAAACACCCACTTCATGCTAAAGGTTTAAGGACTCAGCACAAGACCTTTAAATGACCAAAGTCTGTCACCAGGATTAAACAACGATACCTGGGAGTGGGGTAAGGCATTGCTATTTAACTTTTTTTTTTTGGGTCTAAGGCTAAAGACATAAAATAGTCACAATTAAAATACCTGAAGGCATGATGTCTACACTCAGTCATCACCGTCTATAAAAGTGTGGTTTTCCATTGTTTGTAAACTCAGCCTGCTTTTCATTTTCTCAAGATTTTTTTTTCTTGACCCATCGTGTACTAAGTACCTGTTACATCTCACTACTTTTCTTCTGGTGGTACTGCTGCATCCACCATGTCATATACTGTTTCAGTGACTAGCTTTGCCATGACACCCACTTTGGAAACTTCTGTAAATGCAGAATTAATACATTCAGACACGTACAGGAAATAACACTTTGTCCAGAACGATGGTCTGGTAATTGTGCTTCACCATCAGAGGGTAAACATCCACACTGAAAGCCTTTGTAGATCTACCAGAAAAAAAAAAAAAAAATCCCAGAATCACGCAAGTAAAATGAGAATTCAGCGAATATTTATTAACACAGAGGGACTTTATAAAACAGGAAAACACCAATGCTTTAAACTCATTACTACCCAGTGAAAAAAAACATTTGAAACAAATCCTGTGCCACGTAATATTTTGCTTAAAAACAAGGAAAACTGATTGTTCAGGAAAAAAACAAAATACGAGACTGGGAACATTACGACATTTTATAAAGAAAATTAAGTCAAATATTGACCATTATTTGTCCTTTTCATACTAATAATATAAAACGTGATAGCTCTATAAAAAAGTTTTAAAAAGAAAGCTCATTTACAGCGTTAAGAGGTACAAATATTACTGAATTGTGTGTTTCATTACTTTTTTAATTTCAGTATTCACATATGGGAAGTACACTTCCTTATAGTTGATTGGCTCGTCTGAGTGAGAATGGCTGTGATTGGGTTAAGGCACTGTGAGAGCTCACTGATGATTGGTGACTGGAGGTAGGCGGGGCTGATTTAGGAGGGACGAGGAAAGGCTGTGAGAGCTGGGTTGGGGTTGTACTCCTAGAAGAAGTCATGTGGAGAGGGGAGGGTGGGTGAAAGGATGAAGGGGAGGAGGAGGTGGGGGTGTGGGTGTCAGTGGTGGATGATGGTGTGGAAGGTCCAGGGGTGACCGTGTTTCTGGTCAGTGGGTGGGTGTTGGTGTGGGGTCTGTGGGGCTTGGTGGTGAGTGACAGCGGCTGCAGCTGTTCAGCGTACGGCGATGTGTGTCCGCTGTAGGAGAGTATGTGCTCCGTGTGTGTCGGCGCTGGAGCGGCGGGCGAGGCCAGCGCTGTGGTTGGTGTAGCCGGAGAATCTAAGGAGGAGGCGGGGCTGGCCTGGGACAGGTGAGTGTGCGTCAGGTGAGAGATGGTGTGGGGCTGTGTCACATGAGCGCGGCTGTGGGGCTGGGTCACATGGCTCTGTGTGTGAGGCATTTCCTCAGGCCTTGGTGGCACACAGGGTCTCTTGAGCTGTGGTGAGAAATCCTCTGCAGGTACCGCTGCAGCGACTGCAAGAAAAAGAAGAAAGCACCGATTATTACGTGCAAACTTAAGGGTGTGTATCAGATTTCCCTGTGCCAGTGCTGCGGTTGCTGGCCTCCGTTATCCTGCCCACAGCCACTTATTTTAACCCTATCAGTTGTGCTGGTCATAAAAAACCTAAATGTACACAAACTGCCTGTATGCTCCACT